>OX422223.1:382172977-382737977 GCA_949130495.1 Sambucus nigra | reverse complement strand
TTTCGCAACCCAATAAGGAATACTATATTTTTTATTTAAAGAGTAATCATATGAAACATGGAAGTATACCTCACTTCCTTTAAAACAAGGCAGCGTACACTATACTTTTCACTAACTAAACCCACACTTCAGTATGAATTATGTATAAAAAGTTTCAATCAAAGTTATTCTAAAAAAATAACAATGTTGCAGTCCTCATAGAAAACACTCGGACTCTATAGCTCCATGTCAATTTTTTAAATTTAACATATTTCATTACGCATTTTCACCACCTACCATTTCAAGAGACTAACCTAAAAAAGGAAATTAAAAGAGTTTAGTCATTAAGAATGAGAGAGAGAAAAGAGATCTGAATGACTTTAGATTTTTACTTGAAAGATTTTAAGACTCTAAAATCAATTATAAACTGTAACTCTTTTCCTACTTTATTTCTCATAGATGGTTGCTTTATATATAGCTTACAAATAGTGACGTTAGAAAGAACAAACCCACGTTCTAAAACAAACTAACTAAAAGAAAATAAAGGAAACTAGCTGTTACAAAGAAACAGAAACAAGCTATTACGGAGATTTCTCAAACTGCCCGATATTAACTTTTATTGATTAGTTCTTCCTCCTAATATTGTGGAGTGTGGGTTTTGACTACAATTGCATGCATGTGTTTGCTTTCTAACATTATTCCCTCAAACGAAGGGTGTGTGGAAGACAAACACCAAGCTTGAACCGTATTTTGAAATTTTGGAACAGTTGATGATGAGTGCGATCAAACCGAGTGAGAAGATCACCACTAACACCATGATCCTTGAGAATAAATATAACCCATATCATTTCCGCCGCGGTAGACGCAAGGAACAATATTCATCCTTGGAAAGAGAAATTATAAGGTCTCGTAGACCATAATTAGCTTGATCAAAATTGATTCAGGGGCTTAACTATCGGTTTTGGCTGGACCGACACCTATAATGGGTCTCTCGGGCCAAAATGAGCTTGATCAAAAAATTGATTCAGAGGATTAATTTTCGGTTTTGGCTGGACCGTCACCTATAATGGGGCTCTTGGGCCAAAATGAGCCTGATCACAATGGATTCAGAGGCTCTTTGATTCTTGGGCTTAATCACGAAGGATTCAGAGGCCCAATGATTCCTTTTTTTTAAGCTGCGAAAATATGCGTTGGACAAGAATTAGTTCCAACATACAAGCTGGAAAGTGTTGTTTTTGCAGCTAAAATTTTTTATTTTTTTATTTTTTTATTTTTTATATAGAAAATATATGGCCTCTCTTTATTTAAGAAGTAACTGAACCCTGGTGCACAACATTAAATATTTGCACCATTACCTACATAAAAACAATTATTAAAATCGAAGGAAAGTAAGCGAGCCTTCAAAGTTTGAAAACCTTTTTTTTACTAATCAACTGACATTGAACACTGCTCATACAAGCCTTCAAAAATTGAAACCTTTTTTTTAATCAACCGAAACTGAGCACTACTCATAAAAGCCAAAGACCAATTAATCCAAATATTTTTCACCCAAGAGTATCTACAGATTAGTGAAATAATTCGAAACTTGTGTACAAATTTAAAAGTATTTCACTCTTCCACCCAAGTCAAATTTTTTTATTTTTTATTCTTTTAATGATGGTAGCAAGAAAGTCTAATTTTTTTTTGAGAAAGAATATTGACCGCGACCTCAATGGATTCACATGTCCAGACTGAGATGGTAAGGGCACAAAGGAATTCACTATGAAGCTTTTGAATTTCCTGGCATCTTCAAAGGTTGATATATAGCCAAAGGATACTCTTAACAACTCCAATCAGTTTTCCATGTAATATATATCACGATCATCCCAGCACACATGTCCAGCCTCCATGTTGGTAACAAGAAAACCAACATACACATGCACCACGATTGCAAAAGCATCCTTCCTGTCACAGTGTACTCCATAAATTAGCCTGCTCTCATTATCACGCCTTAATGCAAAATCATATTCCTCATATATTTTATCAGCGATGTTGTATCACTTTTTTGTCCGGAGGACGGTAGCAATAAATGGTGTCTACTGTCGTCGGAGAAACGGTGTTACGTATGGACTGCCATGATCGGTAATAATACTCGCGAGAGTTTTATTGCTCTGATACCATGAAAGATTTTAAGACTCTAAACTCAAATATAAGCTGTAACTATTTTCCTACTTTATTTCTCATAGATGGTTGCTTTATATACAGCTTACAAACAGTGACGTTCGAAAGAACAAACCCACATTCTAAAACAAACTAACTAAAAGAAAATAAAGGAAACTAGCTGTTACAAAGAAACAGAAACTAGCTGTTACAGAGATTTCTCAAACTGCCCGATATTAACTTTTGTTGATTAGTTCTTCCTCCTAATATTGTGGCGTGTGAGTTTTGACTACAATTGCATGCATGCGTTTGCTTTCTAACATTACCATCAGTTATATAGGAATTATGTATTTTCGGCTTTGAAGACAAAGGATTGTATTTTGAGACACTTTAATGTATTAATTTTAAGACACCTGCCAAAATCATATCTAGAATGTTATTAAAAAAAAACTTAAAGTATAAGAAATGTATGAATACAAATTGATATAAAACATAAAGGTCATTTTTATGAATAAATAAAAAATTATTTTGAAAGAGTAAACATCGAAAGTTTTGTATAACATTGTTCATCTTTGTCTTTGTTTTTGTGCTTTGTAATTTGTACAAATTATTTCACGCATTGACAAAAAGCGCTCCTAATTTCATACATGGAAAAATTGACATTGCTTTTAATATTTAATTTTTGGTTTCCTATTATTTAAAAACAATCATTTCATCCATCTTTCATATCTTTATTTTATGTTTTGTATTTTTGACATTGAATTACTTTCTATATTTCACACGCATGAAAAAGTGTCAATTGTTCATCTTAATGATGCCCATGAATATAGAAATAAAAAATACCAACATGTGATACAATTAATTATTAACATATTCCATCAGTAGAACATGGGGAAAAGTTCCAAACAAATGTACTGTCATAAAGATCTCTAATAGAAATTTCATCAAACCATTAGTAACCATAAAAAATTACCAAATCCAATATCAAGTTGAGTCGAACTGTTAGTAACCGTAAAAAAATTATCAAATCCAATATAAAGTTAAAGTGAACCGAATCAAGCAAAATATCAATTAACGTAAGTAAAAAAGTTTGAGAAGAATATACCATATGAAGAGTTTAGGGAATGAAAAACAAAACAAAATTGTATAAGGGAGATTAAAAGAATACTTTTTTTTTTTAATTAATCAGGTAATTGAGTACAATTATTCACCATTTAAACCCTACTAGCATTTCAGAGAAAAACATATTGTACTTAGAATTATACAAAAAATGATTGAGTTAAGGAAAATTCCAAAAACTAAGTTATGTTTAACAACTGTCCACAAAAAACTAACTTAAGTTTAAAAACAATAAGTTATAGTCTTCAATCCAAAGACTATAACAACTAGCTATAAAACGTTAAGTTATATTCATTACAAAGACTATAAAAACTGTCTATTAAACACTTAAGTTAAAGTATGATTACATACGATAAAAAAGGAAATACTGAATATCGAAATGAAGTAATTACATCCTGATAATGAAGTAGAGTCACTCAAACATTGCATCAAAGATCTTTACATATTGTGTGAAACCAAATGTTATAGTCTTATTACAAAAGGTCCAATAAAATTTATCTTATTTGTTGCCTTCTTTATGATGTTAGATCATATATTAGAGTTAAAAATGTCATATTACCAAAAAGAGCCAAATAGTAGTTGAAAGGAAACTATAGAAAATGTTATATAACAATAATAAATAAATCACATACAATCATAGGAAAATTAATTCAGAGTTGTTGTTGATTACCTGAGTCCAAAAGTAAAAGTCAATAATGCAAGCTCCATAAATATGTGGATACTTATAAAGAATTCCTAAATGCATAATGATGCACCTATAAAAGTTAACACTTTCAAAAATAAAAAACACTACAATAAAGTATAAGTCATATTTCACAAACAAACCAACATAAAGAAGAACTCCATACACATGTAAATTTAACTGAAGACTGAAAGAAAAGGTCAATCTGGGAATTGATTTTGATTTAAGAATTGTGTCAAATATATTTCGCGAAACTACAAAAGCAGTCAACTTATTCAAAGAACCCAAAATAATCCACCATCAACGTAGCTTTACAGAGACTACAAATAAGAATAAAAAGAAAAATTGTATCTAGAGGCAAAAAAATACTTTAAAAAAGAACATTTATATAGTTTTGCAAAGACCTTCCACACCATTATAGATGCCATTTTCTCATGGCGACATGATTTCATAGGGTCACCTTAGTTTAGGGAATAAAGTAATCAGGCCAACAAAGTGCGTTTGAGAAGTCAGTGCCGACAAAAGCTTTGTCGAGGAGGAAAAATGGGTATGATGTGCAGAGTGAGGGAGGGGGAGGGATTTGTGAAATTTGTACAAAGATGTTGAGAAAATATATAGATACATGGGATATGAAGGGAGTTGAAATGAGTAGGGGAAGAGAGGGGAATAACATAAATTAATGGGAGGAGCGTCACTTAGAGAGGGAGAGGCGTTTTTTTTGTTTTGAGTTGTTTTATATTTCATGTCTTAGAAAAGATGTTGAGAAAGGGAGTGTATTATGACTAACAATTATATATTTATTTCTCCAGCCACGTGTCCAAGTAAAAAAGGAGACACCATTTTATATAGAATATATAGATTTCTGGATGGAGTCAGCCATCTCAAATAATAACCAATATATATATTGCACATTATTTTCTGGCGAAATGTGCAGTCTACCTAAAATTATAAATTTGGTTTTTATTGCACATCGTTATCTAAAAATAATTTTACTAATTATATAAAGTAAATATAAATATAGTTACCTAATCAATATAAAATTACATAAACTTATCGTGACTGCAAAGAAATAAATGTGATTGAGACAAGTGTTCAATACTTTGTCTTTAAGATAATTTGCTACGCAATGATGCTCCACAGATTCAATAAAAATTATCTCCGGGATACAGCAATCAACTTCTTGCAATAGAAACAGTCAAAATTATAAGAAAACTAGGCAAACCAATAATTCAAGAACTCCCTTTGATTATGAAATGAGGCGGATAGACTTTGACTGGAAATTATGTTTGAAAATCAACAATGGGAAAATGAAGAAAAAGTCAAATATATAGTTGTTCAAAGGGTGGTTAGGAGTGGTTAAAATCTCTCATAACTATCACAATGCTCAGACAAAATAAAAATAAAAAAATAATTAAATTTGACAAGCATAAATAAAATATGGGCAAAAAATTGGACTCAAAAAATATAAAAGACCCAATAGAATTTGGACAAAAGAAAAATTAGTACTTAGGCCAATACAAATCCCATAGCCCATGCCTGAGCCCGTGCCAAGAAAGATCCATAAGGATACATTTCCATTTGAGTCAATTTGTATGTATTGACTTAATTCCGGGAAAAAAAATAATTTGAGTCATAAGTTAGGCTTTGAGTTGTGAACCTTCAAGCCTATGACGTGTTTGATTAATGACATAGAGAAAAATATTAAAAAATTACATATCGTGTCGTGTTTAGTGTCACATTTTGTCTTTGTATTTTTTAGAATCTCTCAGGTATGAATGCATATGAATTTGATCCTTGGAATGTTTATATTTCGAGGTGCTTGTTTTTAAACTGGTTTGCATCTCATTTTAAAAGAAAAATATATTTTTTGTTTTAAAGTCATTCAAATAACAATAGGGTTTCATTCAAATGAGAATGAAAGTTCATTAAAACAAACTTCAAATGAGGTTTATCGGGTTATAGATCTAAACTCATTTGAAGCTCGTTCCAAGCAGGTTCGAACAAAATCAAATTTTGTTCCAACGGGGTTTGATTTGGTTCAAACAAGATTGGAGTTTCGTTTGAAAGATATTACAGTTTCATTCGAACGAAGTCTAGTTTTTTTTCGAATGAGATTTGTGCTTGTGGTGTTGTAGTGAAGAAGAGGTGTATCCATGTTCAGTATCCGTAGATGGTTGCTAAGACTCTGAGGCGTGTGTAGATTCACACATTATGGAAAATTTCATGGGTGGATTCCTATATTTCACTGTGGAGGAGAGGTTGAATTTTGAAGACGCATCAAGGCTTGAGAGGACATCGAGTCGTTGAGTAAGTCATTTGTTGACTTTTGTAAAACCTCATCACACTGAATTTGTGTGGCTGGGCCATCAGAGATTTTTATCCTTATGGGTTTTCTTAGTACATTGGCATATTGTGTGATTGATTTCCTTTGATCATCTAGATGCAATCTTTAGGATAATGATAAAATTTGTTATTTTTTTTATTATAACTTGGTTTAAAACGGGTGCGATGTTTTAAATAGGTTAATATTGTTTAAGTTTATATATTTAATATATAAGAATTATAAAAATTGACTTTTTGTTATTTAGACCACTCCCTCTGTACCCTTCCTAATTGAAAAACGAAAACTTGAATTTGTAATCTTGGGTAACTAGAGTGCCATATGTGATGATAATTCTAAATTGGTTGAGGACCTTAGGACACATGAGATAACTCTTAAGGAGAAGCTCGAGTATTTTGCGGGCAAGGGATATAGCCTTCGTGGTTTAATGAAGGGTTTAAAGAAGGAGTTTGAAGAGTTTAGGCATTTGGTGGAGTATAAAATTGTTGAGTCAAAGGACAGATTTAAATACTCGAGTAATGTCAAATTTGATTTGGAGACTAGGCCTGTAAAGTTGGATAAAGTATTAGGCACCGTCCAAATAAAAGATGATAAGGATGTGATTATATTCTATGCTCAATATTCGCCCACTATTAAATCCAAGACCATACTTGAGAGAGCCAAAAAAAAATTAGGGATGTTAGAAAAAATGAACCTATAAGTAACATTCTTCGTGTTTTACTTGCACAAAATGTGCTAGGAAAATCCTCCTAAGGCATTTTTGTTATGATCTTAGAAAAGGTATTAGGAAGATTAATTTTAGTATCACTATGGTTTACCAAGCACGAGTTCATCATGTTATACCCATGCGGGTTTGGAGATCAAATCTGGAGGCACTAATTTCCTTTCACATGATTCATCTCATCTTATAGGTTATAAATGATTTTGATTGCATGTTAGAATACCATAGCTTTTGTACTTCATGATATATGTATTTACTAGTTGTATGTGGTCCGAGTCTTTTGTATTTTGGTTTTTATTTATTGGGTCTTATTGAAAAATACAAAAAGATTTTTTTTTTCTTTTGAGTTTGTTTTTTCAATTGTTACTATTTTGAAAAGTTTTTCAAAAACTCAAAAATAATTTGATTTATGTGAAGTTTAGTCCTACACATTTTTGTGACATATTGGTGTGTTCGAATCCACTATATTCCATGTTTTCATATGACTAGGAAATTTTATTTGAACTTTCAATGCTTAGATTTTTTTGTATCATGATTTCATGGAGTTTTTCAACTTTGATTTGCATGATGTATTCACTTTGTATATGCCCACCTCATCCCACACACACATGCACGAGATCTTTTGAATTTTAACTTCACATGTTATATTTGATATATGTGATATGTTCTCCCATTAATCGTATCATCTATATATCTCTTGACTATGGGGGATTTGTGCATGTAAGAGTTGTTGCAAGTGCGATTGCTTTCATTTATTGAAAATATAAGGTTGCGTTTGAAAGGGCTACTAAAGAATAAAATCTCCTTTTGTGGGAAAGCCAATGTTGGTAAGAGACAAAAAGAAAAAAATTAAAGGCTAACATGTTTGTTTCTTTGATTTTCAAAGATGGTATACTCAAATCAATTTACTAGGAAAATATATAATTTATGTATAGCTTTTGAGGTACTTATAGTTGAATAACAACAGGTTTACACAATGAATCCTAGTTGTGATTATCATTTCATAACTCTATTGATTTGTAGAATCATAAAAAATCTAGGCTTGTGTGCATTGTGCTTTTTTTATAATTGAGTTACTTTATCTATAACTTGAGGCTAAATCTTAGTTGATAATGTTTTGTGATAAAATAGAAATTCTTGGATATTTGTGAATTATTGGATCATAATTCATTTTTATCTAGTTCATGCCCATTCATTCCATCCCACATGTTTAGACACGTCGATCCTATGCTAGTATGTAAATCTTGTGTGATTTTTGTCAGTTTATGGTAATATATATATATATATATATATATATATATATATATATATATATATATATATGTGTGTGTGTGTGTGTGTGTGTGTGTGCTCATATTTATATATATGGTATCATTTTTCTTCGAGACTTCGTGTTTTCATTTAATCCATGTTTATCTTTGGATCAAAATGGCATGTTAAATGATCATATTGGTATCTCCTATTGCTTGGTTACATTATATCTCACACTTTATTGCATATTTAGGTTGGTATCATATTTTCATCAATATTGGTATTAACTAACAACTATGTGGTTTATTTATGCTTGTGTTTCCATTTTGTGTTTTGTTGCGCTTTACACTGTTATATGATTGATATGCCCAAAATGTACCTGACAGCTCGGAGGAAATAACCTCGGCCAGGATGGTGGCCGAGGTAACAAGGACTCCAGGTTGACGACTAGCGATCTCGTCCAACATAAGGTCATCTACGACCGACGTTCTTAGTACCCCACTATCAGGCAATAGGTGAGGTCTTCATGGCTCATGGGGCCAGTTACCCAACAGGTCGTCCACAACCGACATCACGTCTACCTCATGCATCAATCTCGACTGGGAATCAGTCGAGGCCAGGGAGGACCCACCATCATCGTAATCATCCTCGACTGGGAATCAACCAATGCTCCGACTACCTCTGCATAACCTCGGCCCAGGCCGATGTTAGTACTTCACTTGTCTTACCTCGGCTTTTCTACTAGACCGAGACCACCACAAATAACATCAAGTAAAGTAGTAGTCGAACTTACCAACCTCGTACTCTTCCAGGCCAAGGTTGCATCTGTCAAGGACAGAGCCGGGCATTTACAAGCATATGCGAGGGTAAGAACACGTGGGCAAAATCAATTGTAACCGAATCAGTCCCCTCACGTGGGGAAATATTTCATCATCATTCTCAACATGTGACAGTGACAGATGTCTTCACCAGATTCTCTAGATCAACACACACATGCTCATTGCATGCATGGGGGGTACATTACACCCCCCACACACTATATATACTTTCCTTCTCCTACCTTGAGAGGGATCGGGAATTACAACCTTAGCTGAAACTCTGTCAAATTACACAGTAGAGAGAGAAAGCTTGAGAGATTGTATCTATGGCTGTTAGTGCCTTATTTTAGTGACCTTACTCACTCATTTGCACAGTGGACGTATGACTAATTGGCTGAACCACTTATATATTGGTGTTCATACTCTTATCCTCATCTCAATCTCTTATATTTATCATACACTTGTGATGCCATTGTTATCACTAGTTTGAGCTTACAAACACCTTGACTGGTGGTGCTATTTCCAACATCATCATTTTGGAGTCGTCTGTGGGAACGAGAAGCTGTCTCTTCCTTTTTTTCTGCTTAACCTCACCAGAGACTCTGGTGGTGAACCAGGCCTCCCCCTTGTGTGGAGATGTTTCACCATTGAAAGAGGTCCTTGGATGGTATTAAGCTCATCTTCTTCACAGTCTCTTTAGTTTTAACATATGGCATCGGAGTTGCCACCACCTCCTCCACCATCTGGTGCTGGAGGACCTAGTTCCATCCAGGCACCACCCCAGTCCAAAATGGCTGAGGTGGCTGCGGCCTTGAAGTCCTTGGTTGTGATGCAGCAAGCGATGAAGGAGCAATTTACACAACTCAGTCAAAATATGATGAGGCCACCTAGGGTCTCACCGGAGATGATTACTCCGGCAGCTGCTCAACCCCATCCTGAAGCCAGGGGACCACCCCAGGCACCGCGAAAAGACCAACCTACACCTCAACGGAGGAGGGACGTTGCTGACCCTATGAGTTTACATTTGGGGAGGTAAGGACACCCTTTCCCTGAGGATAGGTATGACGATATGGAGGTAGAAGATGCTCTAGAGGGCTGCTGGGAGCCATATGAGGTTTCGAACAACACTGTACGACCTATCCACCAAAGCCGAGGTTGTGGGGACAAAAGGGATGGTGGTGCTTAGCAGAGAGGATCATATTTTGATTATTTGAGCAGAGGGTCGGCCTTTGAAAGGCTCGGCCTAGTGAATGACTTGAGGCATAGGTTATCCAGGTCAAGAAGTGTAGCAGGGTCACAAAAGGAAGATGGAGAACATTGGCCTAATCATAGCCGACCTGATCATGGCCGACCCCATCAAGGCCGAGATAAGGATCCAGAAGATGTCAATAGCCGACGTTCTGCTGTGACTGGGGCGCCCTCAGTCCACCCCTTGGAGGTGGCTGGGGACAACCTCGGACAGACCGACGTTGCCAGACCATGGAGTGACTCCATCCAACGTCTTAAAGAGAAGATATGGGACCTCATCAAAAGCCGAGACCCATTGCAAAGAGGTTTCTTAGAGGGCTCCCCATTCGTGGCCTGGATAGTGAGCTTCCTAACCCCTGCCAAGTTCAAACCACCTACGGTGTCTGCCAAGTATGATGGTAGTACCAACCCAGTGCATCATATTGAGATGTACCAATCTGCGTCGAACATTTATTCGATCCCAAATGAGATGAAGTGTCGTGCCTTCTCCAGGACTTTGATAGGAGCTACACACATCTGGTTTACCTCTCTTCCAAAGAACTCTATAGAGAGCTTTAAAGTCTTGGCTGAACGGTTCATCAATAATTTCTGTTTTGGGGTAAGACCTCAGAAGAAGACCACTCATCTGCTATATGTCAAACAAGGAAAGAACGAGAGCCTAAGAGAATACATCGCTAGATTCAATAAATAAAAACTGTAGGCTGAAGATTACGAAGACAATATAGCCATGACAACCCTTATTGGAGGACTTTAGAAGGGGAAGCTACTATAGAAGCTTGCGAAAGACCCTCCCAAGTCTATGGCAGAGATATTGGCAACTGCAGGAAAGGTCATGAACGCTGAAGAGGCTATGGTCGCGAAGTATGAGGATGAGAACGGAAGTGGCAGCGAGAAGTTTCAAAGAAAGAAAGATGGAAAAAGAGGTCAGCCGACGACAAGTTTGCATGCTATACTCCTCTAACGGTGAGTTGCAAATACATCCTCAATGAGATCAAGAATGATCGGTCTCTAAGATGGCCGGAGAAGCTGAAGGCTCCTCTGAATAAGAGGAACAAGAACTTATGGTATGAGTTCCACCAAGACCACGACCATGTGATAGATAAGTGCTTCGCCTTAAAGGATGAGATCAAGAAGATGTTGAAATCTAGAAAGTTGAGGAAGTATGTAGATGGTAAGTCCCCTAAGAGGGGAAGAGAGGACCCTAAAAGAAAAGAAACGACAGATGTCGAGATGATACCCCAGCAAGAAGAGACGATGACTCAAATGGGGATGATGAAGACGATCCAGACCTTCCACCAAAAAATGACAACGCCCCGGTGAAGAGGGTTAGAATGATCTCCTTTGGTGTTAACACCATCTGTGGGGGGCTTGCTGGGGGTGGCTCTGAAGTAGCTGACCGAAAAACTCATATGGCAGAGGCTAAGTCCGTGACCAAAGTAGAGGTTATGAATCTGGCATCTTCAGACGCAAAGCAAAAGAGAAAGAAATTAGGTATGGATACTCTTATAGTTGGTTTCTCCCGATTCGACTTTAAGGGTATCTTAGCTCCGCATGATGACCCTTTGGTAGTTAGAACAAGAGTTTGTGGATGTAAGGTGCAAAGAATCCTTGTAGATGGAGGAAGTTCAACATATGTAATGTTCTGGCCCTGTTTTAAGAGCCTAGGCCTTATTAGGGCAATGCTAGTACCCTATCATCATCCGTTGACGGGCTTCAGCGGTGAAAAGGTCCATCCGTTGGGCATGTATGAGATGGACGTACGAATAGGAGACGAGTGGCCTAAGAGGTTGACCCGGAAGGTCAATTTTTTTGTCATGGATAAAAACGTCTTCTCGGCATACAACCTCATCATAGGATGAGTGGCCCTTAAGGAGTTTGAGGCTGTGCCATCGACGGTCCATCAAATGCTAAAATTCCAGACCCCCTATGGGGTAGGGGAAGTGCATGGGGATCAGACATCGGCACGAGAATGCTACTTTAACTCTGCGGAAGAGAAAGATGCCCATAAAAGGATAACCACAATGTATAACATTGATACACTTGATCCTAAAGATGAAACAAAGTTGAAAAAAGGAGACGCCGCGAAAGAGGTAGAATCCATCATCCTCAATGAGGACGAATCGGAAAAAACCGTCCAAATTGATAAGGCCTTAAAACCAAAGATCAAGGATGAGCTGATAAGATTCTTGAAGAGGAGACAGAGTGTCTTCGCTTGGAGACACGTAGACATGCCTGGCATCGATCCGAAGGTTATGTGCCACAAACTCAATGTTGCAGAAGATGCTAATCCAATCAAACAAAGACAAAGAGTTTACTCCAGGGAAAATTATGATGTCATCAGGGAAGAGGTCAAAAAATTAGAAGAGGTGGAATTCATCAGGGAGGTCATATACCCAGAGTCTTTATCAAAAGCCGTTATTGTGCCTAAAGCCAATGGAAAATGGAGGATGTGCATAGACTTCACCGACCTGAACAAATCCTTCCCAAAAGACAGTTATCCCTTGCCTCTAATTGATCAGATGGTAGCCGCCACGATGGGGCATGAGCTTATAAGCTTCATGGATGTGTGTTCAGGCTATAATCAAATTTTCATGGATGCTGAAGACTCAGAGAAGACAACCTTCATCACAGACAAGGGGACCTATTTTTATAAGGTTATGCCCTTCGACTTGAAGAATGCAGGGGCCACGTATCAACATCTTGTAAATAAGATGATTGAAGATCAAATTGACAAGACTATGGAGGTATATGTAGATGATATGTTGACGAAGAACTTGAAGGCCTACACTCATGTGGAAGACATAGAGAGAACCTTTGACACTATGGACTCGTACCAGATGAAACTCAATCCCGCAAAGTGTCTCTTCGAAGCAGGAACTGGAAAATTTCTTGGATTCATTGTCAATTAGAGGGGAATAGAGGCGAAACTTGAGAAGATAAAGGCTTTTCTTGATATGAAGACACCAAGAAGTATCAAAGACGTTCAGAGGCTCACTGTAAGAGTAGATGCACTAGAAAGATTTGTTTTTAGAGCCATAAATAAGTGTCTTCCATTTTTTAAGGTGCTTAGAAAGGCCTTCGAGTGGGACAAAGAGTGTGATAAGGATTTTAATCATCTTAACTCCTATCTCGGATACCCCCTGCTCTTATCTCGGCCCATCATAGGTGAGAAGTTGTATGTTTATCTAGCAGTCTCAGAGTCAGCTATAAGTGCAGCCATAGTACGAGAAGATATTGGGGGTACAAAGGCCTATGTAATTCAATAGTAAGGCCCTTCAAGGGTCCGACCAAAACTATACTCGAATGGATAAATTGGCCTACGCTTTGACACACGATTCCAGGAAGATGAAACCATATTTCCACGCCCACTCTATAGTCATCCTCACTGACTCCCCACTAAGGCAAGTCCTCCACATACCTGAGAAGTCGGGCAGATTGATGACCTGGGCCATCGAGCTGGGAAAGTATGACCTTACTTATCAACCTAGGGTGGCCATTAAAGGGAAGTCACTCGCAGACTTTGTTGCTGAGTTCATATGGGAAGAGGGTGAGGTTGAGAGTAACCCAGAGACTGCAGAGGGATCAAATGGTAACGTCTTTCAAGACTCGAAAGAGGTTGTGTCTAACAGAACCATAAATAGAATTGCTGAGAATGAGGAAGACAAGTACCTCTTCAAGCAAGGAACCCTGTCTTAGGGGAGCTTCACTTTGAATGAAGACATTTGGAACCTCTTTGTTGTCGAGTCTTCTTGCGAAAGTGGAAGCGGTGCAGGGCTGATACTGTCAGCTCCTGATGGTACCAACGTTGAATATGCACTAAATTTTAACTTCAAAGCATTAAAAAATGAGTCAGAATATGAGGCCATGATAGCAGGCCTCTCCTTATCAAAGACCCTTAGGGTTGGTCGACTCCTATTGCACAGTGACTCGAGGTTAGTTGTCAACCAAGTGTTTAGGGTTTATGAAGCCAAGGATGAAAGGATGGACAGATACCTGAAGAAGGTAAGAATGATGCTAAAAGGATTCGAATAGGTGATGATGAAGAGGGTACCACGACAAAATAATAGCCATGCAGATGCACTAGAAAGGTTGGCTTCAACAACAAAGACATGTATCAGAAGGAAAATACCAGTTGAGATCTTGCTCAAACCAACCATAGAGGAAGAAGAAGTTGCCAGCTCCTGCCTCAACTTGAACCTGGGGGACTCATGGATTGACCCCCTCATCAGATATATCAGAGAGGGAGAGCTACCGGAATCAAAGCTAGAGAGGAGTAAATTGAGATATAAAGCAGCAAAGTTCTCAATAATAGGAGATATCCTATATAAAAAGGGATTTCTTTTACCTCTCCTCAGATGTGTCTATCCCACAGAGGTCCCCCGCATCCTACAGGAGGTACACGAGGATTCTTGCTCAAGCCACATCGGGGGAAGACCTTTGGCCAAGAGGATAATTACTCAGGGATATCGGTGGACGACCTTGGCCAAAGATGCTGCAATCTATGTGCAAAGGTGTGACAAGTGCCAAAGATTCTCCACTATCCCCCATCAACCTCATCAACCTATGACGTCAATCAGTTCCCCTTGTCCATTCACAGTACGGGGGATTGACTTGGTGGGTCCCTTGCCAAGGGCTGCGAATAATTATCAATTTTTTATAGTAACGATTGATTACTTATCTAAGTGGGTAGAGGCTTAGCCGATGATCATGATTACAGAGCAGAAGACCTTCCAATTTATCTGGAAGATCATCATATATAGACATGGCCTCTCGAACACCCTCATCACAGACAACAAAACCCAGTTCAAGAATTCTTCCTTGGAGAAGTATTGCGAGAGAGTTGGGATCAAACAATTTTTCTCTTCTCTGGGATAACCTTAGGCAAACGGTTAGATCGAAGTTCCAAACAGAATAATAATCGATGGGATTAAGAAGAGGGTGGAAGAAGCTAAAGGGATATGGACTGAAGAGGTTTATGCTGTGTTATGGGCCTACAGAACAACGGCTAGAACACCAACGGGAGAAACCCCATTTATGTTAGCATATGGCTTAGAAGTCGTCATACCAACGGAGGTAGGACTCCCCACTCACAGAGCTCAAACCTATAACCCCGATAAGAATGGTGAAGAGAGAAGGCTTGACCTAGATCTAGTTGAGGAAAGAAGGGAAGACGCTGAGATCAGACAGGCAGTCTACCAACAGAGAGCAGCAAAGTTTTACAATCAAAGGGTGAAATCAAGACCTATAGCTATAGGAGACCTCGTGTTGAAGAAGACGTTGCAGAAGACAAATAAGCTTCGCCCAAATTGGCCTGGCTATTATAAAGTAGTCGAGGAGGTTTTACCCAATACCTACCATCTAGAAAATCTCGAAAGGGAACCCTTCTCCAATCCATGGAATGCTGATCATTTGAAAAAGTATTACATGTGATGTTGCAATGGTTTCTATGTAAATATATCATCTTATGAAGAGATTATTAATGAAAAGATCAATTCTTGTGCCAATTCTTTGTTCATTATTATTCAGTGGTGAAGTCTGTGGGGGTAACATCTTAGTTTGATGACCTCAGACCTTAAACATCATAAGACAGGGTCTCAGGTGAAACATCATATTTGGATTACCTCAGATCTTCAACATCATTAATTTGGTGAAATTTATGGGGATAACATCTTAGTTTTATGACCTCAGACCTTTAACATCATTAATTTGGTGACAGGATCTGAGGTGAAACATCTTAGTTTGATGACCTCAGACCTTTAACATCATTAATTTGGTGACAAGGTCTGAGGTGAAACATCATAGTTGGATGACCTCAGACCTTCAACATCATAATTTGGTGATAGGGTCTCAGGTGAAACATCATATTTGGATGACCTCAGACCTTCAACATCATTAATTTGGTGAAATTTATGGGGATAACATCTTAGTTTAAAGACCTCAGACCTTTAACATCATTAATTTGGTGCCAGGGTCTGAGGTGAAACATTATAGTTGGATGACCTTAGACCTTAAACATCATTAATTTGATAAAAATTTATGAGGGTAACATCTTTGTTTGACGACCTCAGACCTTTAACATCATTAATTTGGTGACAGGGTCTGAGGTTAAACATCTTAGTTTGATGACCTCAGACCTTAAACATTATAATTTAGTGACAGGGTCTCAAGTGAAACATCATATTTGGATGACCTCAGACCTTCAACATCATAACATCTTAGTTTGATGACCTCAGGCCTTTAACATTATTAATTTGGTGAAAGGGTCTGAGGTGAAACATCATAGTTGGATGACCTTAGACCTTAAACATCATAATTTGGTGATAGGGTCTCAGGTGAAACATCATATTTGGATGACCTTAGACCTTCAACATCATTAATTTGGTGAAATTTATGGGGATAACATCTTAGTTTAATGACCTGAGACCTTTAACATCATTAATTTGGTGACAGGGTCTGAGGTGAAATATCATAGTTGGATGACCTCAGACCTTAAACATCATTAATTTAATGAAATTTATGAGGGTAATATCTTAGTTTGATGACCTCAGACCTTCAAGATCATAATTTGGTGACAGGGTCTGAGGTGAAACATCATGTTGGATGGCCTGAGACCTTAAACATTATTAATTTGGTGAAAATTTATGAAGGTAACATCTTAGTTTAATGACCTCGGACCTTAAACATCATTAACTTGGTGAAAATTTATGAGGGTAACATCTTAGTTTGATGACCTCGGACCTTCAACATCATAATTTGGTTACAGGGTCTAAGGTGAAACATCATAGTTGGATGACCTCAGACCTCCAACCATTAATTTGGTGAAAATCTATAAGGGTAACATTATAGTTTAATAATGAAGACACCATTATATGGAGGCTTCAGACCTTAATACAAACACCCTTGCATGACATATAAAACCATTCAAGGAAAATTCATCAAAAGAAGCAAAGCCCTCTTCAGAGGATGATATAGCATGAAGTTAAGAATTATAAGTCATATCAAGCAAGAGAATATTATCAAAAGTTATGAAGTTATAGATTAACAAAAATTACAAAGCTTCACAAATTATGGCCTAAGGGTTTGTAGCCATATGTTTAGTAATTATTTGGGCCGACATTGGTAACCTCGGCCCCATCGTCTTGGGGGTTGACATCCTCAGTATCTGTGGCTTCCGGCTAGGTAGTCTCTGCAGGGGCAACACTTCCTTCCTCCTCCACCTCTTGTAGGGCTTGAGAAAAATGAGGGTCAACATAGCCTAGGCCAGTGAAGTCTGAGGCTTCCAAGCTCCCTGACTCCTTCTCTTTCATAGTCTCCCATTTACCAGTGGCCTTAACACCTCTTTTGAGGTATTCAAAGACAAAGCTGATGAATTCGTCAAAGACCTTGTAGTCAGCCAAGATCTTCTCTGAAGCATCTTCAACTGCAGCCTTCACTACAAAGTCAACCTTTTGTTGGAGGGCATCATCCTTGGCCTTCATAATAGATCTATGCTCCTTCCTGAGTTGGGAAATATACTCTTACATCTTCTTAACCTTAGTCTCAGACCCTTCAAAAACGGCCTTCAGACGTTCCACCTCAGCGTTCAAACAAGCCTGCACCTTCTGGGCCTCTATCCCCTTCTCAATGAGGGGCAGCTTTCTCAGAGTCTAGTCAACAAACCAGTGTATGGACATGACACCCTGCAACACCAATTCATATGTATGAGTTCAAGATAACCCAGTTCAAGGATAAGGTTACACTTGTGCTAAAAAAGTTAAAATATATACCAGGATAGACCTATGAAGGCCAAACTCAACCAACAAAGGGGTATTAATGGAGCTTAAAAAATACTTATCTGCGTTGATCATTGTAGAGATGATATCATCCATCACCTTCAGACTATGACCAATTAGGCTATCATCATTGATCTTTAATTGCTCCAGACGAGCAACTAGTGCATCATCGGATAAGATAGGGATGGCGCTATCGCTCTTTTGGGATTTTCTTTGCCTCTGATCCTCGAGGGTAGTGGTGCAGGATTTCCTCTTCTTTGTAGAATTGGCCTTAGAAGTGCCGACGTTCTGCTTTGTTTAGGGAGGTGGAGGTGCATTTAGGCCTGGTTTCTTCACCAACCTGACTAAACTTGGGGCCGACATTTCCCAGAGGTCATCTGAGATTCCTTTGGGGCGTTCTGCAAGAAGAAAGATCTGAGTTAAAAGATTAGAGACATAATAAATTCAAAAGTACAATTTATTGAAAAAATAAAGTAACTTACGAAGATCAGTCAGGGGACTCCCCCCAAGGCTAGTCTCATAGAGATAGTAAGGGGTCATCAAATGCTCGTACTTGACCAGCTGACCAAGGGACCCCTGATCTTGAAGGTCTTTGACCTTTTGAAGGTTATTCTGGCTTAATTCGGGGTCGGCCCTGACAGTTATTATCACCTTTCCCCACCTTAGAGGTGTTTTCGGTCCTAAAGATGAAGAGGTGGCACAAGGACCAAATTCCCATGCCCTTAAGGCGAAGAAGTATCATGGTTTCTAGTTATGTTTTGAAGTCTAGGCAACCAGCAACATCTTCTTATTAGACTTCCTAGCTAGGAAGTGGGAGTAACTCGGATGGTTCCTAGCAGATGAGGGTACGTAGCATCCTATGAAGACCTGGACGGGAAGGTCTGAATGATAGACTGACCTCTACAAGATGATAGCTCCAATCATCACCCTGCAGGCATTGGGGGATAATCAGGAGGGAGCCAAGTTAATGTGGGATAATATGTCCCTAATTATTGAATGAATGGGAATACGAAACCCTAACTTAAATATATGCTCATATAGGAAAATTTCACCATCTCGACCGCCAAAGGCCCTCTCATCCCTCAGAGGTTTCCTAAGTTTGATAGAGGGGCCTATGGAATAAAGATGCCTAAAGTCTACGAGGTTAAATTCGTTGATTGAGCTCTCTATCTTGGCTGACTCTGAGGTATCAACATCACTTTCGTGACCATCATCCTCATCTCTAAAAATGTCGGCCTGGGCAGGCGTAGGAGCATCACCAGGGAACCTCTTGGCAAACTCAGCCCCTGTAACAGACTACAGGGGGACAGTGTTAATGGGTTGAGGAAAGGCAACACTTGGCCCAATAACTTTAACGTCTGAAGAGGCTCATGAAGAGCTAGACTCATTGTGGGACGAGATACGTCTTGAGACCTCGGCTTGATCAGGGACCTGATCCTACCTAATGGAAAAGTCCATGGTCTCTTAAAAATAATCCACGGACATAGGGTCTGAGTTAAACGACTCAGACTCAGATGTTGGAGTAGGTTCCAATGGGGCCTTCGCTTTCTCGACACTTGCAGAATCCACTGGCTCAGGGTATATCACCCTCAGAGGGGATGGAAAGATTGGCCTAAGGGGGAAGACCTTAGCCCTACGAGCTTCCTCTTGGGCTCACTCTATTTGCCTAATCTTTTCTAAGGTCTTATCTTTAAAAGAAGGGAATTCTTCTAAGAGTTGATAAAGATGTCTGAGCATAGAAGGACGAACTTACACCTATACTTGGCCAAAATACAAACAACTTGACTCAATTTTACTAAGGATCAAACTGAGTTGTAAACCAAAAATAACTAAGAACAGTCACCGAAAAACTAAAACAGTCATCGAAAAGCTCAAACAGTCACTGGAGAACCTAAAAATATCACCGAAAAATGAAGAAACAAGAATAAAAAGTCTTAAAACGGCAGAGTAAGGTGGAGATGATACCTGCCAAAATTCAAAATGAAGGAGAGGAGGTGTGAAAGTGAGGAAACCCCTGAAAATGCAGCAACCAAGTTCTTATATAGAGAGAGAATTGCAGAGATAACCAAGGAGGGAAAAGAAAGAAATGAAGAAGAAAGAAAGAAATGGGATTTAAACCCTTAAATGGGATAACACGCGTCCCAAGGCCCATCATTGCCTTGGGAGCCCAAAAGGCAATCAACAATCATTACGCTTACCAGGCACACTATCCGCTTAAGTAGTTGACACCTGTCAATGAACCTTTGACATATAAAACAAAAGTAACCTCGAACAGACATACCCCATAATCACCTATTCACATAAGTAACTAAGGGCTAGGGGGTGATTGATATGCCCAAAATGTACCAGACAGCTCGGAGGCAACAACCTCAGCCAGGATGGTGGCCGAGGTAACAAGGACTCCAGGTTGACGACTAGTGATCTCGTCCAACATAAGGTCGGCTACGACCAACGTTCTTAGTACCCCACTATCAGGCAACATGTGAGGTCTTCATGGCTTATGGGTTCAGTTACCCAACAGGTCGTCCACAACCGACATCACGTCTACCTCATACATTAACCTCGGGTGGGAATCAGTTGAGGCCAGCGAGGACCCACCATCATCGTAATCAACCTGAACTGGGAATCAATCAATGTTTCGACTACCTCTGCGCAACCTCGGCCCAGGACGACGTTAGTACTTCACTTGTCTTACCTCGGCTTTTCTACTAGGTCGAGACCACCATGAATAACATCGGGTAAATAAATAGTCGGACTTACCAACCTCGTACTCTTCCAGACCGAGGTTGCACCTGTCATGGACAGAGGCGAGCATTTACAAGCATATGTGAGGGTAAGAACATGTGGGCAAAATCAGTGGTAACCGAATCAGTCCCCTCACGTGGGGGAAAATTTAATCATCATTCTCTACATGTGACAGTGACAGATGTCTTCACCAGATTGGATAGATCAACACACACATGCTCATTGCATGCATGGCGGGTACATTACACCTCCCACACTATATATACTTGCCTTCTCCTACCTTGAGAGGGATCGATAATTACAACCTTATCTGAAACTCTGTCAAATTACACAGTAGAGAGAGAAAGATTGAGAGGTTGTATATATGGCTGTTAGTGCCTTATTTTAGTGACCTTACTCACTCACTTGCACAGTGGATGTAGGTCTAATTGGCTGAACCACTTATATATTGGTGTTCATCCTCTTCTCCTCATCTGAATCTCTTATATTTAGCATACACTTGTGCTGCCATTGTTATCACTGGTTTGAACTTACAAACACCTTGACTGGTGGTGCTATTTCCAGCATCATCAATGATATCATTCAATCTTCCTTCATTTTTATTTCCATTAGTGTCACATGTTCTCATATTTAACGTGAGAAATGATTTATGGGGGGATATATTTTTATGCATTATCTCTTTGTTTATTCCTAAACAAAGGGGGATAAATGGTATACCTCACTTTAGTGTTTGGAGGAGAACTTTATCTTAGGGGGAGACGTCTTACCTAGGTTGGGATTGCTAGACGTAGGGGAAGTTTATTCTTATAAACATATGTTCTTCGCATTTGAAGGTGTGTTTAAGTGTGTAGGTTTCTTACATGTGAAAAACTTTATAAGTGAGCAAAGCTACTCAGAGTATGTGCCTGTCAAGAATTTGTACTTTTTTCTTTAAGAGTCAGGATTGAGTCTTTTGGAGATCTTGATGATCCATAGGTGTTTTATTTTTTCTTTTATCTAGGAATATCCAAATGGGGAGATTTGTAAGGAAAATTTTTCAATCAAGTCAATTAGTATTTATTAGATTAATTCCGGACAAAACTTTTTGAGTCATAGGTTAGGATTTGTGTTATGGATCTTTCAAGCCTATGCCATGTCTGATTGAAGACATAATGTCAAAGCTTCAAAGATTACATATTGTGTCATGTTTCTTATCATCTTTCTTTGTATTTTTGAGGATCTTTTATTTTTGAATGCACATAGTTTGATCCTTTCAAAGTTTATATCTTTGGGTGTTTGATTTTAAAGTTATTTGGAGATGATTTTAAAAGATTTTTTTTTAAAGTCCTTTGAACGACATTTATGGTTTTGTTCAAACAAGAATCGCAGTTCATTCAATTGAATTTAAAAATAATATCATATGAGGTTTATCTATTTACATATCTAGACTTATTTGAAGCTCGTTCAAACGAAATCAGTTGTTCATTAGAACGAGGTTTGATTTAGTTCGAAAAAGATTGTAGTTTCATTCGAACGAAGTCTAGTTTTTGTTCATACGCTATTTCCTAAAAAAGTCACCTCAAAAACATGTTTTCTACTTAAAGGTGTTTAGACATTTGTTTTTAGAGTGACTTTTGGCAAAATTCATGTTCCTATAAATATGCAAAATCTTTCAAACCATAGTTTCACCCAAAGTGGTTAAGATTCAATTTTCATCTCTCTATTTTCTTTGAGATCTTGTTTTGTGGGCACCAAGAAGATTTTAATCTTGATCCTTTTTTTTGAGTAGGTTTCATACGGTGGATTTTATGCTTGCCGTTTATACGGTAACTGAGCCTGTCCGGTCAATACCAAGGCATGTGTGTACTCACGTGTTGTGACTTATTGAGTGGGTGGATTCATGTGTTGCATAGTGGAGGCGAGGTTGAAGATCGAAGACGCGTCAAGTTTTATGAGGGTATCAAGCAACTTATTAAGTCATCTGTTAAATTTTGTAAAACCTTATCATAGTAAATTTGTGTGGTTGGGTCATCTGCGATTTTTTTCATTATAGAATTTTCTTGTACATCTTCATGTTGCGTTATTGATAAATTTTTCCTGCTAACACTTAGATGCATGCTTTAGGATAAAGATAAAATTATTTAATATTTTTTACAAAACATGGTTTAAAACTGATGCAAAGTTTTAATTGGGTTAACTTTCTTTAAGTTTATATATTTAATTTGAAAAAATTGAAAAGGTTAACTTTTGTTGTTTAGATCACTCAATTCACACCCTTACTAATTTAGGGACTTTGTGACTGAATCAGGTCAACGAGCACGCGTGTGTGGAATTGGAAGTCAATACAAGATCATATCGGTCATCCCTCATTTAAAGAGTTGGGATACCCAAGGTCACTAAAACCATAAGTCAAATTAAGTCATAGTATAATACACCTATTTCCCATATTTTAACTGTGTGGGGCTTTAGCTTCTCCATTACACTTCAACAAAATTACATATTACAAATGGGTAATTTAGAAATTAATTTCTCAGTCATTAATTTATGGTTTTGTACATGTGAGTATACCACATTATACTCCTTGTGTAAAAGAATGCGTTACGACTTGGAACCATCTTGAAAAACGTGTGTGTCCCATATTAAATTGTAGTCAAAGTTGATAAAATAGGATTTTTTTCAACCTAAATAAAACACAACTTCCAACAATCCCCCACATGAATGAATATTTATTGGATCCACATGTAAAGACTATATAGACATAAAGAGAGATTCTATTGGAAAATTTCTGCATTGAAAGAGATAACTTTTGTCCTTGAATCTTCCTCGGTGAAAGACTACATGATTTAATTTTTTTATCAGTGAATCTGATGTCTTTAATTCTTCAGTTTTTTGTGTAAATCAAGATAGTAGATTTTAGATAGTAATTTTTCAAAACATTGTTGGTTCTTTTGGTTGTGGTCATTCTAGCTCTAAATAAGTCCTGGTTATATAAATGCTTTAGAGAATTTTGGTCTTTCAATGCTGTGATCAAATCAAAGCTCCTTTCACACTCACATAGTTGACTTGACATTTAGAGTATCTAGAATACCCCACTTTGTTTTCCATGATATAGGAGTCATTAAAAGATATCATTATCTTAACTTGTGTTGTAGGCAACATTGTTTTTATCATAGGAATAGGTTTATGTTTAAGAACTCGGTAGTGCCCACTCAAATTGTGAGTCAAGTTTCGGTTGTCCCATTGAATCTCGATCTTCGGATCTCTAGTCATCTTGATAGCGTTTCGATAAATATAATTATTTATTTTATAGGCTTTAAAACTATTATCCTCGACAAATGGAATACATGCTCTTCATTTAAACTTTTTGTTAATGAATATGCGATACCGTCCTTAGACCTATATAATCAATGGAAATTATTTCGTTAATGAGAAACTATTTTATGGTATTATTTCTTCGATGTAAATGGTGAGACATAAAATTTTACATATTACTCTGTGTTTTGCCAATTGTTGAGTGGCTATAACAATGTATGAAAAATGTGGGAATAAATTTTTGCCACATTACAACATCCTCTAAAAATGATGAATCCAATCTACTTTTTCCCCACCTTTATCAAAATTTATAAATTTAGATTCTATAGTAAATTTATCAATACAATTTTGTTTTGACGAATTCTAAGCGACCACACCACTGCTAATTATAAATATGTGTCATGTGACACCTCGTAATATTTAGAAATAGATTAATCAGTTATATATTAAAAAATAGGCATAGTCTAAATAAATGAGTACCATCCTAAGCAGGCAATAAAATAAATAAACTGAAAACAAATAGAATATCCATAACAAAAGGTGTCTTAGTATTGTGATTCCGTTCACATGAGTCAAATCCACATGCCAACGTAACTACTATAGGATATATAATATATACAAATGTGAATGTATCTCTCTCTCTCTCTGCTGTAATGAAAAATAAAGAAAATGATGAATCTGACACACAATATAATGACCCCTACATCCTAGAGTAGATCTGCAACAAAAGGATGAATAACAATAACACGGTTGATAAAAATTATCGAACAGGAAACCTCAGTTCTAAAACGTTAATTCCACAATGCTAGCAACAATTTTAAAGAGAATAAAAGTATCATTGAAGTTGAAATATGTCATAAACATGCATCTATCTATAGTTTTTAGACACCATTTAGAATTACCCTACCCTACAATCCTAATATCAAGCACATTTGAATTACCAAATCCTAAGTAACCCCATGGTTAAGTGTTATTCCACACTTATGAATATAAAACTTTGAAATTCAAGATAACATTACAATAATCAAGACGAGTGTTATGATGGAATTAATGTATTCTTAAAGTATAAAGATCACATAAGGAAATTAAGCAACAAATGCTTAGCTCTAATTCCTTCAAGGGTCACTCGCACATACTAAGTATAGTATTAGGTCATTCAGAACCTAAGACCTCATCAAGTCAAGAAATAAATAACCATATCTACATATTAATCATAAAACCTACCATACCCAAGGTTATACATAAGAAGTATCCCCGTAATCCATATTGAACACAGGTACATAGATGTGTGGCCCATGGGTAAAAATTGATAAAGGCATCTTGTATACTTATCGAGGTACCGTAGTGGTCCGAGTTATACGTTCCCCTTTTAAATGGAATCCCCCATTAGTAAGTTCGCCATGAGTACTCACACATGGTATGCATCACATAAACAACACAATAATTTAAAACCATCGTAACCATGGAATTTGAGTACCGAACTAAATTCAACCACTTTAATTTCATTTAAAAGGGATTAAGGCCATCATGTTACATCTAATTCATCCAATTCATACTAATAGCATGATAATATTCATCAATTTTGGTCAGGATTCATCCCAAATAATTCCTAAACAATTACTAATCTTCTTGAAAAATTTGGAAGTTAAAATTCAGAATACCAAGAAGAAAAAAGCAGAGCTGCTTCACTCACAAAAAATGTTGCCAGATCCTTTTAGTAACCCAAACACCAATAAAGAAGATTTAAAAAACACTCATAAATTTGTGCATTCTATGTTCAAAAGAATCACAAGAGTCAATCTAAAGAAGAATGCTAAAGTCTCATTTCCAAGATCTCAATGATAGATACCATAATCTGGAATGTTAGAGGAGTTGGGAAAAAAGCTTCCAGGAAAAGACTCAAAGGCTCTGTAAGTCTCAAAAACTTACTTTTATTCCTATTTTGGAGCCTAAAATTGATAAAACTAAAATTGATAACCTAAGATTTCATCTTATTTTTTATGCGGGTGAAGCTAATCTCAATAATAAAATATGGTGGTTCTAGAGATTTGACATAATCGGTAAAACTATCTCTAATAACAATCAAAATGTCCTTCTGGAAATTTCACACCCTACAATCCAAAATAAAATCTTCATAAACATTGTTTATGCTAAATGTTATACTCTAGATAGACTAGAATTATGGAATAACATTGAATATAATTATAATAATGACATCAATGATCCTTTTATAGCTATAGGAGATTTTAACACTGTTGCTGACATCAATGAGAAAATTGGGGGTAAGGACATAGATAATATTGGAGTTGAAGACTTTAATTAGTATTCAAAATGCAGGGCTCACTGATTTCGAATACATAGGAATTAAATATACTTGGTTCAATAATAGAGTCTTGGATAGGGGGAAATGGGAAATATTAGACAGAGGTCTTATCAATCAAAAATGGCTTTTAACTTTACCTCAAACCACTATTAAAATCCTCAATACAAATTTCTCAGATCATTCTCCCCTTCTAGTTACTTTTGGTCAAATATCTGATCACATCATTAAACCTTTAAGTTTTCAAATATGTGGTCCAATCATAAAGACTTTCTAACAGTAGTTCAAAATTCTTAGATCAAAGATATCTCTGGCAGCCCTCTTAGTAAATTATCTATGAAGTTGAAAGTCCTCAAAAAGGATCTTCAATCATGGAACAAAAGCTCCTTTAAAAACATATTTCAAGAAATTTCCAACATGGAAGATGAGCTGCTTCTGCATTAAGATATTTACCAATATAATCCCTCTCAGGAAAATATAGGTTCTATGGAGGAAACCAAAGCTAAGTTTAACTGGGCTATTAAATATGAAGAGCAATTTTGGAGCCAAAAAGCTAGGACAGAATGGTGTCAAGAAGGGGACTTGAACACTAAATACTTTCATGCTATTGTCAATAATTCTAAAATAAGTCTTCTTATTCAAAAATTAGGAATAATCAGGGGGTTTTGGAGAAATCTAAGGAAAAAATAAATGAAGTCATTGTCAATTACTTCCAATCCATTCTTAATGCTGAAGGTACTAAAGATAATCCTCATATTCTGGATTATATCCCCAACCTTATCTATAACACCATAAATGAGGATCTTATTAAAGATCCTAAAGAAGAAGATATTTATACAACCATTCAATCTCTCGAAATAGATAGTCAAGCAGGTCCTGATGGATTCAATAGACTTTTTTACATAAAATGTTGGAATATCATAAAACAAGAGCTGATTGAAGCCATCCAAGCTTTGTTCTTGGGTAGAGAGATACCCAAAAGTTGGGGAGATACTAATATTTGTCTTATCCCTAAACTCAAGCACCCTATTGATTGCAAAGACTATAGACCTATCAGTCTGTGCAATTTTAGTAATAAAGTTATCTCCAAAATAATTAATACAAGATTAGGAGTTTTCCTTCCTAATTAGATATCTCCCCATCAATCTGGATTTATAAAAGGTAGAAATATCTTAGATAACATATTGCTTGGGCAAGAAATGTTGCACCTTCTTGATAGAAAAAATATTAGAGATACTGTTATTATTAAATTAGATATGGCAAAGGCTTCTGACAGGGTTTCTTGGTGGTTTCTTATTAAAGTTCTAAGAAAATTGGGTTTTTATGAAGGTTTCATAGACATTATTTGGTGAATTTGTAATACCCCGTATTTTTATGGCTTTTAAAATTGGGGATTTATTAAAATTAATTGAGTTATTAAGTTAATATTAATCCGCAAATATTTTTATATATTTACTAACATGATGTGAGTTAGTAATTATTGAATATTTATTGAATATTACTAGATGAGTAAAGTAATATATGAAATTTATTTTATTAAAATTGTCACGAGTGAATAAAATGGCAATTATGGAAATCTAAGTCAGGAAACGCCTATGTCGTGTCGGGACTAAATCATTATTATTAAAAGTGAATAAATTATAAGTCACCCGTATGGTCGTTTCGAGTGCGGCAATGTGTCCGGAAGGGTCGAGATAGTCAAAATAATGTACCCGAGGGTTTAGTTTGGGTCTCAGGACATTTTTAGGCCTAATTGGTATCTCGGACGTGTATTTTAGACATTTTACATTTTTGGGTAATTTAACCCACGAATTTCCTAAGGATAAATCATCCTTCAGGAGTTTATTGCTAGGGTTAACAAGAACAAAAGCAAAGAACGACCATTATAGAAGGGGTTGGAGAGCTTCCCGAGCAACTCAAGGCCAAGGACTCGATCGTTTACACCGCCACCACCGCCAAAGCGCAGATCACACGACAAGGAATGCAACCATACCACTTTCATCCACAATTCAGAAACCCAAATTTCTAGGCAAGTCTCTATCTTGATTTATTTTTAATTGATGTCTCAATCATGTTAGTCTAGGGTTGTTTAGAACTTGTTTCATGAAAGATAGTATAGTTTTGAGACTTGAAATCACATGTTGTAGAAGAAGTAATCATATTCTGGACATCTAAATCGCATGTAGAGGATAAACCACGAATTGTATGGATTTAGAAGTAGGAATTATGGAAAAGAATTGAAATAAAAAGAAAAAAAATAGGGTTCTTGAAGTTCAGGAAAATTTTACCCATTAAATTGTTGTAATTGATCAATTGAGACATATTTTACGTAGAAAATTATGTGTTCTGGTATATAGTACTTGTAGTAACGTTTGTTGGGAGTTTGGGAATGATATATGGTGATTTGGTTGAGGTTGAGGAGGCAAACCCGTAACTGGGTTAATGCAGTTTTCATTATAATTGCTTGATTGATCGATCGATCCAAGAACATCGATCGATCGATGATCGATCGATCGACCCCATTTCCTCGATCGATCGACCCCTCGTGAAAAACTGCATATTCCCCTTGTGATGGGTTAATCCGATTAAAAATGCGTAGTAACACTTGATTATTATTGTTGGAGCATAATGGGATATAAATAGGACCAGTAGGGTCTAGGTAAACTCCGTTGAGTGAGAATTTAATGTAAGATGAAATTAAGGGTTAACGGGGAGTTATTCACACATATGAAATCATGCGTACGTTTAATAAAAGGTTGAGACTTGTAAGGAAGTTAGACTAGAAGTGAGTGAGTGTGTGCCTACTGAAATTATTCTTAAAATACTTCGAGGGAGGAGAAGTGAGTATGACGTGAATTATAAATGAAAATAAAAATAACGAGTCCGTTATGCGATGTAATCGAGTAAAATGTGTTAATAACTAAAATTTTATAATTATGGTTCATGGGCGCACCTAATTTAGAAATAGGAATATTTATATATATGACTGTGTGATTGTGCATATTATATATTTGTGTAAAAATCATACCCGGGCTACTTTCTATCACGGGAGTTTTCACGACGGGACGGTCTTATCTCGATTGGACCTTTATGGGGGATATTGACTCGTACCCTAGAAGATATTATCCTCGATACAGGCTATCCGAAAATGATAGTCAGATATTCTAAGAGCCGTGAGGGTATGTGCTGACCTCTTAAGACCTAGAACTATGCTTCGACTCCATTTGTTTGTGTATCGTGTTAATACAGTTCGAGAGTGATTTCAGACTAGTATTTCCCTTAGTTTGTGTGATACGGGGACTTGATAATAGAGTATGCCAGCACCATAGGTTTTATGTGGGGTGCCGATAGTATATATATTATATGTGTGACTAATATATATACGTATATCTATATGGGAACTTCCCACTGTGCGTATAAGTAATGAATAAATCCTTCAAATTTATTGTAAGTGTTAGGGAACTTTATAAGGGAAATAATTTGTTCTAAATAACGTAGAAATCTTGAAGCGGATGATTTCCTAAAGTAAATATCATAACCTCGCTTTTCACCTGATAAAACCTTATGGAGAATAAGTTAGGGAAACTTATGAGATTTATTAGTACGATATGCATGCACATTAGAATGAGAGGTGAGAATTCTCAAGAGAGTGTCGCATACTAACATGGTTGTTACATTAGCCGATAAGCATTTTAAATACTTGCTAAACTAATTTTAAACTATTTTACAGTCGGGCTCAGACCCGTTTCCTGTTATTTCTTCTCTCTTGTCTATATATATATATGTATATAATACAGGTGCCCAGCCACAGGGGCCTCATGCTTAGGTTCTTTGGACCGGACGCACTACAGTTAATGTGGGAGTTGCAGGCCATTACTTAGACGACCTCGTTGTTGATTCTACTCCTACTTTTAGTTCTTATTAGTTAGGGCATGTGTCGCCCGTTTCTCTATTCAGTTTGGATTTTTTGTCAGAGATTTACGTTCCTTTATATTTCCATTTGTTGGTACTCTTTGGGATTTAATTATTGTCAGGATGGTTTTATTTATAGTTTAAACTGGTTTGGTTTATCTAGAAGAATCTAATTCTCGTGTGTTATTATCCATCTTTAGTATCGGAGTTCTTAAATTGTTAATCATTTAAAAAGGTTTTCATATTCGGATTCAATAAAATGGAAATAAGGTTTTAAAATTGTTTTGACACTTAGCTTAATTATTTAGGTTGTTTAAATTGATAATGTTATTTTGCGACAATGATGCTAAGAATGAACCAACCGTTCACCTTGATTTTAATTTAATAAAGGACTGATCACCCGGTATTTAATTAGGCGGGGTGTCACAGAATTATCTCCTCAAATTGGTTCTCTATATTAATCAATGGTCAACCCTCAGGTTTTTTTATATCCACCAGGGGTCTTAGACAAGGAGACCCTCTAGCCCCTAGTCTTTTTGTGATTTGTGCTGAAGTCTTAAGTAGAGGTTAACATCACCTCATGAAAAGTGTTAAAATCGGTATCTACTCTCATCCTAGACAATGTAAGCTTATAAGTGATCTTTCTTTTGCTAATGACATCATTATTTTTACTCAAGGTACCAAGAAAATCTTGAAATCTCTTATCCAATTCCTCAATGATTATGAATCTACTTCTGGTCAATAGATCAATAAATCTAAAAGAAAATTTTATACTAAAACTAAGGTCTCTGTCCAAAGATCCAATATAATCAAAGGTGTCATTGACTTAGATAAAGGTAACAGTCCCATAAAATATCTTCGATGCCCTCTATTTAAAGGTAGAAAGAAAGCTATATATTTTGAAAGTTTGGTATCCTCTATAAGGTCTAAAGTTGAAGGCTGGAAATCAAAATTCCCATCTCAAGAAAGTAGAGTAGTCCTCTTAAAATATGTTCTTAGTTCTATTCCACTACATACCTTAGCAGCCTTTAAGCCTCCTAAACTTATTCTAAAGGAAATAGAAAAGATATTCAGCAACTTCTTTTGGGGTTATCACAAGGAGTTTGGCCAGAAATTTCATTGGTGCAACCAAAAAGACCTATGTTTTAACACGGAAGAGGGATGTCTTGGCATAAGAAGTCTTCAAGAAGTTTCTAAGGTTTCTATATAGAGAATAAAATGGTCTTACACAGCAGGTAATAGCTTACTGACTGATTTTCTTAGAAGTAAATACAAAAATGGTGCTAAACCTAAAGGTTCTAGTACTTTTAATTGCTTCAAAACTCATCTTCATGAGATTGATCAATTCATTACTGAAATAGTTTGTTGGAAAAATTGGATTCCTTCAGAGGATGTTACCTTCAATTTTAAGTCTACTATATATATCAATGAGTAATCTAAGACCTCCTATTTTTTATTAAAAAATATTTGGGATCATTTTATCCCCCAAAATATTTCTATTTTTATATGGAGATGTCTTCTTAATAAAATTCCAATAGAAGACAACCTCCAAAAGATAGGTATCAAAATTCCTTGTATATGCAGATGCTATTACAACCACTCAGAAAAAATTAAACCATCTCCTCATAAATGTCCCCACAGCCAGGTAGGTTTGGACTCACTTCGCTAATATAATTAGTATCAAGTTATCATTCTCTTCTTTACATATCATGCTTATGGAATGGTGGCATATAAATCAAACTAATCTTGTCTTGAAGTTTCTTGTTAAAGTTATCCCCTCTTGCATCATATAGGAGATATGGAAGCATAGAAACAAATGCATTTAAGAAGATACCAAATTTTCAATTCCCAAAATTATCCAAGAAGTTTATCAGTCTTCTCAAGCCATTGTTGCAGCCCATTCTCTAAAATGCAGTAACTCCTTCCATGAGCTGTCTCAGCTATTCTCTATAAAATCTATTGGATCAATGAAGGTGTATAGAAGATTTATTAAATGGAATTACCTTCCTAAAGATAGATGGAAACTAAATACTGATGGTGCTTCTAAAGGTAACCTAGGTCCTACAGGTCATGAAGGCATCCTAAGGAACTACCGAGGAGATTTCAAATGGGCCTACTCAGAAGCTTGAGATATTACTTCAAGCAATCTTATTTGGCCTTCTATTATGCAAGCAAAATCATCTCAATAACCTTGATGTTGAATCATATTTTCAGCTCCTCATAGTCATTATTTCTCAAAAAAGAAAGAAAATTCCATGGAAAATTTTGCTTATTATAGAAGACATTTTTTGTATTACTAAAGAAATGGAGGTTAAATTCACTCATTGTATTAGAGAAGAAAATTATGTTGCTGATTCTTTAGCTAATTTTTGAGTCAAAACAAGTGGTAAAATGTTTTTCCAATCTTTTCAAGAGCTCCCAAAATTAACTAAAGGCTTCATCAACTTAGATAAGTGGAATTTTCCTTCAATTAGAGTTTTCAAATCTTCTACTAGTAAGTAGGCGTTCATTTTAATGGGGATAATATAAATCCCCATATTTCTTTAATGCTTTAGATCTTGTAATGGGGGTGTTTATAAACCCCCAATTTTTCATCTTTGTCTAGATATCTTGTTCTAGATCTTCAAGATATTTTCTAAGTCTTAGATATTAAGAGCTTGTACTTTCCACTAGAGAGGCTTTTTCTCTAATATTTTTATAAAATTTATGGGGGTCCTGTCCCTCTTTTTTTTTTTTTTAAATATGAGAGCACTCTAATTAAGATATACATTCTCGAATATTTTTATATGAATGAAGATTTGAGTCAGAATGTGTTTTTGCTATGATATCACTAACTTTATCGAACTTATAAAGTATCTTCTCAATATTATGAGATTGAGATAAGAAAATTTCATCCGATATTTTAAATATTTTAATTCTTAATATAACATACGTGATACCGATCTCTTTTATGTCAAATTAAATATCCATGAATCTTTTAGTGTATTTATTGATATCCTTTATTACTTCCAATAATAAGCTTATTGTTTACCTAAACACAACCAATGACATAACCACTTTGAGTGTTTTTTAAATAAACACATTTATCCAGCTCATTTATTTTAAATCCATTTTAAATCATTATGTTGTCAAATTTCTTAGGCAATTATTATAAGTTGTACAGAGATTTCACAAGTCTACCCGTTTTCCTCCATTTCCATAAAACTTTAAACCCTTGTAGTTGCTGCATGTATATCTCTTCATTTAATTATCCATTTAAAATGCGATTTTAACGCCCATTTCACGCATCTTAAGATTTTTCCATAATGCAATAGATATTAACATTCTACAAGATGTTATTATCGTAACATATGAGTAATTATCAAAATAATGCGATCCTTTTTTTAGCCTTTAGCCACAAGTCTTTCTTTTTATTTTTTAATTTATCCATCCAACTTCAATTTTCTCTTGAATATCTAATAGGTTTATTGACTAGTGGGAGGTTTACTAGTTGCCTAGTATGATTTTGCATGATGGATTAAATCTCTTTACTAATAGCCTATTTTAAAAAAGGAGCATATGGGGTTGACATTAATTCTCTAAAGCTTTAAGGATCACCTTCTAACATATAAGTTAGAAAATATCGACCAAAATACAATGAAGTCTTGGCCCTTTTATTGTGTCTAGGTTCGATGTAAACATCTTTATTAATATATTATTTATTTATATTTATTTGATGACTATAAGCGGTAGTATCATAAGTTCTTCAATAAGAACTTGAAACAAGTTCCTTATTGCGAGGGAATGTATCTTGGAAGATATATTCATTTCTATATTCAATGATTGTATTTATGTGTATACCACGAATCACTGATTTATGAACAAGAAATCAGAAGGCATTACTATTAATTTCATTTCCAATGAAAGTGAAATCAATAGTTTTTAGTCTTATTTTAACTTTTTAGGACCAGGAACCACTCCCATTGCAAGACAGCCCCACACTGATATTTGTAAAAAATTATGAGGTAAACCTAAATTTATCAGCATAGCATTCATCATATCTTTTAGTGTTTGGTTTTGTCATTCAACAATGTCGTTATATTGAGGTATGTAATAGGTCGTAGTTTGATGAATAATTCCATGTTTGGAACATAATTATTCAAATGGGGAATCATATTCTACATCTTTATTGCTTATTAAGACTTTAATATTTTTCTAAATTGATTTTGAACTTCTGTTCTATAATGTTCAAAGATATTTACAAACTCATTTTTGCTTCTTAGTAAGTAAATATAGAAATATCTTTTATAGTTATCAATAAAAGTCATAAAATAATTTTGTCCACAACTTGTTTTTGTAAGGACATATTTTACATAGTCCGTTTACATTAGAGTATGCCATATATCGCTACAACAGTCAAAGGAAGTTCAAGATCATACATGCATCAAGATGGATCTGAATATTAACAGTCTTCAACAAACAAGCCTCTGCAAGATAGATTTTGTTAAGGTTGTGTTTAAGTCCCTTAATGTTTCATTTAAAGTGTTGGAATAATTTTTCTAAAATGTTTTTAAACATCTGAGGCGTCATTTTTCGTTAAAATATTTTTTCTAAGTCCTGAGATGGAGTTTTAATAGAAAAATTATTTTTTGCTGACATTGTTCAAACGACATATCATTCTGTTCAAACGACTGCTTCACGCGACATTTCATCTCACGCGGAGGGCCACTTGAAGCTCTCTTGATCAGTGTCACCAAACAACATGCTACTGTTTTGGTATTTTTACTTCGTTTGATAGGTAGCACAATATCTGGATCGAACGACATTAGATGTCGTTCGAGAAACATCCCATTGTTGTTTGAACGAAGTCACCGACTCAATTTTTTTTATAAATACCTGTTAAATGAGTCCGTTTTACTTCAAAAGAATTGAGTTTTTTAATCTACAAAAACTTCAAATTGCATAATTTTTGTCTTATCATTTAGGGGTTTTTAACTTTGTTTTTTAATCCACAAATCACACCAATATCTTGAGTGAATTGTTTTGGAACGCAAGATACAAGTTTGGTAAAGTTTCTCTTATAGAGATGAAATCTCTACGGCTGAGTTGGTAGCTCCTGAGGGAGGGGCTGGCTGGCGATTGCGATCACTTATGAGTGCTTGAGGGTGTTCCTTGCTGAAGATAGAGCTACGACTCTTGTGGGTTTACGGTGGTCAATACATTTCGAATTGTAGGTTGCGACCTATGTGAGCGTTCTGAGGAATATTCATTGCAAATTTCTATAAGTTTTATTACATTTGTTGAAATAAAGGTTCTGCCCTTAGAATTTTTTTTCCTGAAATCTATGTGTTAGCAATTTATGTTTATTTGTGATGGCATGATTTATACACCTAGATGCCTGTGTTAGGGTTTAATTAATATAGATAAAAAATTGACATCTAGTTAAATAAGTTTAAAATTGGAAATTTACGAATCCACATACAATCGATAGCACACCACATTCTCAAATCGGTATAAGTGCTTGCTAGGCGATATTATCTTCTCAAATTGGTATCAAATTAGGTTACTCTAAATTATCGAGTGATAATTTTTTCGCAAAATTTTTGTTATATTGATTTTTTTTGAAAAATTTTATTTTTGAAAAATCGTAATGTTTCGAAATGAAAACTTATATAATAGTTTGACAGTTTTTTATGGGTCTAATTATGACTATTGGAAAGCCCGCATGAAATATTATTTAAAAGCAATCGATGAGCGTGTTTGGGTTATTTGTGAAAGAGGGAGGACTCATCCCACTGTCCCCGCTAATAATGTCACCAATCTTAAACCTGTGACTGACTGGACTGAGGACGAATTTAAATAGAGACCTTTTAATTCTCGTGGACTAAGTGCAAATTCTGGAGCCATCACCCCTGATGAGTTTCAACATATTATGATGTGCACCACGTCAAAAAAGCATGCGGTGTTTTACAACTTACCCATTAAGTCATGACTGTTGTGAAAGAGTCTAAATTGCAAAATTAATCTACTCAATTTGAAACAATTATCATGTTTGAATATGAGTGTTTTGATGAGTTTTATGTACGTTTGTCTGATATTGTCAACACTAGTTTCAATCTTGGTAGGCACATTCCTGATGCATGAGTGGGTAAAAAGATTTTGAGATCGTTGCCTAAACGTTTTATCTCAAAAGTGATTGTGTTGAATTACTTCATAAATTTGAGCTATGTTAAGTTAGAAGAACCGGTAGGAGACCTCTAGACATGTTTCCTGACAATGTCATGCTTAAGGATAGAGGGATAGCACTTAGAGACTAGTCTAGGAAGAGTGAGGAAGTGTCCAAGAGAGAGAAGAAAAATAAATTAAAATTTGTTGTGTCCGCGTCTGAGGGAGAATTTGATTTTGATGATGTGGCCATGCTTGCTAAAAATTTTAAAAAGTTTCTCAAATTTTTAAAAGAAAATGCTTCCAATAAAAGACTTTTTGAGAAAAATAAAAAGGAAGAAGTGGGCAAAGAAAGCAGTGATAAAGAGAGAGAGAATGAGGAATAGGAAATATGTTTTGAATGTGAGGGAAAGGGGCATATGGTGTTTAAGGGCCCCACTAGGCCAAAGAGAAAGGGAAAGAAGATTGTCATGCCAACCACTCTTAGCGATACTGAGGAAGAGGTGAAAGATTCCGGGGATGAATCTTCACATGGGATGTGTGTCGCATTTTTAGCTAGTCACGTGATCACACCTATTCTGTCCCACAACGATGAGGATACTTGTGCACGTGAGAGCCCCGATGATCATTTTAGTGTTTCTAAAGAGTGTGAGAATGAGTGTGCTAGTGATGGTGAAAGTGAGATTGAAATTTCATTTAGAGACCTATACACCGAGACCTTAAAGACTAAAAAGGTAAATAAAGACCTAACTCTTAGTGTTTATACCAAATTTATTCTGCTGATGTGGACTAATTATGTGGAAACACGTGCCATTCTACATGGTACTCGTAAACATTTTTTGGACAAACACCTTGGCTCCGAGGAACTCAACCTCCCCGACCAACCCAGGCGCTCCGAGCAACAAGTGTTCTCCGAGGAACTCTATTTTACCGAGCAACTCATGTATACCGAGCTACTTAGGCAGTCCGAGCAGCTTAGGCGGTCCGAGTTGTATCTCGTACAGAGCATTCATATCCGGATAATTAAGGGGATGAATGTGCATTAAATGGTCATTATTATCACACAGACACACGGGCCTATTGGACAACTATGTATTATTCTTTCATTTGTACCGCCTCAAGGCTATAAATACATTGTAACCTCCTCATTAGCAGGAGACTCAGAATTTCTTGGTTAACCTATTATCAAGGATTCTTGGCAAACAATCATCAATACAAAAACAGTGGACGTAGGCCATTCTTTTAAGGCTGAACCACTTTAAAAATCCATTGTCTATTTTCTTTACTATTATTATTTTTATCTGTGATTAAAAGAATTAGGTCAAATCCAATTTTTTACATTAACAGATTAGCACCGTCTGTGGAAAACAACTGTAATTATCATTTTTCACCAAAATAATTCATCACCAATGGCTGATAATCCTGAATCCAGTAATCGAAACGCTGGAAACCCCCCAAATCCATCTGCTCCCACAAATGTCTAAGATCTGGCTGGTATAATGGCTAATTTGGCCCAAGGCCAGCGTCCATGCAAGAAATTATGCGACAACTCATGCAAACTATCCAGGGTGGAGCACCCGCTCAGTCAGGACAACGAAGCATTCAGAGAAATATTCAATTGCCAGAAGAATATCATTCTAGACGCACCAATTCATATCGTACTGAGAGATCCAATGATCCTTCTCATCATCCCGGAAGGACTTCCTCAGTATGAGCTACAAACACTCAACAAAACGTCTCTCTATCTCCAGGAAGGACCAGTGCTTTTGAAAGAATGAGTAGAGTCTCTCCCTTTGATCATTTGGGTCCTAGGAGGAATAAAAGTCCCCATAGGATGGTGTCGAGGAACTCTCAACGATCCTTTGATTTAAAGGAAGGTTCTGCCCAATCCCGACCAGCTACTCATCGTGAAAGATCCCAAGAGGAAAATTCAACACGATCAATTGCTCGGAACAATAGGCCGGAGGAGGGAAATGATGCATGGAAAGGCTCTATTCAAAGGTTGGAGGATAGACTAAGGGAAATGGCTAAGGCTAAAAATTCTCTATAAAGAACTTTTGTCCAAGGGACACCTTTTATTCAGGCAATTGTGGATTTTCCCACACCATCAAAGTTCAAAGCACATGTTGCGACTCCTTAATATGATGGAAAAACTGACCCTGTCCTTCATATAGAACAATACCAAGCTGCTGCCGATATCTATGCCGTGCCAGACGAGATGAGATGCAGGGCATTCTCAGGAACTCTTACCGGATCTGCTCAAACACGGTACAATAATCTTCCTCGGGGGAAGATTTCAACTTTCTTTCAACTGGCCGAGCTCTTTATTGGAAATTTTTGTTTTGGAGCAAAACCAGTTAAATGAGTAGCACATTTGTTAAGTGTTAGACAAAAAGCAGGTGAGAGCACCAGGGATTATATAACTCGTTTCAATAACGAGAATCTCAAAGTTATTGATTACGAGAAAAATACAGCAATTACTGCTTTGATGAGTGGACTATTGCCAAATAAATTGTACTACACTTTGGCCAAAGATCCACCTAGGACCATGTCAGAATTAATGGCAAAAGCATCTAAAATCATGAATGTCGAGGAAGCTATGGCTGCGAATAAAAATTTGGATACCAAGGTTGAGAGTGTTAAAACTGAGAAGAAAAAACAGAAGAAGAATGGTGGTAACAAGCAGTCAAGAGCAAAGCAAGCATTGGAACTAGGGGTGTAAGAGGTACGGTTTGGTCGGTAAATAGTAGATACCAATACCAAAACCAAACTCTAGATGGTAAAACCAAACCGTAACAATTTACCCCCCAGTACACCAAAATCAATACCAAAACCAAACCCACTGGTATTTCGGTTTTTTCGGTAATTTCAGTTTTTTTTTCTGGTTTCGGTAGATTTTGATTTTTTTTGGTTTTTTCTAGTTTCGGTAAATTCTGGTTTTTTCTGGTTTATGGTTTTGATTTTTTCTGGTTTCGGTAAACAACACTAAAAGTCCCAAAAAACCAAAAACAAAACTAACCAACTTTTTTAAATACTAAAACCAAAACCAACTTTTTTCTATTTTTGGTAAATTCGGTACGGTAATTTTGGTAAATTCGGCATGGTACAGTAATTTCGGTACGAGTTTTTTTGTTTTGGTAAATTCGATACGGTATGGTAATTTCGGTATGATTTTTTCTAGTTTCAGTAAATTCGGTACGATAATTTCGGTAAATTGGTTTTTCAAATATTAAAGCCAAAACCAACCAACTTTTTTGCGGTAATTTTGGTTTCGGTAAGATCGGTTTCTGGTATTTTAATATATGAAACCAAAACCATTTTTTTTCGGACCAAAACGGTACGGTACGATAAAAATCCGTACCGCTTCCACCCCTAATTGGAACAAATGAGGAAATTTGGAAATTATACTCCTTCGAAGGTAGATATAAACCACGTTCTGGAAAAGATAAAGAACAGTGAGGAGTTAAACTGGCCTGAAAAAATGAAGGCAAATCCTGACAAGAGGGATAAGTCTAAATATTGTGAGTTCTATAAGGATCATGGTCATACGACTAAAAGATGCATAGCTCTCCAGAATGAAATTGAAGAGCTCATCAGGTGGGGAAAATTTAACAAGTATGTGGATCGCCGAAATGGTGGAAGGAGCAACGATCGAGAAATACAGAGGTCTAGATCTCCTCGTCGAGCAAAAGAAGATAAGGAGAGAAATCATGAAGAAGATCGAGAAGATGATCAAGATGACCCCGACCTCCCCAAAAGACCAAAACAGCTAAAACGTGAGGTATTTTCTATTCGTTTTGGATCATTTGACTGCAATGTTATTACCAGTGGAGATGCAGGAGGTGGAGACCTTACTGTAGAGAGGAAGTCTTACCTCAATGAGCCTCAAGCTTGTTCGTATATTCAACGGATAAGTCTAGCTGAAGATGATCACCCGAGGAAGGTGAACAAAGATAAACTGGTCATCGATTTCTCTAAAAATGACCTCGCAAGTGTGCTATATCCTCACGATGACCCATTGGTGATCAAAATGAGGATGAAGGAAGTAGTGATTTCGCAAGTATTGGTAGATAATGGCAGCTCGGCAGATATTATGTTCTACCCATGTTTTGATAGTTTGAACCTAAAGTTATCCTAGTTGGAGCCAATTCATCGGCCCCTCCTCGGTTTTACTGGCGAAAAAGCTTTTTCACTTGGGACGATCAAGTTGGATATGCTTATTAGTACATGGCCTGCTTGTCGAACAGAAAGAGAACGCTTTTTTGTCATGGATAAAAACGTCCAATCTGCTTACAATATCATCATGGGAAGGGTAGGTTTGAAAAAGTTCGAAGCAGTACCATCTACAGTACATCAACGTTTAAAAATTCCAACCAACTTTGGAGTAGGAATTGTGAAGGGTGACCAAAAAGTAGCTCGGGAATGCTATTATTCATCTGCCGAGCCGAAAGAACTGGAAGAATCTAGTAAAAAGACTACTACCTATCAAGTGGATGAAGGTGTAGAAATTGAAACATTAGACCCCAGGGACGAGTCGCAGTTCGTGAAAGGCCAGGTGGTGGAAGTTACTGAAAATGTCATTCTGGACGACGAGCACCCGGAACAAACAACTTAAATAGGTTCGTCGTTGGATGCCTCACTAAAACAGGAATTGATAGTCTTCCTAAAAAGCAGAAAACAAACTTTTGCATGGAGCCATAAGGACATGCCAGGGATAGACCCAAATTTCTTATGTCATGAGCTCAATGTGAACAAGGAAATTAAGCCAGTGAAGCAAAGAAGAATAGTGTTCAGCCCCGAAAAGAACCAAGCTATACAAGATGAGGTCGAGAAGCTCCAAAAAGCTTGCTTTATTGAAGATGTCAAATATCCAGACTGGTTAGCAAATGTGGTGATGGTGAAGAAGAAGAACAACAAGTGGAGGATGTGTGTAGATTTCACCGACCTCAGTAAAGCATGCCCAAAGGATCATTTTCCATTGCCCCGAATTGATCAATTAGTGGATGCTACCTCGGGACACGAGCTGTTGAGCTTCATGGATGCCTATTCTGGTTACAACCAGATTAAAATGAAACCTGAAGACAGGGAGCGTACCTTTTTTATTACCCATAGGGGAACTTATTGTTATAATGTTATGCCTTTTGGATTGAAAAATGCAGGTGCAACATATCAGCGGCTGATGAACAAGGTGTTTGCAGAGCAAATCAGTTACAACATGGAAGTTTATGTTGACGATATGCTGACGAAGAGCAAGAAAGTTGCTGATCATCTAATTGACTTAGGCCAGACCTTTGATCAACTAGATAAATATGAAATCAAGTTGAACCCTACTAAATGCATATTCGGAGTATGAGAAGGCATGTTCCTCGGGTATATTGTCAACCAAGGAGGAATTGAAGCAAATCCTAAAAAGATCAAGGCTCTATTGGGACTACGATCTCCGACGATGAAGAAGGAAGTGCAGAGTCTCACAGGGCGAGTTGCAGCACTTAATATATTTATATCACGAGAAACTAACAGATGCCTACCATTCTTTAAAACACTCCGAAAGACTTTCGAGTGGAATGATGAATGCGAGAAGGCCTTTCAAGAGTTGAATAAATACCTGGGAGCACCTCCATTGTTGTCCAGGCCAATGAAGGGAGAAAGACTGTACTTGTATCTGGCAGTTTTGGAGAATGCAGTTAGCTCGGCGTTGATAAGAGTAGAGGATGGAGTGCAAAAACCAATCTATTACACTAGCAAGGCCTTCCGAGGAGCAGAGATCAGATATCCAAGGTTGGAAAAGTTAGCACTGGCATTGATCGAAGCAAGTAGAAGGATGAAGCCATACTTCCAAGCTCATATTATAGTTGTGTATACAGATATGCCGTTAAGGCAAGCTCTGCACAAACCAGAGAAATCAGGAAGATTGATGTACTGGGCGGTAGAATTGGGTGAATACGATATAATTTATGAGCCTAGATCATCGCTCAAAGGGCAGGCAATGGCAGACTTTATCATAGAGTTCACTTATCCTGATACTTTCGAAGAGCAAAAATTAAATATCGACCAACCTGTGGATGTGACATGATCGTCAAATTTAAAACCCTACCAACTTAAGTCGGCAGACGAGTAAGAGAAAATGGTCAACGAGCAGCAAGAACTGCTAGAGGAGGATATAAGGAAGCATTAGATATTCCACTGAGGAACTCTGTCTGACCAAGAGTTTGATAATGTTATACATGTGTGGAATTTATATGTATATGGCTCTTCTTGCACTACGGGCAGTGGAGCAGGAGTTATTTTAAACAACCCCGATGAAATCGATGTGGATTATGCTTTGCGTTTTCAATTTAAGGCTTCAAATAATGAGGATGAATATAAAGCTATGATCGTGGGTCTCAGTCTAGCCAAAACTATGAAAGCGGAGCAGGTCGTTGCATTCAGTGACTCACAACTGATTGTAAATCAAATGTTGGGAGTATATGCAGCAAAAGGAGAATTAATGATCCAATATCATGCGAAAGCAATAGAGATGGCATCGAGCTTTAACGCAGTACAATTGGTTAAAATACCAAGATTGGAGAATGCAAGAGCAGATGCCTTACCTCGGTTAGCCTCAGCCATGCGCACCGAGCTATGAAGAACAATCCTCATAGAATTATTGGCTAGTCGGAGCATTGAGAAAGATCTAGAGATAAACTTCATGGCCCTTGATTCAGGACCATCATGGATGGATCCTATCATGGCCTATATTGAGGAGGGTGTTTTACCAACTGATAAACTCGTAGCCAAGAAACTGAAGTTTAAAGTTGCTCGTTATGTATTGACTAATGGAATTTTATATAGACAAGGAATTATATGAGGTTTGCAAAGATGTGTGCATCCCTCCGAGGTGAAAGACTTGATTAAAGAGGTCCATGAAGGATCCTGTGGAGTCCATGTAGCAGGTCGGACGCTTTTGCAAAGAATAATGACGCAAGGATACTACTAGCCAACGATGAGGGCTGATTGTATATCCTATGCCAAAAAATGTGACAAATTTCAACGCTTCTCCTCTATCCGAAGAACTCCCCAAGCATTGTTAACACCCATTACTTCCCCTTGGCCATTTTCCATGGGGGGAATTGACCTGGTCGGGCCACTTCCAATGACCAGGGGAGGATTTAAATATCTCGCGGTGGATTACATTACTAAGTGGGTGGAAGCTGAGCCCCTTATTGATATGACATATGACAAGGTGTATCAATTTATATGAAAGAACATCATTTGTAGATATGGTCTTCCTCACGCATTCATCACAGACCATGGAACTCAATTTGATAACGAGGAGTTCGCCTCATATTGTCATCAGTCAAACATATTGAAAACCCACTCTGCACCAGGCCATCCCTAGACCAATGGACAAACTGAGGTGACAAACAGAACACTGTTGAATGGTTTGAATAAAGGACTAGATGATGCGAAAGCAAATTGGATCAATGAGGTACATTCTATACCGTGGGCTTATCGTACTACACCATGAGCAGCAACAGGAGAATCTCCATATATGCTGGCATTTGGAAGTGAAGCTGTTATACCTGCCGAGCTAGGCCTCCCCAGACACAGAGTGTTGAATTTCAATTCTCCTATCAGTGACTTGATGAGAAGATTAAACTTGTATATGCTCGAGGAAGTTAGAGAAGAAGAAGAAATCAAGAATGCTGCATACCAACAACGAACAACTCTATTCTACAACAAGAGGGTGAAGAAATGTAATTTGAAAGAAGGAGGTTACGTGCTAAAGAAAGTAATTCAAAATCACAATAAATTGGAAGCTAACTAGCATGGACCCTATAGAGTAACAGAAGTTGTTCGACCAGGGACATATAGGATTGAAACCTTAGAAGGAGAGGAGTTTAAAAATGCATGTAACGCAGAGCATCTGCGCAAATATTATCAGTAGTTCAATCCCTATGTAATGCAGTTTTCTTCAATATGAATAAAGTTTTGGAGTTTTTACCCCATTCTCTCCTTTTGTTGAAATTTTTTCGGAATACTAGTGCTACTCACTACGCATCAATTCTAGAACAAAAATCCACCCAGCTACGGTTGGTCGGTCCACCAACTACGGTTGGTCGGTAAACAAAAATCCACCTAACTACGGTGGGTTGGTCCACCAACTACGATTGTTCGGTAAAAAAAAAATCCACCCAACTACAGTTTGTCGGTCCATCAACTACGGTTGGTCAGTAAACAAACATCCACCCAACTAGGGTTGGTCGGTCCACCAACTTCGGTTGGTCGGTAAATAAAAACCCCCCAACTACGGTTGGTCGGTCCACCAACTACGGTTGGTCGGTCCACTAACTACGGTTGGTTGGTAAAATAAAATCCGCCAACTCTGGTTGGTCGGAAATAATTGTTTAAGCAATATCATACGATAGAAGTCGTTTCGTGGCTAATAATTAAAAAGTGATTAATCACTATAATAAAAAAATAAAGCATAATTTCTTTACTTATGGCATATCAAAACCGGTTGATCGTCAAGTAATTATCACAAACTCAGAATGGTCAACAGTAAATTTTCACCAACCCCAGTTGGTCGGCAATCTAAAATAATACAGTAAGTTTTTGTTTTCTTACAAGATATACATACACATTCATCAGAGAATAAAATAGAGTAATGACAAAAGAAAAATGATATGAGAAATGTATTTCATTACCAAAACTTTTCATTCAAATCGAGAAGGATTACATATGCTGTGGAAAGTAGAAATCATTACATAAAAATCCTATTCTATTGGCTTTTTCCCTTTTTCCTTTGAAACAGGCTCTACTCCAGCAGGAGGATCATCTAAGGCGTAAGGAGAATTTATGAAGTTCAGGTCTCTAAGCATCCTGACATTCATTACTGATGGCCGATCAAGTAAGTGCTCCGGGCGAGATATCTCAAAATTAGAATGAAGACTGTAGTCACCAAGATACTTTGAGATCAAGCACTGAGGAATTGCCCGAGAAGGAATCCAACTCATTTCAAGCTTAAATGGAGGCACTGGCAACTCGAGTAATCCAGGGTCATAGTAATCCTAGAGATAATGGCCCTGCTCCAACTTTAACACCCCCAGCCCATTCAGTCATCCTTGCTTGTAACCCTCGTTATTTGAATTCTAGATCCGATCATCGAGGTGATAAAGGGTTACATTATACCCAGCCATCCAAAACTCTCTGGGCTGTTTGTGAAACTGAAAGGTCAACCTCTCCGGTTTCTCGTGGAGGTTCTTCACTAAAATTTATTTATTCTCTAAGGCAGAGCTTTGTGCAGAGAGTTACTCGTCGAGGTTCAGAATTTTTTTGGACATCTCAACTAATGCTTGATTCTTCGCCATCAACTGGAATGCTTGATTCTCCAAAGTTGCTTGAGTTCTAGGTTCTTTAACTGTAATCCGAGCAGCTCTTTCTCGTCCCCGAGATGCTCTTGCTCGTCCGTGAGAAGATGTAAAAGGTCCAATTCTCTTTACAGTCTCCAATTCGTCTCTCAAATTGGCATTTTCAACCTCTAAGAAAGAGAAACCTTTGTCATTGATAGGGACCAAGGCTCCCGAGGTAGATGCTGCAAATTTTAGTTGGGATATCTCTCCTCGCAAGTTATTATTCTCCCCGCTCCAGCAGTTTTACGATCTGCCTATGCTCTTAAACCTCGGTCTTCAAAGTCCACTCCTTAATATCATAAGCAACGATGAACTTATTATATCCTTTGTCAGCATTTAGTTGATGATACTTTTTCTCATACCCCTGATGCAAAAGGGCAGAAGATTCTTTGTATTGTTGCTGAAGTTCCTCGATGATACCCTGGAGATCTTCAATCATCTCATAGTATGCCATATTATTGGCGACTGCACGATCGAGCAAGCACTTCAAATATTGATAGGCTTCGACTGCTTGTTCAGAAGAATTTGGACTGAGGATGTCGATAATTTGAGCTTCATTCAAGTCAGCATGGCCAGCCTTGAAGTAGTCATTTGCTTTTTTTCATCAGTTCAGTATCATGGGCTGACAAGAGCTCCATTCTAGCCATAAACTAGTAAAGAAAAGAGACAGAAAGAATCAATAAAGATGCAAACAGAGCAAGTAGAAGAAAGAGTCACTATGAACAGCCGAAAGTTTGAATTTTATTACATCACAAAGAGATGTACATAGCCCAGAATTACATTTAACAAAAAAGTAAAAAGAAAGATCCGAATAACTCTACACCTTCTCCTTGCTTCATAAGACTTCCTCGGGAGGCTTGGACAAAGAGGTAGGTTGCTAAAGGGGCATAGAAATTTTCTCAGAAGCTATTGGAAGTTTCTCGGCTAAGGTCCTAGTAGATTGAAGCTGCTCGGCTGAAGTATTGGTGGACTGGAGTTGCTCGTAGAAAGTTTGAACAACTGGAACAGGAGGAATCTGATCTCCAATCACTAAGGAGAATTCCTCAGAGGAAGCTTCGTCCTCTTCTTCTTCTTCTCTAGGAGAGGGAGGAGGACCATGAATATTTCGCTAGAACAAATCTGAAGTCTCAACGACCTTCAGCTCCTGCAGAGCTGGAACCCATCCATCTCTAAAATATTTAACACTAGAAAACTCCACTTGGGAAGACATGGAAGCTAGACCTTTGATCCATCCCTTGTCCTAGCTAGCGCTGAAGGACTTTTTAACTTCAAGTTTTATCTTTTCCTTCTTCGAGGAAATCATCTCAGAAAGAAGTTCCTCGACAGCCTTCATTTTCCCTTCTATCTCCTGCTTCTAACGATCAACGTTTCGAAGTCTAACAACTTCCTCCTCAGATTTCTCAAGTTTTTTTTCAAGCTCTTTAGTGATCTTGAGCTTCTCCTCAAGCTCATTATTTTTCTTCTCAAATTCTTTCACTTTTCTCTCCAACTCCTGGGAGGCCTCGACTGCACGGTCTTTTTCTTGCTCGATGGACTTGAGTCGTGTCTCCCAGGCCTCTTTATCTTAGTTATATTTCTGACGAGAATCCTTTAAGGACTGAGTCAGTCCTACAAAATCTTCCTCCACACCTCCCGAGGAGTTCAAAGCTTTAATAGCTTCATCCTTTTTCAGAATAGTGTTGAAACAGGTTACCAGCTGGAAAAAGAAAGTAATTGTAAGTCAGTACAGGGACATAACATTGAAAAATGAAAATTTAGACTAATAATACTTACTAAAGCAATATGTTGAGCTGCCAATGAAGTGACCCTATCATGAGGAAGACTGTCTTCAATACCTTTGATCTCTGGGATAATCCAAGACTTCACCGAGCTCGTGGCAGAGCTCGGAGCAACAAAAGTGGGAACACCACTCCCAGCAGTTAAAGGCTGAGAGATAGATTCAACCAGTTTATCCGAGGAACTTTTCTTCAACTTCCTCGTAGAAGGAGGAACATTCTCAACCAAGGATGTTATCTTGGTTGGAGATATAACGATAACCTCACTGGGAGGAGGAACAACAACAATCTTTCTCGGAGCCACTGGGGGCTTCTCGGTAACTTTCTTAGCAGCAATTGGAGGGGGTGCATCAATCTTTCTTGTCCCTTCCTCTTAGACATCCTGCTTGTTTTTCTTGGCCTATATATTGGCAGTGTCTGATTTTTCAAAAAAGGCAGGAGCTCGTCTTTTCTTCATTCTGGTACTGAGGGGAATATGTGATTCAGGGGAAGAACTCTCAGAAGCTGGTAATGGGTCGATGTCACCCACCATTGGGCGAGCAGTAAAGGATGAAGTATAGCTTTTGTACTGCAACAAATAAGAAGCTGATCAAATGTGTTCATCAGCAACAGTTTGGTGCAAACTCCAGATAAGTTTCAAGTGTCTCAAATTGACATCAATCTCTTTGATGGATTTTCTTTTACTGTCAACTGCAAATAAATAAAAAATAAAAATGTCAATGACGCATTTTATCAAACACAAATAAAATACAATCTCAAAAATAAAATAAAATAAAAACAACCTATCCCATTGCCATAGGGAGGGTATCTGGGACCCTGATACACATCATTTCCATTTAATGGAGCATGTTGACAATTTTTCATAACAACCCCATGCTCGAAGTAATCCCTGTTGGCATCTGGGAGATTGACAACTAAAGCCCTATTTAAAAACCTAGTTTTAAAATAAAAAGTACTATCGCTAACAACCCATCTATAATAAAACACAATTTTTGGAATTCCTAAATGGGTTCCATGAATTTGATTTAACCTATGAACTCCATTAACTATTCTCCAAGTGTTTGGTGCTATTTTTGCAGGAACAACATCAAAAAACTGACAGAACTCTAAACATCAATGATTTGGAGGAAAAGAAAAGCCGCATTCGGCCACGAAGAGATTGGGGAACCCATGTCCCTCAGCCATACGAAAATAGTCAGAAGGTTCAGAAAGTTCTTCCAAAGTAACCCATGAAGGAATAGAAAAATCAGAGCGAAACTTATCAAGCGACTAAACAAGGTAAACCATGATGAACAAAGAAAATAAAAGATAAGGAAGAAGATCTTACAGGAAAAGGGTGAATCGGTTGACAACGAACAATGGAAGAAATGAACACACAAGATAGAGAAGAAGTGAAAAAGTTCTAAGATGCAGATTTGAAAAAGTAAAAGACGATTGAGTTTTCTGAAGAATTTAAATACTTTACCTCGGGAATAGAGAAAAAAAAATGATTACCAAGATGGACGATTGCGTATCCGGCGGCTAAAAGGACGAAAACGGCACGAAAAATGAAGCGCTTATGGAAATTCAAAATATTTATGAAGTCTGATACTGTGCATTTAAAAAGGATTTGAATACAATGAGTGTTGTCCTAGAAACCATACAAAACCGAAAATCTGAGCCGCAGAATGTTCCATACTTTTCTTCAACATCAAACTACGAAACATTGGGGGCTTCTGTTGATACCAAATTTATTCTGCTGACGTGGACCAATTATGTGGAAACACATGTCAATCTACATGGCACTCGCAAACATTTTTTGAACAAACACCTTGGCTCCCAGGAACTCAACCTCCCCGACTAACCCAGGCGCTCCGACCAATAAGTGTTCTCCGAGGAACTCTATTGTACCGAGCGACTTAGGCGGTTCGAGCAGCTTTGGTGGTCTGAGATGCATCTCGTACAGAGGATTCATATCCGAAAAATTAAGAGGATGACTGCGCATTAAATGCTCATTATTATTACACAGACGCACATGCCTACTAGATTGCTATGTATTATTCTTTCATTTGTACCGCCTCAAGGCTATAAATACATTGTAACCTCCTCATTAGCAGGGGACTCGAAATTTCTTGGTAAACCTATTACCGAGGATTCTGGGCAAACAATCATCAATACAAAAACAGTGGACGTAGGCCATTCTTTTAAGGCTGAACCACTTTAAAAATCCATTGTCTAATATTTCTTTATTATTATTATCTGTGATTAAAAGAATTAGGTCAAATACAATTTTTTACATCAACACTTAGGGTGTTAGATTTGGAGAGAGAGAGATACGAATTTTGAGGGGATTTGAGGCATTAGCGAGTCAACTCGAGAAGGTGATGGATACTTTGAGTGAGCAGTTGATCGTCGTAGGTTGGGAGAAGAGTGAACTTGAAGCCCGTGTGGTCAAATTAGAGAGAGATCTTGAACGAACCTGGGAGGTAAATGTCAATATACAGGATAAATCTATGAAGGTTAGAAAGATGCTCCTCGGTCTCGCTTTGGGCAATGTTGAGAGACTAGGAATAGGTCATGGCGGTGTGTCAACTTCTCATGTTGCACCCAAGCCGATTCTCGAGTTTGTGATAGATCCATATGGCTCTTCACCCAACCCACTTAGGCATCCGTTACTCAATAGGAGAGTGCGTTCTAGACGTTTTGTGAGAGGTGTTCCTAGTCCCGCGTATGTTGCACCCATTACAAGAAGAGTGGACACCTTAGGGAATTTCGCTTTAAGTTGGGTAGTGTGTCGCACAGAGATTTGCCACGTGTTCCCACACATGTACACACACATGATCCGAACGATTACATGAGAGAATTTACACATATTTGAGAGAAAGTTAAGTTTTTGGTCAAAACTTCACATGATTTGATGGACATTTTTCAAAGGATGTCACCACCTTTGGAAAACTCCACCACACCTAACAATTGAGGTTTAAACTTGTTTCTTAGCATAGGATGATTTTCATGATGATATTTTATGCCTATTGCTAGTGCGTACCACTTTTGTATTTATTTTATCCATTTTTGATATATTTTTCAAAAAACCAAAAATATTTTTGTTTTTGAAATTTTTTGAAAAAATACATAAAGATTTTCTATTTTTTTTGACAAAAATTAAAAAAGCAAAAAGGATTTTATTTTGATAAATTTTTTGAAAAAGACAAAAAGAGTTCTGTATTTTGCTTACACTATTTATGGATGGACATTTAGAATGACCAAGTCACAATATCATTCCATATCTATGTGACTATTCGATAGTGTTTTGAGATGATACATCATTTCATTAATTTGCTTTATAATGTTTGGAGTCATTAACATGAGATTTATATTACTTTCTACATGTTTGACTCATGAATTCCTTTAGTGCACACTTGCACGGATTTGTTTGACTATTGTACTTGTCTATAAAATGTTGGTTGAAGTGTATCCATCTCAACCATGTCTTTAAAATGAACCAAATGCGATAACACTTGACAATGAAAGTAGTGTATATAAGAACCGTTGCCCATGAGGAATTTGTTTTATATATTAATGTGAAAAATGGGGAAAAGCTACGAAAGGTAATCATAATATCCTTTGCGATTATGACACCGTTTAAATAGAACCTAAAAAAGTGTGGCATTGTAACAAGTAGCCAAGGTCCAAAGAGGTTGAAAAGAGCTCGAAAAAAATTGAAGGCAATAAAAAGATAAATATGCCAAAAAGGGGCCATTACGTTTTAGATCATCAAATTGAAAAATAAAACGATTTGTAATTTATGAAGGTGTTTGGTTGGACATTTAATAAATGGGTTTCCACATCCTGATAAAGTTTTGAAAAATCATTACATAGTTTTAGACGTTATTGCCGTGGAAATCATTTTAGACTTTTAATTATTGATTTGATTAAGTCGATGTCATTTGAATTCTATAAATTTTTACACCTAACAATGATTGTGAAGTTCATTCATTAGGAGTATCTGCATTCATCGTGCACATTTATTATGTACGTTTGAGTTGATTTACCTATTGAATATGTTCACACCCATTCATTCCGCTTCCAGATTTGGTTATCTTAGTGTAAATTCATGGTGTGTGATTTTTTTTCTAAAATTTCATTTTTATTTAGAAAATTGAAAAAATAAAAAATAGTTGGTGAATGATTTCAAGTTTATCCTTAGATGATAGTAGTTGATTTGTTTTTCTTGTCGTGACCCTCCATGCTTATTTTTATTTATTCTTTTCCTTATCTATTTCAGACAAATAAAAAGGGGGAGAACAAATTATGATTTAATGGGGGAGTTTGAATTATGGGGGAGATTTGAGATTTGAGCTTTGTTTTGATTTATGTTTATCTCATTTCTAACTCGATACGCCACGAAGTTATTTGTTTCTTGTCTCATGTGCGTAGGTAAAAAATTTAAGGATCATTATTTTGCACACCCTGGAGATGACAAAGAAAAGTTGGAGATTTGAAAATTTAAGGATGAAGATCTTTGAAGAAAGTTTAAGACTTGCATTTTTAGTACCTTTTCACTTTTGGGTTCATGGGAGGGTGTTAGATTTGTATAAGATATTTTGTTTTCATAATTCAGATTATTTTTAGTTTGTACTGGCACAGGCATAGGGGTGATTTGTAAGGACATATTTTACATAGTCTGTTTACATTAGAGTATGTCGTATACTGCTACAACTATCGATGGAAGTTCAAGATCATAGATGCATCAAGATGGATTCGAAATTCAACATTCTTCTACAAACAAGCCTCTGCAAAATGGATTTTGGTATGGTGTTGTTTAAGTCCCTTAATGTTTCATTTAAAGTGTTGGGATAATTTTTCTAAAATATTTTTAAACATCGGAGGCGTCATTTTTTTGCCAAAATATTATTTCTAAGTCCTGAGGCGGAGTTTTGATTAAAAAAATTATTTTTCACTAACGTCATTCAAACAAGATGTCAATGTTGTTCAAATGATAGGAGCAAGTCGTTCAAATGATTGCTTCATGTGACATTGCATTTCGTGTGAAGGGTCACTTTAAGCTCGCTTGATCAGTTTCATCAAGCAACATGCTACTGCTTTGGTATTTTTTTTTGTTTGATAGGTCGCGTGATACCTGGATCAAATGACATTAGATGTTGTTCGAGCGACTTCCCATTGTCGTTTAAATGAAGCTGCTGACTCAATTTTTTTTTATAAATAAATGAGTTCATTTTGCTTCAGAAGACCTAGGTTTTTCAATCTAAAAAAATTGCAAACTATAGAATTTTTTTCTTGTCATTTAGGGGTTTTTAACTTTGTTTTTCAATTCATAAATCATCCCAATAGCTTTAGTGAATTGTTTTAGAACCCAAGATACAACTTTAGGGAAGTTCTCTTATAGGGACGAAATCTCTACGGATGACTTGGTTGCTCTCTTGGGAGGTGTTGGGTGATGACCGGGGTCACTTGGGAGTACTTGAGGGTGTTCCTTACTGAAGATAAAGCTGTAGTCCTTGTGGGTTTTCTATGATCAATCCATTGCTGATTCTAGGTTGCGACCTATGTGAGTGTTTTGGGGAATATTCATTGCAGATTTGTGTAAGTGTTGTTACATTTATTGAAATAAAGGTTTTACCCTTGCGGGGAACTTTTTCATGAAATATGTGTGTCACCAATTTATGTTTATATATGATGGCATGATTTACACACCTAGATGCATGTGTTAGGGTTTAATTAATTTTGATAAAAAATTGACATCTAGTTAAATAAGTTTAAACATGGAAATTTGTAAATCCACATACAATCGATATCACACCACATTTTCAAATTAGTAAAAGATCTTGTTAATCAATCTCACTTTCTCAATTTCTACAAATTTCATGTCACACAAATTACCATTAATTATTTCATGAGGTTTATAACTTATTTTATTTGACTAAAAATGTTAATTTTGATTCCTCACACGTTTCACACTTAAATGTACTAAGTAATTAATACATGACTAGTATCATAGTTAACATGACCTAACTTACCATGAACCTCATAAAAAGATTCCATCAAATAAGCAGAAGATACATCGATTAATAATATGCATGAGAGTTATTTCAATGAGTCTAAAGAGTCAATCGCTCAAATATTCTTTTCAAACATACATACCACTTTTAATGAATACAAATTTGTTAGATTAAAACTCTAATTTAAATCCCTTATCTCTAGGCAAAGATCCATAAGCCAATTTCATTGAATTTTTGGAACATGAAACACGCCATTAAGTCTAAGTTTCTTTTCCCAAATCATCTTAAGTGCAACTTTTCTCTTCCCTTCAAATCTAGAACTATATGAGTTTTCCATAAAAAGTTATTCCTCGATTTAAGGTTTTAGTAGGAAGTGAACATATGCTTATTAGAAAAAATATGGAAAGTTTCCTCGGTGTCCACCCACCATTATCTAGAGTTACATACCACGTAGACTTCGAAAAGCATGGCCTAAAGCCTCAAATCCGTAATATCGTCTGAAAGGTTCTCCACCTCAATAACAATTGCTTGTGAGGGCTTCTATTTCTTGTTCCTTGATTTTTGCACTTATGACAATCTATAGTATGATGCCTGACTTATTACACACAAAGAATTTACTAAAAAAAAATGGCATTCCCATCTTTTGGTCTTTAAAAGTACCACCTTGGTTCACATGATTTATTTTATCGTTCTTATACTTTTACCCTCTTCCAAAACATGTGCTCGGGATCTCATATGATTTCACGTTTTCTTCTTAGATGCACTTTTATCCTCTTATATCCTCAATCTAACAATCGAGTCCTCGAGCCCCATTTCTATATTTTTATATTTTAAATAATTTTTGATATATTTCAAAGATGGTGGAAATTTTACAATCATTGTAGTCACATAGAATGATTCACTCAATTATATTTTTTCATAACAAAATTCATGATGAATTAATTGTATTGTACTTGAGTCATGATAATATCTCAATCAACCATTTTAAAATTCATGAATCTATCGATGATGAAATTCTTTATGTTGGCATTTTTTGTTTTGTATTTTTTGTCCAAAGATTCATATACCTCTTTATCTATTTTATTTGGGTTATATAAATTACACAATGAGTTTTCCAAATTATTGAGGATATATATTGCATAGAAAATTAGCATGGTTCCATACATCTATGATAGAAATAACCTGTCAGTCAGTCTCTTCTTCTTTCAGAGTTGGTGATTCTTCGTGGATTAATTTAGCTAAGTTAAAAGTGGTCGGACAAAATAACATTTGATGTTTTTAATGTTTAAAACCTTTTCCTTTGAACTTTTCGGGCTCTTCATCATGGCCAACATTTGTGGCCACAATAGAAACAAGCAAAGCTGACGTAGAATTCGTTTCTTCTTTGACCATAAATAATAATAAATATGTATTTAACAAATGATACAAGAGTAACCATACTACAAAATACTAATTACATAATTTCTATTGAATTTGAAATAAAATTTCTATAAAAACACCATTTATAAGCACATATTTATAAATAGGCAACAATATAAATAAATAGATCCTTGATTGTACAAAAAATATTTTTTAAGCAAATACATTATTATTATATAAAATCTGTAATGATTTCTTAACATAAAATTATTCTGTAGAATAATATAGTATAAAAATAGGATCTTAAAATTGTTATCCAAAAATGATTTTACTAACTATAGAATGTAGACATAAATATATATACACAATAAATCTAAAATACATAATCGTACACTGATTACATAGAGATAAAATTCATCGAGGCAAATGTTCAACACTTTTTCCTTAAGAAGAAATTTGCTCCGCAATGGTGCTCCATGAACTCAATGGAAATCGTATCACATGATATAACAATCAACTTTGTGCAATAGCAACACTATAAATTCCAAGAAAACTAGGCGAACCAATAATGAAAAAACTCTATTTTATTACAAAATGGGACAAATAAACTTTCGTCGAAAATCCAGTCTAAGGATGAACATCATAAAATGAATGCAATGGCCAAATATATAGTTCTTCAAATGTTACTTATAAGAAGTTAAAATTACTCATCACTCTCATAACGTTTGGATAAAATAAATATAAAAAACGGAACTAAATTAGACCAACAAAAATAAAAGAGATAATGTGGCCCCATAAGTTAATTATTAGGCCAAGACAAAGGCCATGGACCATGTCTGATCCCATGTTGAGCCCAACCAGGTCGGGTTTGGTAGGTTGTGATGGAAGTATGCGTGTATAGGCTTAGAAGTCACTTCAAGCCTATGTACGTCCTCCACCCTTCAAAGAGTTGGGTAACCCTAAGAGAGAAAAATCCATAAGCTGAATTGAGTCATAATATACTACACTCATTTCTCATGTTTGATCTATGTGGGACATTAACTTTTCTATTACACTTCAACTTAATTACATGTTACAAATGGGTACTTTGGACAATAATTTATCATTAATTAATTTGTGGTTTTATATGTGAGTATACCATGTTATATTCCTCACACGAGAGAATGAGTTGTAACTCGATAGCTTCTCAAAAGACGTGTGGGTCCCAAATTAAATTTCAACAAAATAGAATGTTATCAAACCAAATAAACCATAAATTCCAACACGCACATTAGTTATAAAAAAATATTGAACAATCCATATCACCTAACTTTTAGATGTTTTTTGTCGTGCACATTTTGATGTATGTTTTCCACCCACCTCCATGAATATAATTTAATGGAAAATTTTATTCAGTACAGTCTCAATGAACTCATCATATTTTCCATATTTTAAAATACCACAATCAAACCCACAACATTAAACTTTAGGTCGAAAAAAATCATAAAATATTATATAGCTATTTTTTATTTCTTTATCATCTTTTCAATCAAACAAGCCCTACGATACTCATTTCCTATAAAAAAAAATATTGTTACTATTATAATATGTTAGTTAGGATTGCACATGTTTGGTAAGGACAACGATCTATTCTTTTGGGAATATTCAAAAAGGAAAAAAAATAATTAGATCATGAAAATGAAACAAAATTTCTCTCAATAACTTTTTACAATGGAGTGGTAGAGGAGATAGGATTGTAAATGCGTAAAATAATCTATTGAATTTGAAATAATAGGATACGTGGAGTATTTCTAGTTAAATTCTCGTAGATGGTTCTATGGAGTGGTGGTGAGGGTGATTTTATCATAAATTGTTCATGTGGCAAAAATGGAAAACTCTCCCTTCTTGTGTGTGGGGATTCGAGGATAAAATTCCACTTTTTATCATTCGCACGATCTACACACACTACCACGAATATAAATTGGTCATTATCAAAAAGGGAGGAAAATATAGAAAATGGAGTCACCGGCCTATTTTTCTTAAAGCAGGCAAAATAATATAGCCGTCCTCGAATGAATGACATCAAAAAACAAATTGATGCATGTAAAAACAAATGATTCTATGGCTCGAGGATAAAGTTACGAATGGAAAGGTGTTAGTCACCCATTCCACCCTTTCGGTCTCTCATGCGCTATAATAATGTTCTTTTTTTTCTCCAAGATATGATCTATGTGTACAATGTTTTCAATATGAAAATGAGATAGAAAAGATGAGTGATCCTACTCACATCATGGGGAGGACAGAGAGGAGTTATCCTAAGGACAATATGATATAAAAGAGAATAGTAGAAAATATGATGTTAGTGTCCACTGAATCACGATTCACTATGAGAAAATGAATGTGCACGTCGGGTACTAATATGTAGGCATATGCATATGCGCAATACAACCAAATATGAGATCTAAACAAAGGTAGCGCAATGCGTAAAATAGGACTTAAATCCCGATAATGATTCAGGACACCTAAGTAACAAAAATAAGCATCAATGTCCACATATTTCGACACATCATAAGGGTGGTGTTTTATCCATAATCGAAAATTTAAAACTCCTCATTAGTTGTTTTTGAACGGGGTGCTCAAGTGTAAAAGTGTTACTACATCATATATCATCAACAGTCATGGTTTTAACCCATAACCACAAGAGTGGGTCACGGTCTTCACCCATGACAATATTAATCCTAACAAAAATTATGTGTCATGGTCACTACCCGTGAACCATAGGGGAGAATGCGGGTCACGATCTTCATCCGTGACAAGGGCACCACGCTAGGTCACGGTCTAGGCCTATGATGCATAGGGGAGATTTTTGGTCACAGTCATTACGCCTGACCAGAGTCATGGGGTTGGTCATGGTTAATACTCATGACCCTCTTTATTTTAAACTATTTTTGTCATGGGTCTTATCACGGTTCAGAACTATGACCCAATAAAAAATTTTAAAAAATAAAATATATTTTTTTGCATTGCAAGAAAACCTGTACATTTTTCAAACTTGTTTATGATTCCAGACATAAATATTTAACCAATATGTAAAGTTAACTAACACATCTTCACATGAATATGTACTAACACAACACAAGTTAACTAAAGCATGTTTGCGTGAATATGCAATACAATACAACATATGTTTGCATGAATATGTACAACACAAAATAAAATACAACAGATTTTGCGTGAATATGTACAACTTAAATAAAAATACAAGGAATGATTATGTTAATATGTTCCAAATGTTTCTTCTCCATTGATATATGCAGACAAAACTTCAAAAATATCACAAATGGTAAGTAGCAATGGCTTCAAAAATGTCACAAGTGGTAGGTAAAAATGTTACGTTGTTTTCACCATTCAATGACATCTTTTCAAGTCTAAGTCTAACTATTTGAAATTTTTGTTCATGTTCTCAAATCGAGCATCCCGTGACTACGCAATTAGCTACTATGTTCTATGTTGATCTCGTGGGATGTGTTAGTGCCTCTTGCGGGGGGCGTTTGGGATTTTCTCCCTTCAACTACACATTTTCAAGCCTAAGTCTAGTTATTTATAATTTTTGGTCATGTTCTCAAACTGGGCACATGGTCAATTGCTACATGTTACGTTGGTCTCGTGAAAGGCGCCCGTGCCTCTTACGGGGGATTTTGGGTACTATTTTGCCTTTTTCCCATACAATGGCATGTTTTTAACCCTAACTCTGGTTATTTAAATTTTTTGGTCATGTTCTGAAGCTAGACATTTCGTGACTATGCGGTTAGTTGCTACGTGTTATGTTGGTCACGCGGGAGGTGACTATGACTCTTGCGGTGGCATTTGGGGGATGTTTTGCAATTTCACGCTTCAACGGCATGCTTTCAAGCCTAAGTCAAGATATTTTTAAGTTTTGGCCATGTTCTCAAACCAGGCATCCTGTGACTACGAGGTCAGTTGCTAAGAGTTATACTGATCCCATAGGAGGCGTTCTTGCGTCTCACAGGAGCATTTGGGGGCTATTTTTCATTTGCATCCTTCAAAGACATATTTTCAAGCCTAAGTTCAGCTATTTGCAAATTTTTATCATGTTCTCAAACTAAGCGTCCCACGACTATGTGATCAATTGCTACGTATTATATTTGTCCCGTGGGAGGTGTTCGTGCCTTTTGCAAGGCCATTTGGGGTGATATTTTGTGTTTTACCCTTCAACGTCAGGCCTAAGTCTAGATATTTTCTATTTTTGGTCATGTTCTTCAATCAGGCATCCCGTGACTATGCAGTCAGTTGCTACATATTATGTTGGTCTCATGGGAGGTGTCCGTGCCTCTTACGGGGCCATTTGCGGAATGTTTTCAAGCTATTTGCATTTTTTCCCTATCTAATACAAAATGTTTTTTAAATGCATTGTACGTTGAGTGACTAACACAACAGTACAATGCATTAAAACACATTCAGTGGTTCATGCCAAGAGTAGGTGTTTTTAGAACTACCAATACATAAAACTTCAACTACGTCGATGTGAATTACACTAGAAGTTGTTATTTCAATTCAAACTTCTCAACTGTTTCTAGTTTGACATGGTCATGGTTGTAATCCATTTAGAGAAATTTTAAGAGAGAGATAGAGAAAGAAAGAGAGAGTATGTGATAACATTTTGAGGGATGAGTAGGGAAATATAGGGTATACCAACTCTATAACTTTTCTTAGTTTCACTCTCAAGTCCAAAAATGCATTTATATCTAGGTTGGTGGTAGAAGACTAGAAAAATCGTAATTTAAGGGGGGTGAATATGAGTCTTTACAATGAAGACACAACAAATTATGGCTATAATTAATCATAATAAATTATGGGTTTCCATCCGATCATCGGACACAAGAAGTTCAATATAGGTTCATTTTAATTTAATCACAGGAAAGAGGTGAATAATTAATAGAGTGAGCATTTTAGTTGTTATTATAAAGTTGGTACATGACTTAGAAGGAGTATATCCAATTCCTAAAAATAAAAAGGGTCATATTTCAATATAAAATATGTGATGTACATATAAATTAGTTGTGATTCATTAGAAGGACTAAAATTATAATTAAAAATCTTCATCACGTTAAAAATTCAAGGTATGAATGTATTCATTGTGTGAAAAAATAGTACAATAAAATGAACAACAATAACCAATTTCATATAATTTCATTTTTTGAATACAATACAACAACCATTATATTTTTCGAATATCAATACACACACACAATGAATACACACACACACACACACACACCATGGTTGGGACCGCTAGAAATGGTATTCAGGGCCCTATGAAAATATACTAGGCCACTCTCGGGATTGAGAGTTGACAGAAGTCAAATGGAACATGGAAGAGCCCAATATCCTTCAAACGGGGGTTCTTGAAGCAAAAAGGTGAGTATGCATGAACTGTGAGTTTGATTCTCACATGATATAGACTATTGGAAATGGGATTCAGATCCCTATCAAGGTGTAATGAACTTCGCTTAAGTTAGAGAGTTGACCAAAGTCAAATGTGACAGGGGAGTGCCTTGTGGCCTCTAGATCCAAGTTTATAGTAAAAAAGTGATTATGCACAAACTGAGGCTTATTCACACATGGTATGGATCATTGAAAAGGGTATTCAGATGCCGATAAAGTTGAAATGAGCTTTGCATGTGTTGAAAAGCCGACCAAAGTCAAACAGGGTTCGAGAGTGCCCGGTGACCTCTAAGACAATGTTTGGAGTAGTACCTAGGGTCTTAGGGTGGGAGGAGAGGTTCCAGGTACCTAAGGAAATATTTGTATGTTATTAGGATGCGGTGTCTATAGTTCTCTTTTGACTAAAAGTTCAAACTATGTCTTACATAAAGTTGATAAAGTATGACTACATGAACTTGTGGAACAAATAATCCAAATACGATACAAAAATAAGCATGAAATGATTTGTTATTATTTAAATAATTAATGGGATTTAGCCAAATATCTCATCAACGAAATTGAGTGGATCCTTCTTCTAACTTTGAAAGATTTGATATACATAATTGATGATTGGAAATTCTGAAATAATTTATACAGTGGGAATGCATTTTTATAAATCAATAAATGAAGTTTAATTTCAACATCATCAGAAAATAATAAAATGGAAATTTTTAAAAAACTAATTAAAAAATATACTTTGTCAATTTAAATACAAAAAATCTACTTATTCTTAAGAACCTGATTGCACCTTTCCCCGCAGATAAAGTTTGAGTTATTCATCATAACATACTTGGCTATCACTTATTGTGGGGTCTATATATTTGGGATGTTGTTCCTTACTCATGATTTGACACAAATATTATAAAATATAAATTATGAGCTAACATAATTATTATCAAATCCTTTCATTTATCTTTTAATAGTATTTGTTTTCTTGAAATTGTATCATAATGTTGTCAGTAGTATTATTTTAGGGATTGATCTCTACTCTCGTAGGAAAGATATACCTCAAACATGATCAAAAGTCTCCAATAATTGATTCAAGACCTCAATCGATCGAATCGATCTTAACCAGAATTAATATTTACTATAAAAGTCATGAATTTTTGTATAAATTTTATCTATTTGAAAAATGAGGTATTCAACTCTTTCCATGAGTCCCCACTCTTAACCTCACAGCCGTTTGGCGATCAAGCTTGTGGAGATTAATCTTTTACAGTGGAAATATAAATATTAGATCATCTCAAAGACATTTGGTGATTTTGATATGGAAAATCCAAAAATGATAAAATTGAGCACGGATATATTATTGGTCTTGGATATTTTAATATTAATGAGTTTTAATAGTTATAGAAAATGAAAGGTTAAAACCATTAATTAGTGGAACTTGAAAAGACATAGGTAGGTGGGACAACCAAAGTTTCACATTGGAAAAGTATAAAAAAACGGGTGGGTTGATAAAAGCATTTTTTTCATAAGAGATTACTTGTGTGTATTGAAGGGTATGCTACTAGTGTACACCTTAGGTCCAAGGATGGTGCTTTGCACCATCTGCATACATGCGCACACATGAGTGCGCATGCGTGAAAATGTGCAATTGGGCATTTAGGGCATTTTAGGAGCCTTAGAGGCACACTTTGCACTTCTCATGTATGCATCATCGTGAGGAGCAGTAGGAGCCTTTTATTTTTTACAAAGTCAACAGACCAAATGGTTCAAATTAAAATACGCATGAAATGACAGAATATCATGGCGTGGAATAATCTGAATGGTCGAATTTTGGCGCCATTTCGTTAAAAACTAATCTGTACAACCACACCCTTTTTGTACAAATTTTGAGCATTAAATTGATAGTTATATATTCAAGGGCCGTAATTACATGGCCTTTGAAGAAGTGCCTGTTATTGAACAAACACTAGAATAAGCTATATATAGGACGATAAATCATGTCTTAATTATATTTCGAAAAATTTATCTTTGCCCCCCCCTCTCTCTTTGTCTCTTCATCCCTAAAAGTAATCAACAATGTTAAGGTGTAATTTCAATGGAGACAGAAAATAATATCAATATGTTTCTCAATCCCAATGTTCATTTTGACTGCTTTGATGGAACAAATTTCACTCATTGTTAAGAAAATTTATTCTTCCTTCTAATAGTTTTGAAAATTTCGCATGTTCTCAATCCCAAAGTTGAAGCAATTTCGAAACCAAAATAAGGTAATGGTGAAAGTAAAAGTAATTTTGAAACCAAAAGAAGACCTACGGTCCCATGTGAAGGGAGCCAAGCCTAAATCCCATTGACTTTATAACCCCCATATTGGTAAAGGCCCCATTAACTAGGTTCCAACTTCCCTCCTTACCCAAATTATATAACTCCCTTCATGGGAGACACCCACAATAATTTTTTACCACTCACGTCAGTATTTAGCTCTTCAGTTTTAGATGATGTAACTCCTACGATGTTACTAAACTATACGAAAATTACTTCGATGATCTCAATCCCTGCCTGTTGGCTCTAAATCATGTCCGACCTATGTAACTTATTATTTTCCCACCCTTAATTAACCACAAGGCGGATGACATGGCTTCTCGGCTCATGTCTCAAAGGCCTCTTTCTCATAATAGCTAGTACAGGTTATTACACGCAACTCTACCAAATGGTAATTACTCCTCCCAATTACCTTACAACCTTGAATACACATTCCTTTCATCCTTCAACATTCTAGTCACATATCTCGTTTACTCCCCTTACTCTGTGGAACGCATCACTGGGCTTGATGGCCTTGTCTAAATCCACCATCACTCGATCTGAATTCCTTTGATAATTTTTTTAAATAGGTCTCCTTACCGAAAGATTCTCTAGTGGTGCCCTATAACACTGATACCCCCTTCTTATTCTATTGTCTAGTCTTTCCCATGCTCTTAGCTCCCTTCACATGAAAGCGTTGATATACGAAATTAATAGCATCAACATAAACCATTAAAGCCAGATTTCCCCATCAATGCTGGAGTATCCTAGCCACAAGTCCATCATCAACATAAGGACCCAATTCTCCTCTGTATCCACATTATTGGTTACGAAGTTCACTAAATAAGCACATTCTACCCCATACTCGACCACCATACGACCCTCCTAAAATAAGTACAGAAATTTCCTTCGCATCTCCATTTGAACCGCAGATGAAAGGATTTGCGATCAAACCGCATCCAAATTCCTTAATACTTTCTAGTATATCTCCTCTTAGATGGGGTGAATAATGCCCATCACTACAACACTGCTCCTATGAGCTTCAAAATCCTTACATTTTAATCCTCAGGGGAACTTCATTCCACCATATGCAATTGCCTTTGGATGTTCTTCTTCCTTTGGATAGCTAATACATGTTCGCACTTTCTTCGAACTTTTGTGGATGTCCCTTCTCAAAAGGCCTTCACTTTTCTCCCATATCGACTGCACTGGGTGAGTCTTAATTGGTGCCACTAGCTGTTGTGGTGGTACTTAGGGAAATTACAGCGACCTACCGGTCATCACAACATTAATTATCTGAGCCATAATAGTGGTGACTTATACTATGGTGTGACACCCCACCTAATTAAATACTGCGTGATTAGTCCTTTATTAAATTAACATCAAGGTGAACAGTTGATTCATTCTTAGCATCACTGTCACAAAATAATTATTTCCAATTTAAACACCCTAAATAATTAAGCTAAGTGTCAAAACAATTTAAAGTCCTCATTTATATAATTCCGTTGTAAAAATCTTTTTAAACACAAACAAATTTGAATAATACAAATGATAAAGATACCAATCATCCAACAAACCATGCCAACAAGATTATAAAATCCAAATAATTAACCACAAACTACAGATAGTGTGAGAGATAAAATAATCACAAATGAAAATAGAATACTGAAATGATAGAATTATGAAATCCCTATCAAGTCTAAGCAAGTATAGAAATGGGAGACACATGCCCTAACTAAAAGAGCTAAACAGAAGTCTGAGGAACCAAAGGAGGAAGCATCTACTGCAATGATCTGCAACTCCCACACAAGCTGCAGCACGTCCAGTTAAATGATTCTACACCTGATGCCCCTGTGGCTGAGCGCCCGTAATATATACATATATATATATACAAGAGAGAGGTAAAATAGTCAAAAAAGGGTCAGAGCCTGAGTGTAAAATAATTTTGAAAATAGTGTAGCAAGTATTTGAAATGCTTACCGGCTAATATAACCACCATGTTGGTACGCGACACTCTCTTGAGAATTCCCACCTCTCATTTAGTGTGCACGCCTACCATACTACTGAATGCCTCATAAGTCTATCTAACTTATCTCGTAATGATTTTATTTCAAGAAGTCACAAGGCTATGATATTTAGTTTAGAGATGAATCTCTTCATGCTTTCTTACGTTGCTTAATATATCTCAGTACCATTATAAGGTACCCAAATACTTACTATACAATTTTGAGTATTTATTCAATACTTAACTACTTATACGCAGAGTAGAAGATTTCCATACATAAGTTTATATATTAACCACTCATATAATATATATACTATCGACACCCCACATAAAATCTATGGTGCTGGATTACTCTGCTATCAAGTCCCCGTATCTCTCATACTAAGGAAAATACGAGTTCAGAATCACTCTCAAACTGTATTAATACAATACACACAAAATGGAGGCGAAGCACAATTCCAAGTCACTAAGAGGTAAGCACAAACCCCTCACGTCTCTTAGGACCGTCTGACTATCATTCTCAAATAGCATGTACAAAGGAATCCTATGTTCTAGGGTACAAGTCAATATCCCCCATAAAGGTCCCATCGAGATAAGACTGTTCCGGCGCGGTAACCTCTGTGATAGCAAGTAGCGTGGGTATGATTATACATAAACATGATATAAATATATATACACATGCACTCGGTCATAAATATAAATATTCTCATTTTCCAATTAGGTTCGCCCACGACACATCATAATATTATTAACCATACTTAGCACAATTTTACCAATTTTTTATGCGTAAAGTACTCATCTCACTTATTATAACTTTTAATCCTTTCGTAGTCACTTCTCGTCCTTCGAAGTATTCTTTTTCATAAAGATTAATTCAGTAGGTACACCCTCTCTAACTTACTGGTCTAAGTCAATTATAAACCACTCAATTTCGTACATAACGTGCGAACGATTTCCAATATGTTTTAAACCTCCCGTTTAACCCACGATTTCATCACATATAAAATTTCATCCAACGGTATTCTACTTAGACCCTACTAGTCCTCTTCATGACCCATTATGCACTTTAAATAATATTCAAGGGTTCCTACGCATTTTTTCCGCATTAAACAAAAAGGGGAAAACATGCTGTTATCCAGGAGAGGTTGATCGATCGAGGAAAGGGGTTGATCGATCGACATTCTTGGGTTGATCGATCGATCAAGCAGTTATTGCCCAGAAACTGTTAATCCGACCCACGGGTTTTATCTAAGAAAATTCTCCAAAACACCATTAATGATTCCCAAACAAGTGTACTACTGATTAAATACACCTATATACATGATTTCCTACATGAAGCATATACAAATTCCTCAACGGTATCGAATTAAAAGGCAAATTGATCATAATTATCAAGAACCCTAGTTTCATTAAAATTTCCAATCTTCTAATTCTATTTCCAGATTTCTCACTTCTAAAACCACTATAATTTTGGGGGTAATCCTCTACATGTGTTGAGATTTCCAGAATATTCTTATATCCTCTAAAGTATATGATTTAAATTCCCTAAATCATCAAATTCTTCCATAAAATATATATTTATCAATCCTATTCTAACATAGGTGCAATATTAACTAGAAAAGTAGCAAGATACATACTTGCCTCAGATATGAAGGTCTAATTCTCAGGTGTTGACGGGTATGGTTGCGTCCTTCGTGTCCCGATCTACACGTTGGTGGTGAAAGATGGCAAGGGTGGTGTAAGTAGGGTGGTTCTCCCTCCTCCCTTCCTTATCCTCTCTACAACTCTACCAATTCTAATCCTCGAAGACTCTAACTCTCATAAGATATATCCCTTTAATTTTTGCCCATAATTATGCCTTAAAAAGGAAAAATACTAAAATGCCCTCCCGGGTTACCGGTTAGGCCTAAAAATGTCCCGAGACCCAAACTAAACCTCCGGGAATACTTTTCTGGCTATTTTGACCATTTCGAACATGTTGGCGCACTCAAAATGACCATAAGGGTGACTTATAATTTATTTACTTTTATAATAATAATTTAGTCCCGGCACGATACAGGCGCATCCCGACTTAATTTCCATAATTGCCATATTATTCACTCGTGACAATTTTAATTAATTCAATATTATATATTACTTTACTCATTTAGTAATGTTCAACAAAATTCTTACCAATAATTACTAACTCTCATCACGCTAGTAAATATTCAATTTAAAATTCGGATTAATATTAAATTAATTTATCCCAATTAAATTTAATTAATCCCATAATTAAAGGCCATAAAAATATGGGATATTACATACTTCCCCCCTAATAACAGAATTTCGTCCCGAAATTCGGCAAATAAAGCCTACCTGGTAAAACAATTCTAGATACTTTATTAGTACTCAAAACTAACTTCAGGATAAGGCGTTAATTACTATAGCCCCCGCCTCATAGTAAGCTTACTTAACACTCTCAACACTATCAGTTATAGAGTCACACCTTAATAATGGCACTTCACATTGTGCTCCAATCCGTCGCTATTTGAATTAGGTGAGCCTATACATCATTAGCCTCCATTGTCTCAATATTATTGGGAGGCCGTACCTCACTACCTATCAATTACTCGTATTTATCTAAACACAAAACTTCCATTATGAGAGAAACTATGCGAACAATTGACCACTCTTGTCAGTTCTTCGAATCTTGATTTTCGGCGACATAACTCTTACGACAGTCAAAAGTCACCTAAAATAGCCGTGGTAATTCCACCATAGGCATCGGAATCTAACTCTAATTGTTGCGGATATGAAATGACCACAATGAGTCCAAAATTACACTCGTACTGCTCCACTAGTCGTGTATCACCTTTCGCCTACTCCTCGGGCTATAGGTGATGCAACCTGCTAAAAATGAAATGTCATCCCCACTGCTTCCTGAAATCCTGTATTGAAGGTGGGGTTCAATGCTCTCATTATAGTTCAGAACAATATCGGGAAGGACCACTTACCAATGCGATTCTTATTCTCAAAGAAATATTGGGGCATACTGTCTAATAGTGTATATCACCCAAAAGAATAATAATTACTTTCTTTTAGGTAAACTTTCTCCACACATTCTAAGGAACTCGTTACCTTATCTTGAGGTTTGCACCCCATCCAAGAAAAATACCAAATTGCTCTCTTCCATTATAGGAATCGTAGGCTTGCTACAAAATTCTCTGGTTGATCCTCTTGTTCCAACCGATTTCTATCTATAAGTGTTGCCAACGGAGACTACTCACTATGTCCCGCTTAAACATCCACTTCTACTTGTAATGTCTCACATTAAGTGACACTTAATACTCCCCTTCTTTCCTCGGCGTCTACCGAAAGTTTCGACCCGTGCACTTTTCTCCACGATGTGCACTGTTGGGCCTTTTATACCTTACTACCATCATCATTCTTTATACGTGAAGTCGCTTTCAACATTTGACTAATTACAAATCCGCTATGAGTGTTCTCCATAATAGTAAATTTTACCCTTCTTAAGGAATACCCATTTTTATATGGCTTCCCACATCCTTTCAACCAAATTCGAGTGTGCTATTATGATTACACACATATATATGGATTATCGTCATTCTCACACGATGATTAATCCACTTTACCATTTCCACTTCATTATATTAGTCCCCCAGGCATGTATTTCACACATCTATTCCCACGTCCCTTTAACCCGGACAACCCTTACATCAGCTAACTGGGACTCCCACACACCCTATAAACCGTGCATACTGGCATAAACATCCCATACGTATCACACATAAAACTCAATTCTTTGTTGTCTCTGTATTCACAACGTGGATATAACACTTGGGTATTCCCAATCACCCCAAAAATTGAAATTTTAAATCCTCCTTATCATCGTTCCACCTTTCAACTCGTGGTGATAAAACAAATCTTCCAATGCTCCCTTACCACACAATCAGCTCCACTGGACTTAAATCATAATTTAGCTTCCAACTTGCAGTTATAATTACCTGTTCCTATAACGATCGAGGTATCGGACTCATGGACTCATGAATGAACATCTCCCTACTTCAAACCTTATGCTAAGTTTCATGCTTGGGATGTCTCGCAAAGAGAAATCCAAACAAGGAACCCCCCAATACACTACTACCTAGCATTATCGGTTATCAAAATCCGTTAGGCCCTCCGTCCATAACATGTACCCCTATATGCCATCTCTTGACAAAAAACCTACATCTCCTCCCGCAATTGTACCAAAATAAAGAACTTTTCTCCAATTGCACTATCGCTCAGTATTGGTGGTAATCACATTTCATAAACCTTGTATGTATACAATCGGGACTCTCGAAATACTTCCCCCAAATATAAGAATATAAGTCTTAATTTCCACCTCTTTAAATCATAGATATAACAATGCACTCTTCTTATTACCAAGTCCTGAGCGCTAAACATAATAATGAGTGAAATCTTTCCGCTCAACGGTAAAATCAATACACACTGAATCATAACAACAAAGTTCCTACACACACCGGGATCGAATATCTCGAGACCACTATACCCTTCGAAGCCTTTATAATATATAATATGAGTGCGACCCTGTCCCTCTCGCAGGTGAGGTCTCCCCGGAACAAAACATGTTGCACTAGGGCGGCAACCCCGATTACCTTGCCATCACTGGCCACTATCATTTTAACCATTTCTTATAAAACCATAATCCGGATAATATCACACCCGTATAATGCATCACTAAGATGAGTAATCTCAATAAAGTATATAACACTATTAATACACCCATTCAACCTGTGTGGATAACACTAAAGATAATCCCGCTACACTAGGGGAAATATTCACATAATAGTAACGATTATAGATATACTCACCAAACTCATCTCACATTCGAATCTAGAAATAAACAAAATATAGTGACTCGCTCATGTGACATAAAACACGCCTCATCCTCCGAGGGTAAAATTCATACTTCTACCTTGCCAATCGCCTTGGCTTCTCAAATGGTCTCCAGACGTAACACGCCTATCCAAACCAAAACAAAAACTACTTTGATCGTTGCCCTTTAATAGGTACCATATTCTTGTCCCATTTACTCGCTTCGAGAAAAATTAACGCATGTGGTTTCACTCTCCACAAAGCACTTCTATGCATAATCCACTTACCACTAGTCATACTGATCATTTGAGGGTTATTATTCTCTCGAACTTTGGTAGGCTCGAATCCTGATGGCTACCCCTATTGTTCCCTTAGCTTTGTTGGCCTAAAGGAACATGCTAATGGATTCAATAGCCCTTACTGAGTTCACCATCGCTTGGAAAAAATTCAGCTATCCGAATCATTTAAATGGGTCCCCTGAATGGTTTCCCCCTTGTGGTGCTTCACTAGCACTGTTTCATCCAAGATTATTCTCTGACTAAATTCTTCGAATCTATTAGCTTCCCCCACACAGAAGCGTTAACATCTCCATTATCCAAATGCGACATTGTCTTTATCTGGATCGATCGTCCAGTAGAATTCCCTTTAAGTATTGTTGACTTTTCTTACGAGTCGATCTCCTACTTGAAATACTCTCCACCATTTGTACCTACATCCTCCGATACAAGATTTGCTAATCGTTTAGATTCATATTCACAAATGGACCTCTGTTCGGCCCTCCTGTGATGAGTTCAGAACAACATTCACATCTTAACCTGAACATCTGATGAAGGAACTTGGGGTCAAACTGTACCTAAGATCCTTCTATAGACATAGCATTCCACTTCTTAAAGTGGTGGCTGACTTCCACCATTATAACTTCGTTTTGGCGAGCCAAGAAAAAATTTTACCCCAAATTTTCACTTCCGGTTAACCACACTCCTCCATATGCCCAAGACTTTGGATATATTTTATTCGTTGGTTAACACACAATTTCCGCGTTTCTAGAATTTCCACCGACGGTTCTCCTAAATGCTTCGTTCGACTCTTTTCCAGTCATACCATATTAGGTGAGTCTAATTCGGCATCACTTTTGATAATAGCAGCATTTGAAAATCGTAGGCTGCACCCTAGCCGTCTTTACAATCCTGGTCTCTCGTGTTATAATAGGGGTGACCTCGACTATGGTCATCATCCTCGAATATACTTCACAACCTAACTAAGCCCTGCCTCTCGTTATTCTCCCAACGACCCTCGCCTGCCATACTTCATTGTTCAAACACGTCCGAATTCAAATAAGATTCACTAATATATACATGATAGCTAGAGAACGAAATCTCACCAAAGAAATCAACAATCCTAAACATAGGGGTCTATATCAAAGAAAGCTACGCTGGAAGAATAATAAGCCGCACAAATCCTAAAGGACACTAGAACCTGATGATCTGATACCACCTATGACACCCCGCCTAATTAAATACCGGGTGATCAGTCCTTTATTAAATTAACATCAAGGTGAACGGTTGGTTCATTCTTAGCATCACTGTCGCAAAATAATTATTTCCAATTTAAACACCCTAAATAATTAAGCTAAGTGTCAAAACAATTTAAAATCTCCATTTATATAATTCCGTTGTAAAAATCTTTTTCAACATAAACAAATTTGAATAATACAAATGATAAACATACCAATCATCCAACAAACCATGCCAACTAGATTATCAAATCCAAATAATTAACCACAACCCACAAATAGTGTGAGAGATAAAATAATCGCAAATGAAAATAGAGTACTGAAATGTAGAATTATGAAATCCCAATCAAGTCGAAACAAGTATGGAAATTGGAGACACATGCCCTAACTAAAAGAGCTAAGCATAAGTCTAAGGAACCAAAGGAGGAAGCGTCTACTGCAATGACCTGCAACTCCCATACAAGCTGCAAGACGTCCAGTCAAATGATTCTACACCTGACGCCCCTGTGGCCGAGCACCTGTATATATATATATATATATATATATATATATATATATATATATATATATATATATATATATATATATATATATATATATACAAGACAGAGAGAGAGAGAGAGAGAGAGAGAGAGAGAGAGAGAAAATAACAGAAAGAGGGTCAGAGCCTGAGTGCAAAATAGTTTTAAAAATAGTTTAGCAAGTATTTAAAATGCTTACCGGCTAATATAACCACCATGTTAGTACACGACGCTCTCTTGAGAATTCTCACCTCATCTAGTGTGCATGCCTACCATACTACTAAATGCCTCATAAGTCTATCTAACTTATCTCCCAATGATTTTATTTCGAGAAGTCACAAGGATATCATATTTAGTTTAGAGGCCAATCTCTTCATGATTACTTATGTTACTTAATATATCTCAGTACCATTATAAGGTTCCCGAATACTTACTATACAATTTGGAGCATTTATTCAATACTTAACTACTTATACGCACAGTAGAAGATTTCCATATGTAAGTATATATAGTAATCACTCCTATAATATATATACTATCGGCACCCCACATAAAATCAATGGTGCTGGAATACTCTGCTATCAAGTCCCCGTATCTCTCGTACAAAGGGAAATACTATTTCAGAATCACTCTCGAACTGTATTAACAAAATACACACAAAATTCAAGCGAAGAATAGTTCCAAGTCACTAAGAGGTCAGCACATACCCCTCACACCGTCTGACTATTATTCTCAGATAACCTGTACCAAGGAATCCTATATTCTAGGGTACAAGTAAATATCCCCCCATAAAGGTCCCATCGAGATAAGACTGTCCCAACGCGGCAACCTCCGTGATAGCAAGTAGCGTGGGTATGATTATACACAAACATAATATAAATACATATACATATGCAATCGGTCATAATATATATATATATATATATATATATATATATTCTCATTTTCCAAATTGGTTCGCCCACGACCCATCATAATATTAATAACCGTAATTAACACAATTTTACCAAAATTTTAAGCATAAAGGACTCATCTCACTTATTAACAATTTTAATCCTTTCGTAATCACATCTCGTCCCTCGAAGTATTCTTTCTCCCTAAAGATTAATTCAGTAGCTACACCCTCTCTAACATACAGATCTAAGTCGTTTATAAACCTCTCAATTTCGTAGCTAAAGTGGAAACGATTTCCAATATGTCTTAAACCTCCTCGTTAACCCACAGTTTCATCCCATATAAAATTTCATCCAACGGTATTCTACTTAGACCCTAATGGTCCTCTTCATGAACCATTATGCTCTTTAAATAATATTAAAGGGTTCCAATGCATGTTATCCGGATTAAACAAAAAAGGGAAAACATGCAGTTTTCCAAGAGAGGTCGATCGATCGAGAAAAGGGGTCGATCGATCGATATTCTTGGGTTGATCGATCGATCAAGCAGTTCTTTCCCAGAAAGTATTAATCCGACCTACGTGTTTCATCCAAGAAAATTATCCAAAACACCATTGATGATTCCAAAACTACGAAACAAGTGTACTACTGATTAAATACACCTATATACAAGATTTCCTACGTGAAGCATATTCAAATTCCTCAACGGTATCGAATTAAAAGGCAAATTCATCATAATTATCAAGAACCCTAGTTTCATTAAAATTTCCAATCTTTTAATTATTTTTCTAGATTTCTCACTTCTAAACCATTATAATTTCATGGGTAATCTTCTACATGTATTGAGATTTCCAGAATATACTTATTTCCTTTAAAGCGTGTGATTTAAATTCCCTAAATCATCAAATTCTTCCATAAAACATATATTTATCAATCCTATTCTAACATGGGAGAAATATTAAATAGAAAAGTAGCAAGATAGATACTTACCTCAGATATGAAGGTCTGATTCTCGGGTGTTGACGAGTATGGTTGCGTCCCTCGTGTCCCAATCTACGCGTTGGTGGTGAAAGATGGCAAGGGTGGTGTAAGTAGCATGGTTCTCCCTTTTAGAGTCTTCTCCCTTCTCCCTTCCTTAGCTTCTCTGCAACTCTACCAATTCTAATCCTCGAAGACTCTAACTCCCATAAGATATGTCCCTTTAATTTTTGTCCACAATTAAGCCTTAAAAAGGAAAATTACTAAAATGCCCTCCCGGGTTACCGGTTAAGCCTAAAAATGTTCCGAGACTCAAATTAAACTCCCGGGTATACTTTTCTGACTATTTCGGCCCTTCCAGACATGTTGGCGCACTCGAAATGACCATACAGACGACTTATAATTTATTTACTTTTATAATAATAATTTAGTCCCGACACGACACAGGCGCGTCCCGACTTAATTTCCAGAATTTCCATATTATTCACTCGTGGCAATTTTAATAAATTCAATCTCATATATTACTTTACTCATCTAATATTTTTCAACATAATTCTTACCAATAATTACTAACTTTCGTCACGCTAGTAAATATTCAATTTAAAATCCGAATTAATATAAAATTAATTTATCCTAATTAAATTTAATTAATCCCATAATTAAAGGCTATTAAAATATGAGGTATTACATATGGACACCATTTTCAGAATATTTTGCAGCTTCGGATGAACCTTTCCTCCTGCTGTTATCCTAAAGGCCCTCTTTGTTGTCCTTTGTTGTCCGATATATGAAACCCAACCAAACTCATGTGTGATTTGCTTAAACTATACACGATATTAGAAGAATATAATTCGCAATTTGAATCGAGAGTCCTAGACATAGGGCTCTACATCAAGGAAAAACAATGTTGAAAATGTAGTAAGACCACATAGATCCTAAGGACACTAGAACCTGATGCCCTGATACCATTTGTAACACCCCGCTTATTAGAACAATGGGTGGCCAACCCTTTACTAAAATAAATTTGGAATCTCATTTGTCCCATTCTTAGCATCACTATCGAAAAGCAATTAATTAGTAACCAACTATTATTTAATTAAGTCGCATGTTAATTTTAATCTTTATTACAGTGATGTAACAATACCATGTTTAAACCATAACTCATTAATAAAAATTTACAACTACACAACAAGTCCGATAACAAAATCTATTACATACAAAAATTAACCGATTAATCCATCGGTATAACATCAATACAATAATTTTCAAAATGAAATAAAATAATATGGAATAAAATTTTCTTCCATGGAAAACACGACTGGATATTAAAAGAGCCATGTCTAGAGTATGGGAATGGAAGCTACTAAATCAAATCTCGCAACACCCCACATCTGTCCCACCTTTGATACATGGAAGGAGAATATCGCTTGACGTCCCTGTGGATGGGCACCTAAAAGGTTTTGAAAATAAATTTGATACGATCCAGAGCCCAAATGCTTTTGAAAACATTTTTCAAGTAATTAAAATGCATAATTAATTATACGTTCATTATTCTATATTTAAATTGGCATTGCACTCTCATGAGACAATAGTCACAACTCAACTAAAGTGCGTACCTAACGTATGCATTTTAACCGCCTCACTAGTCCCAAAAATATACTTAAGTCCATATGCTATCCCGTTCATGCTTATTTTATCGAATTGATTTTCACATACAAATAATAATTATAATTCTCAATTATAATCTATTATTTTATTTTCAATAACTTTCATCAGTTATTTAAACATTATTAACACTTAATATCTTAAACCCGTATATAATTCTTTCACATTTATATACATAATTTTCACATCATAACATACCTATATATCTCACACTATATATGTATAACCATTATCCCTTCGATCTAGGACTTTTTGGATACGTTTCTCTAGTGTTCTATGCTTCAGGGAACCATTTCCTCATCGTGAGCAATAGGGACGGAATCTCACCACCGAATTCGAAATCGTAAACGTATTAGAGGTGGTCATAGTGCTTCGACTTTGAGACTTAACAAAACCGAAAATAACTCATTTTGAATTTCACCTTGTAAGGAACACAACGCAATGATCTGTGGTCGATACTTAGCATGATGCTTTTTGCCAGTTTTATATATATATATATATATATATATATATAATTCCAGCTAACCGTGCCTATCACTCGTGGCACTAGCCCAACATTTCCAAATATCATTTCCATTAGCAATTATTTAATTACTCACTTAATTAATTTATTGATTCTCAAATTATTAATTATGGACATGTAGAACTCTCAATTTGTTCTTATCCTTATTTTTCCCTAATATTCTATAACAAATTCACTAATAAGTCTCCGACTATAATTCACCTCCAATACAATAAATTTCATCCTGATTAAAAAACAAATTAATCTAAGCCATAACATCAATTAATATAGTTTTTTTAGAACTCTTAAATTATCCCCAAACATCATAATTTAATCCTCAAAATTAAATTACAAACATATATCACAAAATAACCAAAACTATATGTAACAGGACAACCGAGCAGAGTCAAAATTCAAAATTGTAGGCTTGTTTTAGAAATTTAGAAAAATAGATCCAAATCACCAATCCGACTTTAGATTTGGATTCTACATGAAAAATTGAATCGAAAATGTGTTTAGAGTTTTTCTCAAATATCTTATGAAAGCACTAAGAAATAAATCTAAAACTTTCCAAAGTGACTCTTCTTATTCCACCCATTTTTACCTCTATGAGTTTTGTTTTTAGCAAGTTTTAGCCCCAAATTCATAAGTCTGAACATATAATTCTTCAACAAAATTCAATCTACAACAATTCTAAACATGTATTAGATTTATTTTGAACATACATCTCCCTATATATGATCATTTCATTGATTTTAGGACAAATCTCTACATATGATAAAAATCTCCCTATCTCCTAACCATTCATCAATTTCAATCTTCAAAGTTTATAACCCATCTATCATTATGGGATTCAAATTTCTTATTTCAATCCTAAATAATCACACATATTTTTATGAAATAATTTGTCAAAAACTCCAATTGTATATGAATCCTACCCAAAATCAATTCCCAATCACGATATCAATTGAAATTTAACATATAAATAAATTGCAAAATAATCACATGCCTTAAGATTCATAATGTCTAAATTTGTTGTAGATGATGACTAATAGTTCTAAGCTTCTCTAAAAATCCTTCCACTTGAGTTGTTCATGAATTCCTTTAGATTTTCTCTTGAAACTTTTGAGCTTTTCTTACTTTTCTCTTCACTTTCTCTTTAACACTTTGGTTTGTCTTAATGAACCTTCTGTATTTTGTAAAATGGTTGCTTGTTTTCCTTAGACCCTTCATTTTAAAACTCGAATCCCATTTTTTTCTCTTCATATCTCTGTAAAAAGACCAAAACACCCATATATTAGTCTCGACTAGTTTTAAAAGCCCTCGAGACCCAAATACCACCCCCACGTATTTGATTTTGACTATTTTGAACCATTCCGGATCAGCCATGCACTCGAAATTATCATTCGAGTCACATATCAATATTTTTTCCATCTCAACCTTACCCAAACCTATCCTAGTTAAGATATTATTAAGTCTTTTCGTGTTTACTCACTTACGACATAATATTATTTGACATTCAATTATATTTAATGTATCACACTAGTAAATACATAATCACATAAATATTAATTCATTTAACAAATTTTAAACACTTAGATCCACTAATTCTCTTCTTATAGAAGTCCACGCTAGTGACATAACAAGTGGACCTAATGGTAAATTGTCCTTAAATGCTTAAAAATTGTCAACAAGGAACGTAATTTTTATTTTCCCTAATTCATTTCACTTTAAATTAATATTTATTTATTTTCTCATTATTTTTTATTTAATTAATTAAATTATGTGACATAGGTATAATTAAAATGTCCAATTATATATATATATATATATATATAAAAGTAAGGAGAATTTTACCCTTACACTATCCAACCAAATGGTTTGGCTGAGTGGAAGAATATGACTCTTACTAATATGATTAACAATATGTTGATTAATTAAAGTTACCAAAAAATTTGTGGAGATAATCTCTTTCACCACTTGTCATTTACATAAGAAAATTTCATCAATGAAAACACATGTTTCTCTATACGAGGTCTGGAAGAATCAAAACCAAATCTAGACTACCTAAGGATTCGTGATTGTTTGGTTTTCTATACAATTCATGACCCAAAAATTTCAAAGTTGGGTGCAGGAGGAATTAAAAGTGTTTTCATAGGATACGTGAAAAATTCTAAAGCATATAGGTTATTGGACGTAATTTATAATGTTATAATTGAATCAAGAGAAGCTGAATTTATTATAAATAAATTTTGCAAAGATTCTTGTCCTGAATTAGATGTCATCCCTGAAACGTCCACTAGTTTGATTCCTAGTTCATCTATTAATGATAAAACAAATGAATCCGAAATAGAAATAGAACCTAGAAGAAGTTAGCATACTAGAAAAGAAAAGTCTTTTAGCCCTAATTTTATTTCATCTCAAGCCTTAGCCTTTTTGGTTGAAGGAGATAAGGATAATATTCTTAATAAAATACCTATCTTACTTAACGTAGAAGAAAATCCTAAAACATTTAATGAACTAATGGATTCAAGCGATGCTTTTTTCTAAAAAGAAGCTATTAATGATGAGATGGATTCCATTCTATTTAATAAAATAAGGGTTTTAGTGGACTTGCAACAAGGATCACAACCTATTAGTAGTAAATGGGTATTTATAAAAAAATATAATAACGATGGTTTAATTCAACCTTTTAAGTCTAGATTGGTAGCAAAGGTTTTAAACAAATAAAATGGATTAACTTTTTCGATACTTATGCACCTGTTGCTAGAATTACATCCATAAGTGTTTTAATGGTAGTTACATCTATTTATCATTTGTTTATGCATCAAATTGATGTTAAATAACATTTTTGAATAGTGATTTAGATGAAGAGATATATTTGGAACAAATCGAAGAGTTTGTTTTGTGTCGAAATGAGTAGAAATTTTATTAACTAATTAGTTCACTTTATGGTATGAAATAAACGACAACGCAATGACATGAAAACTTTGATACAATTATTCTTTCAAATGTTTTCAGACATAACAATGATGATAAGTGCATTTATTCTAAATTCATCATTGTTTATGGTGTAATTATTACTCTATATGTTGATAACATATTATTTTTTGGTATAAATATGAGAAGTGTATCTTAAATTAGAAAGTATCTTACTTCCCAATTTTAGACGAAAAATCTTGATGAAATAGATACTATCTTAAGCATTAAAGTTAAGAAACATAGTGGTGGGTATGCATTATGTCAATCTCATTACATTGCCAAAGTTCTTCTCAAATTCAATCAATTGAAAATTAAAGAAGCAAATACCCCATATGATTCTACTATAAAATTATTAGAAAATTCTGGCAGAGAAGTTGCATAACTTGAATATGCTAGTGCAATTGGAAGTTTAATGTATGCAATGCATTGTATAAGGTCAGATATTTCATTTGCAGTGTGTAAGGTGTTAAGACATACTAATAACCCAAGTGTGGGTCATTAGATAGGAATTGGGAGGATAATTGGTTACCTCAAAAACACCAAAGAATTGGGTTTATTTTACTATGACTTTCTAGGAATGTTTGAAGGGTACTATGATGCTAGTTGGATAACTTATCCAAGTGATTATAAATAAACATATGAACGAATATGCACATTGGCAGGTGGGGTGGTATCTTGGGCATCCAAGAAATAAACTTTCATTACTCATTCAATAATGGAATCTAAGTTTATAGCACTATCAGTAGCTAAAAAAGAAGTAGAATGGCTATGAAATTTAGTATTGGATATAAAGTTATGGCCAAACCAATTCCATCTCTTTCTATATATTTTGATAATAACTACATAGTCTAGAGCATATAACATAGTATATAATGGAAAATATAGACATATAAATTTAAGACATGAATATATCAAACAATTAATAACTTATGGAGTTATTAATATTATATATGTTTGAATAAATAAGAATCTAGTCGACCCTCTTACCAAAGGACAATCGAGAAATTTGGTAAAGAATACATCTATTGTAATGGGACTGAAACCATTTTTTTTAATAATCATCAGTAATGATAAACCAACTTTGTTATAGTAATACCACTATTACAAAGTTTAATGGGTAATAACAAGTTACTGATAAGTGATTAGTTTTGCATTGAAATTTATTCAATTTCATGTCATATCTAGGATGTTAAGTGCATATTTCTACATTGAGAGGATGAGTTCAACTCTTAATGAAGTTTGTTGTCTAAAGTAGCAAGGAAATGCAAGAAAAATCCATCTATATGAATATAAGAAGTGGTGCCAATTTTGGCAAGAGTTCGGGATTACTCTTGTAAATATTAATGAAACCAATGCAGCACATGGCCATAATAATGCTAAAACATATTAAACATCTCGTAGAGATTGGGATATTTCACGTGAGACATATATTCGATTCTAAATAATGAGACAAGGTTTAATGCATAGAACACCATTATCTTATTAGAACTTTGATATATATTCACTAATTTAAGGTTTAAATCGAAAGATACCTTCTTGTATGCATGAGCATATCACAAGAAGAAATTTCATTGATATTAAAATCTAGCGGGGGATTGTTGGATGATTTTAATACTAATTAGTTTTACTAGTTAGAGAAAGAAAAAGATTAAAACCATTAATTAGTTGGAAAGTGAAAATACAAAGGGAAGTGGGAAAACCAAAGTGCCACATTGGAAAGTATAAAAAATGAGTGGGTTAATTAAATCTTTTATGTAATAAAAGATCACTTGTGTTTATTGAATGGTACGCTACTAGTTTACACCTTAGGTCCAAGGATGGTGCTTTGCACCATTTGCACACGCATTTGCGCACGCGCATGTGAGAAAGTGTGATTGGGCATTTAAGGCGCTTTGAGCACTTTAGAAGCCCACTTTGCACTTCGCACATACACATTATCGCGAGGAACGACAAGAGCCTTTGATTTTTGAGAAAGTTAACAAATCACATGGACCAGATTAAAATACACACGAAGTGACACAAATTCATGGCACTGATCAATCTGAACGGTAGGATTTTGGGGCCACTTCCTTTAAAACTAATCCGTGCAGTCACACTCTTCTTTACAATTATGGAGCATTATATCGACAGTTATATATCCAAGGGCTGTAATTACGTGACCTTTGGGGAAGTGTTTATTAATGGAAAAACATCACAATAGGATATATATAGGAGGATAAAGATGTCTTAATTCTCTTTAGAAAAATATCTCTCTTTTTTTTTCATCTTACCAAATTCGCAGAGGATTTTGGGTTGTATTTTCATGTTTTCTACTTGAAAATCCGTGGATTTGTTGTATTTTGGAGGTAATTTATCAATACTCGTTAGCAAAATCTATATAAGTGGGGGTAAATAACACCTTAAGGATAGTAGTTTTTACCCATCAAATATAATCAATTTACTCCAATTTTTTGCATTACTAAAATTCATCAAAAGTTGGTGCCATAGGTAGTGTTACAAAGTCATTTTTGCCACAACAATCCTACCTCCACCACATCTAGGTCACAATAGAATTTCGACCACATTAAACTAGGGAAATAATTTCCTCATCAATAATTTTTATTTGATACATCATTGCGTGATGACAAGATATGTGAATCAACGTGATAATTTTTTATATATATTACACATACGACCAACTTAATCCCATGAGGGTATGTAGGATTATCGACAACCTCTAATTTGGTCTATATATAAATCAAATATCTTTTTAGTCAAAGGTGTGAAATATTTCAAGATCTAGAAATGTACAAAAACATAGGCATCTATATTATACCTCCAATACGATAGTATTAGAGGAGTTAATGATCATTTAATCTATACAATTCTTATAAAATGGAAGACAAGGCACAATATTCCACATGGCGCAATATTCCACCCACTTCTCTCTCCTGTTCGATCCCTTCATGAAAACTTCTCGGTTCTAAATTTTTCCATCCCTCTATGTCTATCCTTTTCCCATCCCTCTATGGAAACCAAATGACACTCAGAGTTGGGACAAGTTGCACCAAGTTTTTAGGAACCCTATAATCTTTCTTTCAAATACATCCTATCTCTATGTTCTCTATACATAAGGATGCTTATCTCACATAGCCATATATTTTTAAATCCAACTTTCTCCCCATTATATCAGATACCAAATATATATAACCCGTTTTGTTTATTCTAACCTAGAACTATATGAATTTCCAGTCCTGATTATACATCACGGAAGAAGAGGAAATGACTATAAATATGGAAGGAAAAAGGAAAAGAAAACACATGTGATATATTTTTCTAAGAAAGAGGTGGAGTTATAGAGACAAATCGAGAAAATGGTTAATGGATAGGTAATTTGTGAACAAAGGTGGTTGTTTCGGGTTGGGAAAATGAGAGGGGGCCAGAGTCCTCAAAGATCTCCTTTTTTCTTAAAATTTTTTATATGTAATTTTTATTAGATTTTAAAGGCATTGTGGAGTTTTAAATTAAGAATAATATATTATTTATTGGTTATACAACACCTATAAACTATTTGATGAAATGTGTAAGGGAGTATATTTAGCCTACAATTTTTTTTAATGTGAACTAATAACTATTGAGACTCCATGCTTTTTACACTACATGTTTTTTTTACTTATGTTTCATTATTGGACTACATATGTTGGTTTAAGTTTTTATTTCATGTAAAATACTTTTTGGGCTTTGCATATGAAGATAAGATTACAAAAAAAGAGTTGTGTGTTTGGAAGCACTTCCAAATTCCTTTACTTTGAAGGTTAAAACTATTAGTGTAACACCCCGTATTTTTGAGGATATATGATTTAATTAAATTGGTAATTTAGCATTTATTTAAATTGGTGATTTGGGATTTATTAAATTCAGAGAAATTATTTAATTTGGTGATTTAGAGTTTAAATTAATTCGACCTATCTTAATTTCATGTGTGCCATATTTTGAGATGGAAATAAGATGATTTTATAAAGTGACTTGGATGACAATTTAGAGGTCAATGTTGATTCTAGAAGGGTCAAAATAGTATACCCAGAGGTATAGTTTAGGTCCTAGGGCAATTTTAGGACAAACCGACACCGTAGGAGGGCATTTTGGTCATTTGGGAAAATAGGGTAAAGAGACCTACAAATTTACAAAGCCTTTATCAGTATATAATTGGGAGAGGCTAGGGTTAGAAAGATAGAAAAAAAAGTTCATTAGAGAAGAAGTAGAAGCCATTTTTGAAGCTTAAGGAAGGGTTCTTGAGAGATTCTAGTGATTCTTGCACCACAAACATCATTGGAGAGTGGATGGAAGGAGAAGACAAGCAAATACATCGTCAACAAATGAAATTAGACCTTTGATTAAGAGTTTTATATTAATTATGTTATAATACCCATGTAGAATAAGGTTTGATTTACATGTTTTTGGAAGATCTACATGAATTTTGGGTCGGTACAATCCATAAATTGAAGTAGGATTGCATGTAGTGATATTTATTTATGTTGGTGACATAAAATCAGAGGGTTTGGAATGATTTATGTGAATGAAATCTAGGTTCTTGACTAAAAGATGTGAATAACATGAGAAATTAGGGTTTTATGTACTTTTAGAGGATAATCGATTGTTGGATTAAATACGTGATGAATTAATAGTTAATTTATGTTGGAAATCATTCCTATACATATATGTAGTGATTAGTTAAGTTGGTTTGAAATTTGGTGAGGTTTCATGAAGGTTTGAGGTGTAAAAAATGGAGGAGAAACGAGTTAGAGAAGAATAAGGCTCAAAGATCAGGTACGACGGACCAGTTCGGTTTTGAGGTTGAACCATTTCGATTTACCTGTTTGTCAAAAAATGAAATTTGTAGATATTGTTGCTATGACCACGTGTGCGCTGACCTCATTTTTTGGAATTTGTTTTAATTAGTTATGATTGTTCTACGAAATGGTGTCTGAGATCGAAATTTGTAGTCTGAAATTAAATAGGGGTATAAAATCATTAATGAACTATACAAGGACTTTGGAAATTCCAATAGACCTATAGTCAAGGCTTAGGCTAATTCATAATGATGTTAAAATTAGACTCGGGCCTACGAGATTTAACTGCTTGTGTTGTGTATCAAGAATTTATGAATTGGGTTACGGGAAGAATAAAGTACCAGTAGAATGGTGAGGTGTTAACTTCTAAAATTTCTTAAAGGATAATGAAGACTCTTCGGGTAGAGAACAAAACTCGAGAGAAATACGATGAGTAGTATAATGGTAAATTGATAATATGTAGAATATTCAGGAGTTACATATGCTACATATAGAACATATATTATAGGCTAAGTGTATACCTATACTGATGTCATATGTATATATAGGCTGTGTGAATCCTTATGTGCTTTTGTGTATGTTAACATACCTATAATAACTGCTATCATGGAGGTTACATGCAGTGGGTGATCCCACCTTGACGTTTTTGATGATGTCTGGATTGGTGCCTCAGAGCATAGTACTCATAGTGGATAACTACGTGAGAGAAAAGTGATGCAGGCAAGTTGTTTGGGTACGTTACGCATGTGCGCATCCCCAAAGACTTAGTGCTATGTTCACCTCCAATATGTGTGATTTGATTGATGTTTCGAGGAGACATTGAGAACCGATAGTCCATGATTAGGTACGAGTGGTACTTGGACTGATTGCATAGTACGCGAGTTCGTATCGTTATGACTTGTACGAGAGATGCAGCATCATTATATATATACTCATGGATGTTTAATCTTACTTCTGTGTTATAATAAGGATACTAGATAGTGTATATCTAAATAATGTTTAATCTTATTTATGTGTGATAGTAAGGGGACTAGATAGTGTATATCTAAATAATGCTTAATCTACTTAAGAGTAAATTGTAGAAAAGATAGATAGTGAAAATCTAAAGGAAAGTAAGGGTGGTAACTTAACATGATGATCATAATAATAATATAAGAGAAAAGTTAATTATTAGTTGTTCGGTAATTTACTATATGGACAGTACGGGGTAAGTTAAGGAGAAACTTAACTAAAGGCTTGATGAGAATTTAGGGTATACTATAGCGTACTGTATGGGCTTTACGGGAGAGCTAGACTGGTGTATGGTTAATTACATGCTTGAGACCTAGTTAGATTGGGTAGCCTGAATAGGTGGGATGTTAGGAGCGCACTATAGTTGAGTGGTGAGGAACTCAAGTGAGTGTACGCAACCTAACATGTGCATCTAATAACTGTTCATTTAAACTGCAATTTGAATACTTGTTAAATGTTTTCAAATGGTTTTACTTGGGCTCTAACAAGTAACAACTGTTCATTTAAATACCTGCTAAATGTTTTCGGTGTCCAGTCAGAGGGACACCCAGTTTGATGATCTATTCCAGGGATGCATAGCTACAACACATATGGATGCTTGCAGGATTTGAACTTAGACGCTTCGGTTACTTCATTGCTAAAGTAGGTTGCAGTTCAGTTATTTCAGTTGGACATGTCACCCCCTTCAGTTATTTATTTTATTCATTTTATATGACTTTGTATTTGTGGACTTAGTTTTATTTCATTAGATGCTTAGTGGATTTTATTTTGAGAACTGATCATTTATTTGGTACCATTTTATTTCAGTTATTTATCTGGTGTTTAGTTCAGATTATTTTCACTGCATGGATGGATTGGCTATTGTGATTATTTCAAATCTTTTCATTTAATAAAAAGATAAATTTGACATTAGCTTTTTGAATAATAGGTTGTTAGTTAAATTTTAAAAAGTTTTCGACAGTGATGCTAAGAATGAACCAGATGAGATTCTGATTATAATTGGATGAAGGACTGCTCACCCGGTATTTAATTAGGCGGGGTGTCGCAATTAACTTCGTTTTTATCATTTTTCCTTCCTTCCTTTTTCTCGATAGATGAGTTTAATGGCAAGCTACATTAAAAGCTCATGTCTAATATGAGATTGTTTTTTATATATTGTTTTCTTTGGTTTATGTGATTCTTTGGTGAATTTTTTAGATAAATCATGTGGATCATAGGTGGATATATATTACCTACTTGACATACATCTCTCCTTTTTACCTTGGTATCAATTGTGTTTTAGCTTCAAACATTTTAAACTACAAAAGTTACAAAGGCACCACAAAATCGAATATACATAAGTTGTTTAAATCTATGTATAATTTTTTTTTATCAATATGTTCAATCCATTTTTATAGATTTGCATTTTCTCCGGTGATAATAAATATAATATAATACTATTTTACATTGGCTACAAAACATAATAAAATATTATATACATTTTTATTTTTGAGTCCTAATATTATTGTTGAATACCCGACGTAAAAAGTTTCAAAACCCATTTCAAAAGTATAATAAATACTCAGTTATAATATATTGGAAGAAAGATGCGTAAAAGGTTCATTATTTAAGTGTGTTAAAAAGTGAAATTTGATTATTCTAAAACGTATATTGATGGTTGAATTCATGTATCAATTTCATTTTTCATATCTACTTGGCAATATGTGGTTTCCCATATTTGCAACATTTATGTATCGAAATACATTAGAAAGTTATATGCACGTGCGCATCACAGGGGTTACATACTAGTGCGAGTCAAATAATAAAGATTCAAATATTTATTAACACTCTTAATGAGAGTAATTAATTCACATTATTCAGAAACTATATACCAATTCCTAAGTCATCTCAAGTCTAAATTCATTGCACTCCAATAGAGGGGGCTATTTTAAGAGGGAAAAATAGACCACAACTAGTTTTATGACACATGGAAAGTGCACCAGATAGATTTAGACAGTAATCAGGATAAGATAGAGGGATAACTTCAAGAATAATTAATGTGTTAATGTGACGCAAACTGTAGAGTGATAAAACTTATCTAAATGTAAACCGTAACACTATATAAAGGGGGACCGTATTTTTTTAAGAAGAATTGGAAGTTATAGATAATCTCTCATTAACTCCCCACATAAATACCGTTGTTTTAATTAAAGCCTTGTATTATTGTATGTACAACTTAGTCCAACTTTGATCGAAGTAGTCCAAATTACCTCAAATACTTATAATTTAAACGAGTGTCTACGGATAACTATTACAAAGACTTCAACACGTGTGTAACTCGACTGTAACAACTATATTAGAATTAATAACATGGATTATAAAAAAATAGGATATGTTATATCTTTCCATACTCCTAACTATCTAGGGTTCTCACTTTACATAAAGAAAATCCCTATTAGAATAACATATGACAATGTAACTTATGTCTTAGATCTCAATTATTATCATGTCACCAAGTTTTCTCGATAATAAGAAAATATGTTGTCACACTTTCCTTTGTGGTTGTAGGCAATAAAGAACTACTGAACGCATTGTGTTACATTTACATATTTTGCGTCACTCAGGGTAAAATACGTAATTCAAATATTCTAAAAAAAATCCCCTATAATTTAAAGCTCATTGTGGGAACAAGTTATTTGATATTCCTACTTAAGATCATCAAATTCACAACCATGATCTTTTTTTATGCCGAAAAATGGTCATCTCTAAAGATTTTTGAACAGGTGAACTCATGAATCCACAATTTAGAGATCCATCCACAATCATAGGAGGAAAATTATATTTTAAAAGAAACCTCCATATCCTAAAAATGGTCGGGTATTTAGATTTATGATCCCCCATGATGATATTCACATATAAAACTAGGAGAGAAGACCTCTGCCTTATCGTTTCATATAAATAGCCAACTAATTGGGTGAATGTTCTTAACTTAGTCGACATAATTCTTTTCCTCACCAGCCTTAGTAGTAGAACAACATTCTAGTCTAAGAATATTTTTGAGAATTTGTGACTAAGGAACTTGAGAGTCGATTGTTATCCCCTAAAGTTGGTACCCCTAAGGACATGACTAAGAGTACTTTAGTAATTGGGCTGGCCTATCCATTTATTTAGTAGATTGAGGAAATAGATAATCCCCAAAAAAAATTATTCCCAAGATCACCTCATATAATGGAAATTCTGACCATGTAAACTAATTATTTCCATTATGAGTAGTTTTTAGCTCTATGAAACACCAATAATGCACTTATGTATTAGGTTTTTCCCTTCGTCTCTTGTGGAGATTTGATTGAAGTGGTTTGAGAAGCTAGACCCCAGGTTGATCACAATGTTCATAAATTTGGATGAATAATTTTATACTCGATATATCATAAGAAGCAAGGATGTTAAGGATATTGATTCTTTTAGCTCACTTCAAAAAATTAGATTGAGACCATTAGGAAGTATTATATTAGATACCAAAAAAACCTTTAATGAGATTGACAAATGTAAAAAGATGTTGTTTATTTCCTAATCAAAATTTTCCTTTCTCAAATGAAAAATGTTTATAAGTGACTTAAAAAATAATTGTTTTCCTCCATTGGTGATGTAATGATACATAATATAAAAATGCCAAGTGTGGTCATCCTGACCCAATAGTGCGTGTGAAGCGACAAACCTCGCAGAGGGTCCCATCATGTGGTACTCGAGGGAACAAAATACATATGGTCATCGACCAAATGTAAGGTGCCTGAAAGCGTAAATATCACTTTTCCATCCTATTTTACTAAAAACTTGCAAAATAAAGGTACATCTAAGAACATATAGCTAAAGACAACTAGTGGGAATGTGTTATGCACCCACACTACCCTTTTTGTCTCTAATAAGCTCTACAATACGTTCATCTCCTTAATGCATGAATGTGCATGATCTTCGCATGGAACATTTATCGTGTATGTGAAGTAGACAAAGGTGGAATAAAGATGAATATATACATGGATGTGCATGTGTGTGTGTGTGTGAAGAGTGGAGTCAACATTTCCACACCACGAAAAATGTGGATACATTTCCTCCTAGCAAGACAAAATATGAGCGACATCACCAAATTATGACCTCACTATGGAAAACTGTGTTGTCCCACTAAGAAATAAAAGAAGGACGCTATGAGGAAGAAAGATTGACATTTGAATAAAACATGTAATAATGTGACCGATACCCCAAAATCATAGCCTCATTATAGAAAAATGGGAATTCCTTAATGGGCCAAAGAGATCAATAATGAAAGTGAGATAGCTAGCTACATTAAATTAATGTGAGAAATGACAAAAATATGAAATAAACCAAATGAAATGAATAAAAATGTACTTAAATACCAAAATTAGTTTTTTGAGATGCATACGTAGCCAAAAAAACATCCAAGTCCACGTTGTTTACGTAATGAATAACGGAGTATCTAAATCATAATACGAATTTGGGGGTTTCTACTCGTTTAGGAAAAGACTAAGAAATAATGGAAAATATGATGCGAATACTCCAACTTTCGAATATCATTTAAACTATTCTATAGTTTTTTTGTTTATAAAAAATAACTTTGAGAGTATATATGGTAGTAAAAATGTAGAATCAAGGAATTATTAGACCTATGGTAGAATATAATATATGTAATAAGAAATAAAGTATTAAAGCAAGAAAAATTCCATACATGGGGAATGTTAAATAATTAAGATTCTTTAAATTATGTTTTGCTACTTGATTTGCTGATTTTTAGTGTATGAATGATGGTGGTGGAGAGGTGGTTAATGTTTGGGTAAGGTAATAAAAGGGAATGTGTGAGATAGTGTTTGATAAAATAATGTGTACTAAATTTCAACTTGTTGTCGCACTAAAATATAGATGCTTACAATTAAGGAGAGGGTTCCCATAAGTAGGAAAATATTTCTTCTAAGACCCTACTGATCGATTAGTCAACTGGGCTTCTTATTGTCATGTTGGGAAGACTTCCTCACTAAATAAATCATATATTCCTATAGGAAAGTGATTTGTTCAGTCTATGTATTGGTTCTATCTATTGTATTTTGGATAATTAATTTTGATCTAAAGTCCATTTTATGCATGGTGGGGACCGTTGAAAAGTGAATTAAAAATACATGACTTACTAAGAAATAAATCTCAAGCTCGAGAGTGAACTAAAGTCAAATGGGTTTGGAGATATCATTTGTTATTCTCTATTTAGGGTATAAAGAAAGATCATAGCTACGGGGTCGAAGGGACTTTATTTGGACCTTATAGGAAAGTATATGATTGTTGGGATATGGTTTTTGTAGATCCTCTCGATAAACAAGCTTAGGATAAGTGAAAGGGCGTTAAAAAATTGACACTAGATGGAAGTTATGATTATTGACTCCCTTTCTTTTGGAACTCTAATAAGGATTGGTCCAGTGATGATGGTAAATATTTTATTTAGTTGTAAATAGGATTTTGGCTTTGTTGACATCCCAAGGTGTGTCGTGACCTTGTTAGGGGTTGTGGCTTGCATTTTAGGGACAAGGTCTGATTTCAAGGACGTAAAGTGTACATAAGGATCATTACATGATTATGAGGGAGAATGTATAATTATGATGACCTTAAGTATGTATGCAATCAATACGAAGATAACTTTATGATTTTGAGAATCTAAAGGGTGTATGAGACCAATACGAGGATTATGGACAAACTCTAAGGGCCAATGTCTGATTTCGAGGACCTTAAAGTTGTATGTGAATAAATGCGGATATCATAACTTGATTCTGAGGGCCAAGGTCTGATTTTGAGGAACTAAAGGTGTGACACCCGCCTAATTAAATACCGGGTGATTAGTCCTTTATTAAATTAAAACATGTTTCTCATTTGGTTCATTCTTAGTATCACTGTCAAAAGACTTTTTAATTACTAATCATATATTAGTTAATTAAATCGATGTCAAAATCTTAATCTTTATTAACATGCAAGAATATAAGAATTCTAAACCATATTCACCATTTAAATAAAACCAACATAATGGAATATCAAAGTAATTGAATAAATGAGAGTAACTTGAATAAACAATCTAGTCTGAAATCTCAAATGCGGTAATAAAAAATAAAACAAAGTCCCAACACTGAAGATGAATGAAATACAATATCTATGAAATAAATAATGTCTAGAGTGGTCAACATCCCCTGACTGACATATCTTCATAAGGAAGATAGATGGATAGGAGTGTAAGCATCTAATATCGAGGACCTGAAACTTCCATCGCAGCTGCAACACGTCAAATCACATGGAACTCCTAAACGTGGCATTCCTATGGCTGGACACCTAAAATAATTTGCACAAAGAAAATAGATTTGGAAGAAACGGGTCAGAGCTTGAGTAAAAACAATTTAAAACATTGTATCAAGTATTTAAAATGCTTAAACCAAATGTTGTATAAGTGATAGTTCACGGCTCTCACTTGAGAAGTCTCACCTCTCAACTACTGCCCACGCCTATGGTACTTTTAGACAATTCTAGTTACCGCTACTATGCCTAACTAGTTTGAAGACGTTAGCCTTTTCAAACTATTACTCATGCTTTCCACCCGTATTTCTCACATAATACATTATGGAATATTTCCATATATTTTAACTAAAGTAAAATTTACCAATTAACATTTAAGTGCTCGTATACTTAAGTTACTTTACATTTCCTTATCCTTCTTATCTACTAAGTCCACACAGTAGAAAAAATCACAAGTATGTATATATTCGTCACCCTATTATATATTTACTAATACGGCACCCCTAGGCTCTACTACGGTGCATGCATACTTTGCGATCAAGTCCTGGTACATCTCTTACTAAATAAGGATAATCGGTTCAGGATCACCCTCGAACCATAAAATACAATTCAGACACAAATGGATGCGAACATAGTTCTAGTCCTTTAGGCTACGTACATACCAATGCACCCAAATGACTATGCCCACCATTGTTCACACAAATGGTGATCAAACCAAAGTTCTGTGTTCCGAGGTACCAATCTAAAATCCCCCTAATGGCTCATCAGGATAAGATTGTATCTTTTCGAAGCCTCCCGTGATAGCAAACAACATAGGTATGTCATACACATAAGGAATCATACAATAGGTACCCACACCACCTATATATATATATATATATATATATATATATATATATATATATATATATATATATATATATATATATATATATTATATCATCGGTATAGTCATATTCACGTCTTATATCATAAGTCCCATTCGTAGTCTATTTATATCTCGAATATCCCACGTATTAGTAAATCACAATTTTACTTCTTATCGTACGTTCCCGAGTATGTCTCACCACTTGAAGTGCGTTCATTATTCTCTAACATATTATCAGTAGGGAACTCACTCATATCCTACTGGTTTAAGCCATCATTTTCCTCAAATTCCTGTGACATGAATTATCCCTCAAATTAGGTTTTTCTCTCAATTGAGTCTAATTAAACTTAGCCCTTAAATTACTCTCTTATGACCAAGCCTAAAACCCAACCTTAGCCCACTAGGACTTCAATATAATCCCCATTTTATTTAGAAATTAATTTAGCAAGTGATTCCCCAACGTTTCCCATGGATTCTAATGAAAGAGAAAACTGGCCAAATTCTGGGCAGGTGAATTGATTTGGCGAAGGAGCCGAATCGATTCGCCCTCTACATGTCTTCGTTTTCTTCGTTAAATTATTACGGGTTTTGTCCAATTTTAACACCAAAACCTCAATTATAACATCCCAAACTCCCAAATAATTATACTAGATGTTATACCAACCTATATATGTGGATTCTAACGCACTAGAATCAATAATTCAATCAATGACATCAATTAATTGGATTAATTCAAGATATTTTCTTAAGAATACTAGTTTTCTAAATTCTTTTACAATAACTTCAATCAACCCAGATTTCTTACCATTTTTATCTTCCTAATTTGTAAGTTTCATCCTACATTCAATAAGGATTTAAACCTAACATGATTTTGATTTAAGAACTTTAATCTCATTCACAAAAAATAATCAAATCACTACATATTCATGTGCATGTTCTTCTTATAGAAACATGGATACATTATAAGAAATTTAAACAGTTGCCTTGATATTAAGGTATGAATCTATGAATAATTATGGTATGGTTGGCCTCCTTCCTTTCCGATTTACGCGATGTCGGTATTTGTGGTGCAAACGGTGCAATAATGGCGGTTATAGGCCTTAGAACCCTAGGAGTGGCTCTCCTCCTTCCTCCTGTGATTCTCCCTTGTTTTAGCTACTGATAACCCTAACCTCCTTTACATTTAATCAGATGTAATCCTCCAAAATTCGTAGGTCCATTATCTCCAAAAATACAAAACACCGAAATACCCTCCCGGGGTAACGATTTGGCCTAAAATTGACCCGGAACCCGAATCAAACCCCCACGTACACTTTCGAACTATTTTGACCCTTTCGGACACTTTGGCCCACTCAAAATGACCAATTGGATGACTTAAAAATAAATTACTTTTTATTTTCTTAAATTGAGTCCCAACATGACTGACATGCGCATCCCAACTAAATTACTGTAACTATCGTATTTTTCAGTTGCGACTATTTTTAATATATTCATAATCATATATTACTTCATTCACTAAGTAATATTAAATATAATTCACATCAATAAATACTAAACCTTGTCTCGCTATTTAATATTTATTTTAATATGGATCAATTTCCAATAAATTTTCCATATTTAATTTAATTAATCCAACATTTAGAAATCATTAAAACTACGAGGTGTTACAAAAAAGTGAATGAAAATTTAATAAAGACATGTTATAATGTGGGGATATCCAGAGGGCTGTCGATTTTCTTCCAGATGTTAGGTCTGATTTTGAGGAACTGAAGGGTGTATGTTATTTATTTTGTTGTTTGTAATTTTTAATCTTAAGTTTCTTCTTGATTTTTTTTTGTGTAGTTTGACTTCTTATTATTTTTGAGAATTTTAATGAATTTTTAGGAATTATTTTTGAACTTTTAGGGATTTTTGTGATAAATTGGGGGGAAGGATGTCTGTTGGCTGTGGTGGTCCCTGCTTAACAACAAGGCACATGAATCGAGGGAGTGCAATAATTACCAAGGTGTTCTTCTTAATAGTCATACCCTAAGACCTTTTCCTCATCCTCTATAAATTAGGGCATGGGCATAAGGGTCTTGTCACCCGAAAGCAAAGTTATTTCTCTCTCTCTCTTTAGAAAATTCATGTGTGACGAGATTTTATGTGATTATTTAAAAATAATGGCTTTTGTGAAGGCACCCCATGATGATGACTAGGCCAATGTTGGGGTGATCACTCAAGGTGCTATGACAATAGGTGTTATAAAATGTATACCATAGGGAAAGACTGAGGGAGGCTACGATAACCCTTATAAAAGAGCCTATGTGTCACCGGTAAACTCTCGTGGAGAACCCGAGTTGTTATGTAATTAATATTTCTATTTTTGTTCTTCAATTTTTTGAGATTTTTTCTCATTTCTTTGATATTTAGATTTTCTTGGGCTTATTCGGGGTATTTATTTGTAAATTAGGGTTTCTCCTTCGTCTATTCATGCTCCGGGGTTAAGGACTATGAAGTGTGTGTGGGAACCTATCCCTTAACAATTGTAAAGTCTAGTGCAGGGTGCAAGATTTCATAATATAGCATATTCGTTAGATGATATACCTCGACCTTTTTCTATTTTATGTGCCGTAGGGGAGAGGTGATGGAATACTACCAACACCTTCCATCTTAAAATGGGGGAGACGATAGTGATTTTTGTTGGATATTAGTAAGGAAATAGAGAAAAAAAATTAATTAACTTCTGTAAGGCACGTTTTGAGAACGATGTCTTTTAGCCAAAAATTCTCTCAATCCTGTTGAGAATGAACCGCGAGTACATAATGGGTTCATTGAATCTGCCTGCAGGAAATAATGCAATGTATGAACAGTTATTTTATTCAAACTATGAACTGTTTGATCAAATTGAGAACATTCTGAATTCGTAATCGAATAAAGCCAAAATGTAGAGGATGGATATAGGAGAAATTAATAATTTTCGGTACTGTAGTGAACGTATCTTGAACTAAGGAGCTTTTGAGATGAGCCGAAACTATCACACATACCTCTTTATGAGTTTATAAGTGTTCTTCTAGCATGCACATTTATGGACTTGTGCTAATCATGATTTCATGAGTGCTTTAGGACCGATCCTCATTCCATAGAAAGCGACCACACTTTCGACACTCATAGAGGTAAATCAACTTTAGTGATTCTGTGAGTCACACTTATACGATTTATTAAGAAGTAACCTTCATCCTCTAACATGTAGAAAATCAACACTAGGTACCCAAGGATGGAACTTTTCATAAAAATTCCTAGTTTTCCATGATTATAATTTAACTTGTTTGTACCACATTGAACTCTATCATTATTTTCAAGATATGAGTTGGGTGTCCATTAAATATAGTTGTGTTATTTAATGGACCTTAGTCCCACTCCTTTTGAGGTGATATATATCATCTCCCTAACAAGACCTTTAGTCAGAGGATCTGTTAAATTCTTGTTCGTTTTAACATAGTCGACTATAATTATTCCTTCCTTGAGTAATTGTCTTGAAATTTGATGCCTTAGACTAATGTGACACACACAACCCATTTACTTATAATTAAGTTTGAAAGTCAAAGTGAGTTAAACCATAATTAATTTAACTAAACCATAAAATCAATTCTTAACTATAGAGTCATCAACGTAAATTCATATAACTAAAAACTTTTTACAAAATTAAAGTAGTTATTCTTATAAAAACTTTCTTCAAGGATAGGTTAACTTAATAACATCATGTACATTTAAACAAAATCATTGTTTCACCCATTCCTGGCTAACGCATCCCTAGCCAATTCTTGTGTGAAGTACACTTTTCTTCCCGGTGTATTACCTCCTCATCCCTAGACAATTGTTGTGTCTCCAGTGCCTATCCTATTGCCTTCCATCTGAGACATAAACCTAGCTTGATTCTCTGCCAATAAAGGCATAGCATGTGGTATATTTTTCATATCTGTCAATGGTTCTGGCTTGGGATCTACATTTATCTGAATAGGTTGTTCGACCTCCGCTTCTGCTGGCTTATCTTAAGCCTCATGTTCTATTCTCACATTAAAATTCCCTCGTTCATTTCTCTTATATCAAAAATGAATTAAAGATATAACAACATGAATATATACATATATTTTCTCACATAATCATTAGTACCAAACAAAACATATTTCTTACATTCACTGCCAAAGGTAGACTCTTCTAACTCACAGACCTCTAATACCTAGGCTCTAATACCAAAAGCTGACACACCCCAACCCAGTTACTCATAATTAAGTTTGAAAGTCAAAGTGAGTCAAATCATAATTAATTTAACCAAACCATAAACACGATTCTTAACTATAGAGTCATCAACGTAAATTCATATTGGGCTGTCAATGTAACAAAACCTCTTTCTAGTGAGTATACGCACCTTGGGTTGTCAACCTTGTATTTATGTTTCCTTCGGTGGAGTTGAATTGGATGGATTAGACCTTAAACCTCTCAATCCAACTTAATTAGTATTGAATCCCAATCATACGTATTATCCAAACATAATTATGTAACTTTCAATGACTATACCACCACAGAATGATTCCACTTAAGTAGAATTTGAAACATGAGTAAAGATGACGAAATGGTATATATATATATATATATATATATATATATATATATATATATATATATATATATATATATATATATAGAAAGTCTCCTGTAAGGACTCCTTATGGTGCAGACCCCGATACGTATCATTTTTCTAAAATAGTAAAAAATGAATTTTTTGATGAAAATTTATGGATATGATCTCCATAGTGAAAAGATCATCTCCAATTTTTTTCGTCAAAAAATTCAATAAAAAAATTGTTGAGATGAGGTGATATGTAAAAAAATTATATAAATATGCATTTTCAACCGTTGAAATGTTGGGTCGGCGCCAACCACTTTATTGATTGAATTTTTTGATGAAACTTCATGGATATGATCTTCTCACTATCAAGATTATATCCATAAAGTTTCATAAAAAATTCAATCAATAAGTAGGTGAGATGATCACCAACATTTCAACGGTCGAAAATGCATATTTATGCCCTTTTTCTACATATCACCTCATCTCAACGATTTTTTTATGGAATTATTTGATGAAAAAATTTGGAGATGATCTTCTCACCCTGAAGATCATATCCATGAAGTTTAATAAAAAATTCATTTATTTACTATTTTAAGAAAATGGTGTGTACCGGGGTCTATAACATAAGGAGTCCTTACAGGAGAGGGCCTCTCTCTCTCTCTCCCTCTCTATCTATCTATCTATCTATCTATCTATCTCTCTCTCTCTCTCTATATATATATATATATATATATATATATATATATATATATATATATATATATATATATATATATATATATATATATATATATATGTGTGTGTGTGTGTGTGTGTGTGTGTGAATGATGCTATGAACATTCAGCCATAGAAAATACCTCATAAGGAATTTATAATGAAAACCAAGTAAACATAAAAGTATAATTCTCAATGTATATTCACATGAAACACGTAATCAAAATACCCTTTGGAAGGAGGAGATAAAAACATTATTTGATGGGGTATCCAATATGGCCTCAAATTATTGTCCTTTATGCTTAACCATCTTATATTCATAAATTGTACAAATACAGGTGTCCAACCTTATCAATATGAAAAAATATCTGAATATACTTTCCATAACAAGTGACGTTGTAATTTTTCAAGATTATTAGGTCAAGCTATGACCATTTCTTTACAACATAATAAATTTTCCCTACAGGATCTTCTATTGTTCTTTCAACTTCCAAGAATTTTCACAATTTTTCTACATCACAACTTTAAATGATTTTATATCAATTTTAAACACACATACTGAATAATACAGAATCAAAGTGTCATAATGTTTAGAGTTCATTTTCTATGTCAAAAGACTTACCAAACTCAGGGCTAATGGAAATGAAATATACAACCAACAACTATGTACCAACTTGGAACCATCGCTAAGGCCTAACCACAAGTAGTTAAATTCTAATTTTAGGATATGATATGAATATATGAATATAGTTTCATATCCAATTAGAATTTCTCAATTCCAATAAGCTCAAAAAAATATATGCAAGTTTGAATACAAGGGATTTTAATGAAAAGCAATATGGCCTACAAACACCACTTATATCACATATGAACAAATACTTATTATCACAAAGGGGATGGAATTTTAATCACTAACTCATGATTTATATACGTTTAAATAAGTATAATCCAAGATTAAATCAATATTAACACACAATTATACCTTGGAAATCCATAATCTAGGATTTTCTTGGAATTTTTCATTGTTTTTCTTGGAATTATTTCTTCCTTAAACTTATACTTTCTCTTTCCTCGAGCTAAAAACTCTCAAAGACAAACCAAGGGTTAAATTTAATGAAGAAATAGGTTAAATGGAGAGCTTTGAGTCAGAAAATTAAGCCCTCTTTTCCAACCATTCAAATCAAACCATTCAATTTTATTATGAGGGTGAGTTTTCAATTGGTGATATGAGTTTTTAATTGTATTATTATGAGGAAAATTCAGCCCTCCTTTCAGTTCAATACGTTGAGTTTTCAATTTATGAGATGGTTTCTCCAAATACTTACGAAGCATTGATACATGGAACACATCGTGTAAACGAGACAAATCTGGAGGTAATTGATAGGGCCAAAGTGTAATCTCGTCTCTTAGGGTGAGTGGAATCACATCTCATGGCCGAGTTGTCATCAGAGCCCCATAAGTCATTGGCGCAGTCATCCCGATAAGGAACGACCTCACCTCAACTAGCCTTATCCATATGGAAAGCCGAGATAGAAAGAGCATCACCTATTAAGTTAAACACCATCTTCGTACTCTGCCACAGCCGATGACAGGAGTGACCAGCTAATCTGACCTCGGCCTGATTTATTCAGCCGAGGTCATACTTATGATAGTATGGGACCATCCTATAGGAATTAGCAACCGCGTACCCTATCAGGTCGATGTTGCAGCAAATGATGCCCAACAATTTGAGCATATGCAAGTATAAAAGAGCTATACTCACGTGGACAATTCTATAATAATAAGATCATTACACCACCCAAGCCCTAATAAGACTCTTTCCAATCATCTAGATAAGAGAGAGAAAGCTTGAGCGACTGTATTCATGGCCATTAGTGCCCTTTTCTAGTGGATCACACACACACACTCATAGAGGATGTAGGACTGATTGGCTGAAGCACTTAAATTATTGTCTCATCTTCTCTTTACCTCATCTCATTCTCTTACTGCTATATTGCTTGTTCCTTTTTGCCATTGTTATAACTGTTTGAGCTCTTTATCACTTTGACCTGGTGGTTCTATTTCAAGCATCATTAGTCTGGAATCGTTAATGGGAACGAGGATAGCCATCTCATACCCTATTTTTTGCCTATACTCATCGGAGTCTCTAGTGGTGAACCAGTCCTCCCGCTTTTTGGACTTGTTTTATTATTGAACAAGCTCTTGTTGAGCATTCAAGCTCTCCTTCTGTAACTCATAGCTCAAACATCTTACACTAATGGTAATGGACCCACCTCCTCCACCTGAGAATCAACTGGCATCACCATATTGAGATGGTGTAACCTCCAGCCAAGCACCGCCAGTCACAGATGACTAAAGTGGCAATTGTGCTTCGCTCCCTTATAGATATCTAATAACAAATGAAAAAACAGTTTGCATTATTTAGCCAGAATTTTGCGACTAGGACTGGTGGCACTGGTGCAAAGTTTAGAACTCCGAAAACCAGGGAAGGTGAACCAGGTCAGCTAGCCGGGGGACCACCCCAGGATCCAGAAAAAGACCTTCCACCGTGTCAGATACGGAGAGACATTGCTGACCCTAGGCATTTACAATTGGGGAGGCAAGGTCAAAAATTCTGTGATGACATAGTTGAGGATAACCTTGATGATGAAGAGGGAGAGTTTGAATGTTGGGAACCTCATGAGATATCCGAAAGAATTGTGTATCATTTTTGAAAAAGTAGGGACAAAGGATAGAGGCCCAGTCTAAGGCGTAGTCCCAACCGAGATTATGGACTAAGGCTATCAGCCTTAGACAAGATAAGTAGAGGGTCGGCCTTTGATAGGCTCGACCCTCAGGGAGATCTGTGGAACCGTCTGTCTAGGTCAATGAGTGTTGCCAGTTCATGAATAAATAAGAGGAGAGGCGACTGTAGTACTCCAGAAGACCGATAGGGGTAAAGAGGGTCATCAATCGACCTAAATATCCAGAGAGAGTACCCTCAGGCCGTCCAGCTAACAGAGAATAATCAGCTAGTACAGACGACAGAGAAGGGGTCGAGGAAAATGCTATCCCTATAAAATTCAACGTTGTAGCAGACAAACCTTGGAATGAATCCATACAGAGGTTGGATAACAAAATAGGAGATATCATAAAAAGCCGATACCCCTTGCAGAGGGGATACGCTGAAGGATCCCCATTCATAGCGAAGATACTGAACTATCCAACCTCGGTCAAGTTCAAATCGCTGGTAGTTACATCAAAGTATGATAGGAGCATGAATTCGGTGCATCACATAGAGATGTATCAGTCGGCCTCTAACATCTATTCATTATTAAATGAGATGAGATACCGATCATTCTCAAGAACATTGACAAAGGAAGCCAGTGTATGGTTCACCTCCCTTCCTAAGAACTGTATAGGAAGTTTTAAGTAGCTGGATGATAGTTTCGTCCATAATTTGTGCTTTGGAGTCAAAGCTAGCAAACAGATGACCCATCTGTTGTACATCAAATAGGGGAAGGATGAGACTCTGAGGGAACATATAACCCATTTTAACAAGGAGAAGCTGGAAGTCAAAGACTACAAAGAAAGTATCACAATGACATCCCTTATGGGAGGTCTTCAAAAAGGAAAAATACTATAGAAGCTGGCCGAGGACCCTCCAAAGTCTATGGCAAAACTCCTAGCTACGATCGGGAGAGTCATGAACACAGAAGAGGCGATGGATGAAAAAGAAGTTGAAGAAAAAAGTGCTCATGGTGATGGAAAGGGTCAGAAGTTCAAGTGGAAGGATAACAAGAAAAGTCCAATAGACGACAAGTTTGTAGACTATAAGCCTCTAAGAATTAGCTACGAGAACATTCTTAATAAGATAAAAAATGACCGGTCTCTTAGGTGGCCGAAAAAGCTGAAGACAGCTCCTCATAAGAGAAATAGAAATCTTTGGTGCGAATTTCACCAAGATCATGATAACATCACCAATAAATTCTTCGCCCTCAAAGATAAGACTGAAAAAATGTTGAAATCTAGTAAGTTAAGGAAATATGTTAATAAGGACGGTTCAGGCCGAAGCCTAGACGAAAAAGGCCTAAACGACCCCAGAAAAAGGCAAAATGATAGGTGCAAAAAGGACGCTCTAACCAAGCGAAATGACCCATCGACGGATGACAGTAATGATCCAAATCTCCCACCAAAGGATGATAATGTCCCCATGAAGAGGCTCAACATGATATCATTTGATGTGGGAATGGTTTATGGAGGAATATAAGGAGGAGGCTCTGAGGTGGCCGACCAAAAGGCGAACGCTACCGAGGCTAAGGGAATAACCAAGGTCGAGGTTGTAAACTCAACTTCTATTGATGTTGAGACCCAAAAAAGGAAGAAAGTGGACATGGAAACCCTTATAGTTATCTTCTCAAGAGTAGATTTCAAAGGTATCCTATATCCTCATGATGACCCGCTCGTTATTACCACCAGAGTACATGGGTGTGAGGTGACAAGAATCTTAGTTAATGGAGGAAGCTCTGCAGATGTCATGTTCTAGATGTTCTTCAAAGGCTTAGGACTTAACTAGGCCAAGCTCGTCCCATACCATCATCCTCTTATTGGATCAGTGGAGAAAAGGTTCACCCTTTGGGGATGTATGAAATTGATGTAACAATGGGAGATGAGTGTCCAAAGAGGCTGGCCAAGAGGATCAACTTATTTATAATAGATGAGAACATCTTCTCGCCTTATAACCTCATACTGGGACGAGTAGCTCTCAAAGAGTTTGAGGTCGTGCCTTCAACGGTCCACCAAATGATAAAATTCTCGACTCCATATGGGGTAAGGGAAGTTCATGGTGACCAAACGTCGGCACGAGAATGCTACTTGAACTCAGCAAAGGAAAAAGAAACACACAAGAAAGAAACCACTACGTACAACATTGACACCCTTGATCCTAGAGACAATGAAGAACTTAAGAAAGGGGAGGCCGCAGAAGAGGTAGAATCCATCGTCCTTAATGAGGATGAGCTAGAAAAAATTATCCAGGTTGGAAAAACCCTAAAATATGAGATCAAGGATGAGCTTTTTGAATTTTTGAGGAAGGGATAAAGCATCTTCACATGGAGTCACGATGACATGCCTGAGATTGACTAAAAGGTAATGTCTCATAATTTCAACATTGTTGATGTTGCCAAGCCGATAAAATAGAAAAGGAGAATTTACTCGAGGGAGAAGTACGAGGTTATCAGGGACGAGGTCAAAAAACTGGAGAACACAGAGTTCATGAGAGAAGTGATATACCCTGAATGGCTTTCAAATACCGTCGTAGTTCCTAAAGACAACGACAAAAGGATAATGTTCGTGGGCTTCACTTAATTGAACAAGTATTGTCCTAAAGACATCTTTCCTCTCCCTCGAATTGATCAGATGGTAGTTGCTATAGCAGGGAATGAATTGATGAGTTTTATTTATGCATACTCTGTCTACAAGTAAATTTTCATGTACCCAACTGATGCAGAGAGGACAACCTTCATCACCGATAAGGGGATGTATAGTTATAAGGTTATGCCCTTCAGCTTCAAGAACGTCAGGGTAACATATCAGCGGTTGGTGAACAAGATGTTAAAAGACTAGATTGGAAAGACTATGGAGGTTTATGTTGACGATATATTAATAAAGAGTCTGAAGGTAGACACTCATGTTGCCGACCATGAAAAAACTTTCAACACCATGGTCAAGTACAAGATGAAGCTCAATCCAAACATGTGTGTCTTCAGCGTCAGGGATGGAAAGTTCTTGGGACTTATTGTCAATCAGAGTAGAAGCCAATCCAGAGAAGATAAAGGCAATCTTAAAGATGAAGACACCAAGGGACATTAAGGAAGTTCAGAGGCTTACCGGACGAGTTTCTACATTAAACAAGTTTGTCTCAAGAGTCACTGATAAATGTCTTCCATTTTTTAAGATTTTTAAAAAGGCTTTTGAGTGGGACGAGGAATGCGGTAAAGATTTTTGGGAGATAAAGTCTTACCTTATTTATCAACTTTTACTTTCACGTCCTGTCTAAGGAGAGAAACTTTACCTTTACTTGGGCGTGTATGAGTCGGCTATCAGTGCGGTGATAGTACGAGATGAAGAAGCTATACAAAGACTAGTGTATTTCAACAGCAAGGCCCTCTAGGGGGCTGAATAGAGGTATTCTAAGATGGAAAAACTGGCCTATGCCCTCATCCATGCTTCAAGAAAGATGAAGACTGATTTTTAAGCTCATATAATGGTTGTCTTGATGGACTCTCCCCTTAGGCAAGTCATCCATAAACTTGAGAAATCGGGTAGATTGATGACCTGGGCCATTAAGCTAGGGGAATATGACATAGTCTATTAGCTGAGGGTGGCAATCAAGGGGCAATCACTAGCAGACTTTATGGCAGAGTTCACCTAGGCCGAGGTTGGTAGTGAAAAAGTAAATAACCTTGAAAGGTCGGCCAAAACCCATATCGAACTAGAAAAGGCCAAGACAAGCATAAATAGACATCCAATGATCGAGATTGATAAGTTTTTGCTCAGAAATGGAGTTATTGGAGAGGGGCCATTTCCTGAAGGGACAGTATGGAACTTGTTTGTTGATGGTTCATCTTGTGAAAATGAGAGTGGAGTCGGTCTGATTGTGTCATCCCCGAATGGAACAGATATGGAGTATACATTGAGGTTCAATTTTAAGGCTTCCAATAATGAGTCAGAGTATGAGGCCCTCATAGCTGGAATCTCCCTCTCTAGAGCTCTCAGTGTCGGCTAACTCTTAGTCCATAGCGACTCTCAGCTTGTGGTTAATCAGGTCATGGGGATTTATGAAGCCAAAGACGACATAATGGCAAGATACCTAGTAAAAGTGAGGAAGATGATGAAGGACTTTAGTGGGGTCAAAGTCAAAAGGGTGCCTCGAGTGAATAATAGCTGAGCCGACGCTCTACCAAGGTTAGCCTAAGCAACACAGACAAAGACTAAGAGAATAGTGCCAATAGAAATCCTTTCGGCCGAAATTAGAGGAGGATGATGCGAAATTTTTTGCTTCAATTGAAACCTGGGACCATCTTTGATGGAACCTCTTATTAAGTACATCAAAGAGGGTAGCTTTCCAGAGTCTAAGGCCAAAAGAAGGAAGTTAAGATACAAGGATGCAAAGTTCTCTATCCTAAGTAACGCATTATACAAGAAGGGATTTCTTTTACCTCTGCTCAGATGTGTCCACCCTGCCGAGGTGGACTATTTTTTAAAGGATGTTCACGAAGGATCTTTCTCAATCCATATTGGGGGTAGGTCATTCGTAAAGAGGATTGTCACTCAAGGATATTGGTGGCCGACCCTGGCTAAGGACGCAGACAAATAAGTAAAGAAGTGAGATAAATGACAGCGGTTTGCCACTATTCCTCACCATCCCCATCAACCTTTGACGTATATCACCTCACCATGGCCATTTCTAGTATGGAGGATTGATTTTGTTGGACCTCTGCCAAGGGCCATGGGTAACTACAGATATTTGATTGTGGTAATAGACTACTTTTCAAAGTGGATAGAGGCCGAGGCTATGGTCAAGATCACGGAAAGGAAGACCTTGCAGTTCATGTGGAAGACCATCATTTGTATATACGACTTGCCTAATACACTCATCTCAGATAATGGTACCCAGTTCAAAAACATTTCCCTAGAAAATTATTGTAAAAGGGTCGGCATCAAACCGTTCTTCTCGTCACCTGGTCGACCCCAGGCCAATGGTTAGACTGAGGTCACCAATAGAACTATTCTTGACGAAATCAAGAAAAGGTTGGAAGAGGATAATGGAAAATGGAATGAAGAGGTATATGGTGTACCATGGGCTTACCGAACGACTGTGAAAATGCTGACAGGGGAAACCCCCTTCATGTTGGCCTATGGATCAGAAGCTGTGGTGCCAATAGAGGTTGGTCTCCCCACCCACAGGGTTCAGACGTATGACCCTTAAAGAAATATGGGAGAGAGAAGACTTGATCTAGATCTGATTGAAGAAATAAGAGAGGATGCTGAGGTTAGAGTGGCATCCTATCAGCAGAGGACAACCAAGTTCATAACAAGAGGATAAAGCCGAGGCCAATAGCAGCGGGAGACCTTATTTTATAAAAGACTTGACAAAAACCGAACAAGATTCATGCCAACTGGCATGGCCCTTATAGGGTTATTGATGAGGTAGTCCCAACCACCTATCGACTAGAGAACGTAGAGGGGTAACCATTCTCTAACCCTTAGAACGTCGACCACTTAAAAAGGTACTACCAGTAGATGATTGTATATGAGCTTTTCATTATGAAACATTATAAAAAGGGCTTAATATGAATGAGAAAGGTGAAAATGGTTTGTTCCCGCATATCTTATATACTTTATTTTGAATAATTTGTTTGAAGTACCCTTAAAAGCTATAAAATATCATTCGTGGTGAGATAGCACCAACCCAACCTTGGTGAAAGGATAGCCTAGAAAGGGGGCCTACCCCATCCATGGACTTTCAATAACACCAAGAAGGGTTAGCTTAAGCATGATTAATTTGGTGGGTATGAGATGAAAACATCATTAGTTTGGTAATCTCAGACCTTAAACATCATTAATTTGGTGAATAGTTGGTGAAAAAACCTCTCTCAGTCGAGCTGACAGTGCATGGATGAGATGATGCTCAACCATGCACTCCTAAAATGACAAGAGGGTGTATGGCATAACACCATAATTTGGTGAGTCCGAATTGAAAATCACTTGGGTGTGGTTCTTTACTTAAACATCATTAACTTGGTGAGTATGAGATGGAACATCATTAGTTTGGTGATCTCAAACCTTAAACATCATTAATTTGGTGAGTACAAGATGAAACATCATTAGTTTGGTGATCTCATACCTTAAACATGTGGTGATATGTGTGATTTTAACGTGAACCCAAACATCAATAGTTGGTGGTATCGTACTTCAAAAGACAGCAAGCACAAGACCAAAAAATAATGGGAAGCATATGTAGAATAAATGGTTACCATTGATAATATCGAGGTTATAGATAACAGAATTTAAGAAATTCAAAAATACAAATACAAAAATACAAATACAAAAGGCTAACTACCCAGGAGCCTTTAGATCTGAACCTCTGCCTCAACCGGGGTTGACCCATCACCTGTATGAGCAGTCTCGTTAACCCCGACATTGGTGACCTCAACTCCATCATTATGGTCAGCAAGCTCCTCATTATTTTCTGTCACCTCCAGAGGGTTGGTCTCGGTAGGGGAAGTAGAAGCATTTTCAACATCGGCTAAAGTAGCACCGAGATGAGGGTCAGTAAAACCAAGGCCAATGAAGTCGTCAGGTGATAGGCTTTCTGTCTCAGCATGTTTAAGGGAATCCCATCGTCCATCAACCCTAATTACCCTCTCGAGATAATCAAAGTCAAAGTCCATAAATTCATTGGACACTTTGTAGTCTGCAATGATTTTATCTTTAGCCTCGGCCAGGGTGGCTTTAATAGAGGCATCAATGTTATACTTTACGCTCTCGTCTTTAGCCTTGAGAGCCTTCTCATGGTCGGTCTTTAGATTGGTGACCATGTCCCTCTCCTTCTTCAAGATAACCTTTACCTTCTCAAGATCAGCCTTCCAGTCTTTCTTTGATTTCTCAACATCTTAGCCCTTTTATATCAAGAGCATCCACTTCAGGGTCCAGTTGGCCAGGCGATAAAGAGAGAACACACCCTAACATACAAGAAGCAAAAACTTAAGTACAAGTCATAGAAAATTAAGAGACAACACTTGTAAAAATTCTTGAAGTTACTTAGACAGTTCGGTGAAGGGAAAATTCGGCCATCAAAGGGATGTCCATAGATTGGAGGAAATGTTATAATCCTCTGAGATCATGGAGCTACGAGAATCAGAAACCTTCAGACTATGGCATGTGATGATATCATCACTTATTTTCAACTATGACAGACGAGCAGCGAGAGCATCGTCTATCGAAATTGGGATGGCACGATTGGAACGCGGTGTTTTGGAAGGTAGAGTGGAAGGTGGGTCAGTCGGAGGAACCTTCCTCTTCTTTCCAATACCATCGATCTTGGTGGAGCTGATATTCTTCTTCGGTTGGGAAGTTGGAGGAGAGAATTTGTTACCACGTCTATCAATGAGCTTGCTTAGTTTGGGGGCCAATATCTTCCAAAGCTCGTATGAAATTCCTTCTAGACGCTATGCAAAAAAAAAGTCTCAGAGTTAGTGTATAGACTATACAAATGTATGAGGCATCACTCAGAAATAATAACAAAATGCAATAATAGCAAAATAACTATGAAGTTCAGTCAGGGGACACCCCCCAGACTTGTTTGAGCAATGTAATATGGGGCCATTAGGTGCTCAAACCTCACAAGACGACCTTTGTCACCTTGGATATGGAGCATTTTTATTTTTTATAGGCCTCAGGGCTTAAGCCCGGGTAATTTTTGACCGATATGGGAACCTTGGCCCAGCTCAGAGGAGTCTTTGGCGTAGACGTCCAGCAGGCTTGGTTGGGTTCGAACTCCCAAGCACCCGAATTAAAGAAATATCGAGTTTTCCAGTTATTCTTAGCGGTCTGAGTTACCAGTAGTATTTTCTTCTCAGACTTCCTGGCTACAAAGTTGTAGTAGCCTGGATGAGTCTTGGAAGATGATGGCATGTAGCAACCAAAAAATATGTGAACTGGAAGGTCGGTTTGATTTACATCCTTCCAAAGGAAGATGGACCCAATCATCACTCTCCACTCATTCGGAGACAATTTAGAAGAGTAAATGTTTATATGGGCAAGGATGGCTTGGAGTATGGTATGAATGGGCATACAAAAACCTAACTTGAACATCTTCTTATAGACACAGATCTCACCGTCCTGGCCGTCAAAGGATATCTCATTCTCAAGAGGTACCCTCATATAAATAATGTGATATATTCCATAAAAGTGTCTGAAGACTAAGAGGTCATCCTCAGAGATAATAATCTAATATTCAACAGTGATGGAGGTATCCACTTCACTCTCCTCATTATTACCAATTGGGACCTCGACCTGGAAATTCCTGGGTCGCCACTAGGGAACCTCTCAGCAAACTCAGCTCTAGTAGTGACCGATAGTGGAATGGCATTTTTTGGAGGGGGAATAAGATGTTGGGTTCTAATATTTCTATAGAGTCAGAGTCATGCGATGACTTGGCTCCTCTGGAAGATAAGTTACGAGAAGAAACCTCTTCAACGCCAGACCCTACACTTTACGCAGGGGAGAAAATCCATAGCCTCCTCATGTGAATCCACACTCTTGAGAGGTAGACATGGGGTTAGCTACGAAAGGCTCAGACATTGGTTCATATGTCTCAGCGACTTGGGGGTATACTACAGACAATGGTGGTGGAAAGATAAGGCAGACTGGAAAAGCCTTAGGCTTTCGACTCTCGGCTTGAGCTTCCTCTATCTGCCTAATCTTATAAGAGCAATTCTCTCTCAGATTAAGGAAGTCCTCTGCTAATTTATATAAGGGTCGTAGCATCCAAAGGACGAGGCTACACTTGGGTGAAATAGGGTGAAATGGGAAAGGGAAAATAACTTAAAGGTTTGACTACAGTTTGATTTAAGGATCAAACCTTGGGATTTCGAAAGGTTTTTCTTAAGATCACCAAGAACAAGCCTAACCTTGGCCATCGGAGATGGTGACCGGAGGACGCCTAAAAACCTAAAAACTACCAACCTCACCCTAAAAACTCCTCACAATTCCTCAAACACACACCAAACCACCAACAAAACCCTCTCTCAAGCCTAAAAGATCCCTTAACAGTGGCAGAACAACCACCGAAAAACCAAAACACTAATGGAAAAATTAATACAATGATTGGATCTTCTAGAAATGAAAAAGTTGAGATGAAGAGGGTTACCGAAGTAAACTCAAAATCTAGAAATGGAGGTAATGGTATGAAGGGACCTATAATGGAAGGGCTTGCAAGCTTTGCACAAGTAGGGAGCTATGGAGGGTTTTTTTCAACATAAGAAGAAGTAGTGTGAAGGACGTTTTAGGGAAGAAAGAGAAATTAATTATTTTTTGGGGTCTTTTAAACCCCCTAATGATTATGCACACTCCCAAATTATGTAATCATGGAGGGCACAAGACCCCAAGAACGCAACCATCAAACCTTACTTGGGGTAGACGCCACTCAATCAGAATAGTGACATGTGTTACCCATTCATGTACAAAGCCCTATGCAGCCAACACGTAAGAGACGCCTCACCATGCCCTCAATAATTCATAACCCTCAACCTCCTATTCACACATAAGGCTAAGGGCTAGGGGTGATTGATATGACCAAAGTGTACCCTCGTCTCTTAGGATAAGTGGCATCACATCTCAAGTTCGAGTTATCATTAAAGCCCCACATGTTGTTGGCGGGGTCATCCCGATAAGGGTCGGCCTTGCCTCAACTAACCTCGACCATATGGAAAGTCGAGATAAAAAGAGCATCACCTATTCAAATAAGCACCATCTTCATACTCTGCCACAACTGATGACAGGAGTGACTAGCTAATCCTACCTCATCCTGATCTATTCAGTCAAGTTCATACTTATAATAGCATGGAACCATCCTACATGAATTACCATCCTCATACCCTATTAGGTCGATGTTGTAGCGGATGATGCCCAGTAGTACAAGCATATGAAAGTATAGAAGAGCTATACTCACGTGGACAATTCTGCTATAACAAGATCATTCCTTCATGTGAGAAAATATTACATCATTATTGTTCCCACATGCCAAAGACAAGTGTCTACATCTTATTGGGAGATTCCTCATGCACATGCTGATTACATGCCTAAGGGGTACATTACACCACCCAAGCCCTATATGCACACTTCATCTTCTCCATGAGAAGGGATCCAAATTTGATAGCCCTAATAGAACTTTGTCCAATCGTCTAGAGAAGAGAGAGAAAGCTTGAGCATTTGTATTCATGGCCATTAGTGCCCTTATCTAGTGGATCACATACACACTCACAGTGGATGTAGGCCTGATTGGCTTAACCACTTAAATTATTATCTCACCTTCTCTTTAACTCATCTCATTATCTTACTTCTATATTTCTTATTACTTTTTGTCATTGTTATGTCTGTTTGAGCTCTTTATAACTTTGACCATCTGGGGCTATTTCAAGCATCATCAGTAATGTTAATCTCCATGTTAGGGTCCCAATTATTTCCAACACTTCATATGGTCCAATGTTTCTTGGACTTAGTTTCCCCTTTTCCCCAAATCTTATAGTGCCTTTCCACGACGAAATACGCAGGAATACAAAATCTTCCTTTTAAAATTCTAATGGATACTTCTTCTTATCTGCATAAAATTTATACTTGCTTTGCACTATTTTTATCCGTTCCCGAATCATTTTAATCTTTTTAGTTACCATATCTATCAATTCAGGACACAAAATCTTGCTTTCACCTACTTCATCCTACCAAAAAGGCGTTCTACATCTCCTCCCATATAAAGCTTTATAAGGAGCCATATTAACGGTGGGCTGATACTTATTATTATACAAGAACTCCATCAATGGAAAATGATCTTCCCAACTACGCTTGAAGTCAAATACACAAGCTCGTAGCATGTATTCTAATATTTGAATCATCCTTTTAGATTTCCTATGGGTTTGTTGATGAAATATAGTACCGAACTTCAAACTTGTGGCCATTGCATTCCGTAAACGATGCTAAAACTTATAAGTGAACGTTGGATCTTTATCTGATACAATAGACACTGGTTCCCCTTGTAAATTGATAATTTCATCCATGTACATACGTGCATACTTGTCAATAATGTAGGTGGTCTTAAGCGGAAGAAAATGATCTGACTTTATCAATGAGTCTACAATCACCCAAATATAATCATGCCCCTTTGGTGATCTTGGTAATCCTGTAACAAAATTCATCGTTATATGCTCCCACTTCCATTATAGAATAGTAATGACTCCAATAATCCTTCCGGCTCTTTCAAATCTCTATACATTTTGGTACCTCCAGGATGCATAGAATAAATAAAACTATGTGCCTCTTCTAATATATTCTTCTTTAAGGATGGATCATTCGGTACACAAATCTTATTTTTGTAACACAATGATTCATCATTATTAATCTCAAAGCCACTCTCTGTACCATCTTTAACTTCTTATTTCTTCTTCTCAAGTAATGAATCATTCATCTGAAAATTTCGTATGCATTCTGCCAATAAAGGTCTCACCCTAACATGTGCTAATAATCCTCCCTTTTTTGAAAATTTTAATTCAATCCCCATTAATACCAAGTCAAAAATATTTCCAACACGTGCACAATGTATGTAACCCAAAATCCGTAATTATTTTTGACTTAAAGCATCTGCTACTACAGTGGCCTTCCCAAGATGAGGATGGATGGTACAATCATAGTCTTTAATCAGCTCTATCCAGCGCCCCTATATTAAATTTAGTTCAATTATGTAAACAAGTATTTTAAGATTTGATGATCTGGAAATATCTCACAGGTTTCTCCATACAAGTAATATTTCCATAACTTCATAGAAAAAAAAATAGTTGCTAGCTCCAAATCATGCGTAGGGTATTTTTGTTCATGTGTCTTTAATTATCTGGAAGAATATTCTATTTCCTTCCCATTCTTCATAAGAGCACACCCTAACCCCAGAAATGAAGCGTCTGTATAGATTACGAAAGGCTCATTCCCACACAAAATAGTAAGTATAGGAGTTTAAACCAACCGCTTCTTTAATTCTTTAAAACTCCTCTCACATTATTTATCCCACACGAATTATACTTCTTTACGAGTCAACTTTGGCAATGGTAATGATATTGATGAAAATCCCTAAATGAATCTGCGATAATAACCTGCCAATCCTGGGAAACCCCTAATTTCTGTCACATTCTTAGGACTCTCCCATTCAACGATAGCTTCTACCTTCTTTGGATAAACATATATCTTATTTCTCGAAACAACATGTCCTAAAAACACAATTTCATTCAACCAAAACTCACATTTGCTGAATTTAGTAAATAATTTCTTCTCTCTCAAAATCTGCAATACAAGTCTCAAATGTTTCTCGTGTTCCTCCATGCTACCCGAGTAAATCAACACATCGTCTATGAATACAATCACACATGAATCAATGAATGGGTGGAATACCCTATTCATCAAATCTATAAAAACAACTGGATCATTATTTAATCCAAATGGCATCACCAAAAACTGATAGTGCCCATATCGAGTCTGAAAAGTTATTTTGTAAATATCACTATCCTTTACTTTCAATTGGTGGTAACCCGATGTCAAATCAATTTTTGAAAATATTGTGGCCCCTTACAATTGATCAAACAAATCATCGATACATAGTAGAGGGTACTTGTTTCTAATGTCACTTATTCAATTGTTGATAAACAATACATAATCTCATTATCCCATCTTTCTTTTTCACAAATAACATCGGGCCTCCCTGATGATGCTAAGATTTAGCACCACCAGATAAGTGATAGTAAGCTCAAACAGTAGAAGCCATGGCAGCCATAGAGATGTATAAGTGTATAAGTATGTATAAGGGGATGAGTATAAGAGGAAATAAGACTGATGTATAGTGGTTCAGCCAAATTGGCCTACATCCACTGTGAGTGTGTGATCCACTAAGTATGGGCACTAATGGCCTTGGATACAATGCACATAACCCTCTCTCTCTCCACTGTGTGTACAAGCAGAGTTTTAGCTAGGGCTACAGTTAATTAATCGATCCCCTGTAGGGTTGTAGGTGACAAGTATATATAGGTCTTGGGGGGTGTAGTGTACCCCCCAAGTTTGCATGGTCCATGTGAATGGTGATATAGCCAATCCCATGTTGACACCTGTAGATGCCAAATAATGACATAATATTCCCTCACGTGAGGGTGTGATTTTGTTATAACGGTCTCCCCTGTGCCATGTGAGCCTTACGCGCACTGTTCCACGCGTCTCCCAAACCACGTGCTGTGATGATGTCACCCTCGGCCTATGAGCCGAGGCCGAGGGCAAAGTTCCTTCCAGTAGTGAGTCTGGCTCAATTCTGGCCTCGTACTGTTGGCCCCTCGTATGGTCGTCTGTAGCTGGGTGAAGGGTCGGCCCCTCGTAGGGTCATCCGAAACCTGGTGAAGGGTCGGCCCCTCTGAGGGGTCGTATGGAAACTGGTGAAGGGGTCGGCCCCTCGTAAGGTCGTCTGGAGCCTGATGAAGGGTCGGCCCCTCTGAGGGGGCGTCTTGAGTCTGATGAAGGGTCGGCCCCTGAGGGGTCGTTCGTTTGGAGGTAATCTTCAGCCAGGCCAAGGATATAAACAGGTATATCAATCACCCCCCAGCCCTTAGCCATAGGTGCCGTTGAGATGGCTGAGGGATAGTATTGTAATTGAGATGCGTGTATGATCAGTTAGGTGAGTGACACCTGGGCAGACACTCATTGCTATTCCAGTTTCCAAGGCATGGCTTGGGGCCTTGCACCCTAATGATGCCTTCCTCGTGGGCTGTGTCCTGCCTTGGTCAATGGGCCCACTCATTACTAAGGTATTTAAGAGATTTTTGATCTTTCTCTCTCTTCTTCTTCTTCTTCTTCGCGCCCAAGCCTCCTCTCTCTAGCCTTTTACCAGTTTTCATCGCCATTTCTGTAGCCTTCAATCCTTCAAGCTTAGCAACGTTCTTGATCTTTCTTCATCAGGTAATCTTTTTCCCTCAACGCTATCATTTACCTTCATTTCTGTTTGATTTTTAGGCTCGTAGGGCTGCATTTTCTTTGAGTTGTCTCATAGCTTTTTCCAGTGTCTTCTCCGGCAACTGTTTCTTGAATGTTCTTGAGTGTTCTTGAGTGTTCTTGAGTGTTCTTGAGTGAAAACCATCAATTCCCTTTTTAATTCAAAAGTCTAATTTGGTCAACTGCAAACTTATTTGTAGTTAAGTTCCCCAAATTTCTCCAAGTGTAGGGTCTTCCCTTTTAATTCTTAGGAAGCTTTATAGTTTAGCGTCTGAATTCCCATCCTTGAGAGAGAAGCTCTTTGCACAGATCAGACGAGTAGAGGAAGAGGAAGAGAGGAGACGAGGGGCCGACCCTAATTTGGTATGACCCATCTTTCCCATTCCTCTTGCCATAATTAAACCATTTGAACTGTCTGAGTCTTGTGGGTCGTCCCATCGTCCAGCCGAGTGTCATTCAAGTGAGATGGACGAGAGAGCGTCGTCGCCAACTGGCGCTGGAACTTCTGGTAGGAGAGAGACATCTGACTTAAGCCCAGGCCGAGAGGCCGAGGGTATGGTCTCCTCCGAGGCTATCCTTGTGACAACCCTATCTCCCCATGCCTTTCAGATGGCCTTCCCCCTGGGGCCTCTGGAAGATAATGAGGCCAAGGGAGAGGGGAATGAGGACGAGGGCGACGAGACAGATGACCAGATTGATACCTCCCGTGCCTCGTCCTATATCTCCTCTGTTAGGGATCGCGACCTCTTGATATGGAGGCATGCCTATGGAGTGCCTCCCAGCGTAACTATGAAGGGGAGTCTGAGAGGGTTTTTGATTGTGAAGAGGGAGAGGTTGCAGTTTATGAACAAATGTTCAAAGTTGGAGTCAGCTTCCCTCTGCATCCTGCCATCATAGATATCCTATCTGCCCTTGGTATTTCCCCCTCTCAACTTCCTCCCAACTCTTGGAGGACGATCCTGGGCTACATCTCCTTGTGGAAGAATGCCTTCACCAACGAGCCCTCGGCCGACCAATTCTTGGGCTTCTACAACATCACCTCCTCGTCCAAACAGCCTGGATACTATCATCTGGGGGCGAGGAGGTCTGAGAAGAAACTCCTCTATGTGGCACAAACTTCCAACCATGATTGGAAAAAGAGATTCTTCTTTATCTCTGGGGAGTGGGAGTCCATCGCCGATGGTCCGAGGGTCCCCAGAAGATGGTCTAACCCTTCCATAAAGGCCAGGTCAGACCCTAGACTTAGTCTGGAGGAGAAGGACATTGTTGAATATCTGAGAGGACGAGGGAGAGAGGGTGAACTTCCAAGATTTGAAGACCTGATGACCCCCCGGTTCCTCAAAGAAGCTGGTTTGAGGGTCGGCCCTCTGACAGAACAATGTGAGTTATACTGAACATTTTCCATTCTTTACTTATTTTTGAAGTGTTTCCTCTTTATCTCTCCATTTTTCTGACACGTCGTCCTCTTATCAGGTCGTCCTGCAGGTATATCAGATTCTCTTTGGGAAATGAGTGCTCCCAGCTTATTATCAGGCTTGGCCAAGAAGAAAGGGAAGGAGCCTCAGCAGGCTCCGAGGAAGACAAGGGCCGCTGGGCCGACAGTGGTGGAGCCGACCGTTGATAGCCATAAAAGAAAGGAGCCTGAGGCCCCAGTCAACCCTCGGCCAGATGCTCAGACGAGGGCCAGGGTCGAAGCCTCTGAGGGGACGACCTCTTCATCCAGCATGGGGGCCTTCTGGTCTCAGAACCTGGCACATCTGAGGGACGATCCCTTATCACTCATAGCAAACTTGAGGGCAGCTAAGGCCTCAATGTTCTCTGCACCCTCGGCCTCTGACTACGAGTTCCTGTCGAAGATGCCTCCTGCCAAAGTGTATGACTATGGTCTGCACGCCCTTGCACAGGTAATGGTCTTGACCAACTTCTTTTAATTTCATTCTTTCACCAACTGTTTCCTCGGCCTCTTGACATGTGTTTATTTTTCTATGCAGTCCGTCTGTGCCTTCACCTCGGCCACAAATTGGATGTTTGAAAATCAGGCAAAGTTCCATGAGGCCGAAAGGGCCATTCAGCATGAGGCCGACCTGCAGACAGAGCTCGAGACTGCGAGGGCTGAACTCGAGAGTGCTAAGACTGAGCATGCCAGGGTCTTAGATGAGCTGACGAGGAAGCACGATGCCGACCAGCAGGCCAAGGACTTGCTCATAAAGGAGAAGGATGAGGCTTTACTCAACTTAGGGGCTCAGCACAAGGCCGATCTGGAAGCAGCTGTCAAGAAAGCCGAGGCCGATGCTGTGGAGGCCTACAAACTCTCAGATGAGTTTCAAGGCTTCGGCCTTGAATACTTGGAGAGAGGAATTAAGACGGCCTGTCGATGCGTCATCTTAAAGTTTGCTGATGCAGTGTCGTCTGTTCGACCTTCTCTTGAAGTAGTTCAACTGGACGATCCCCTCACTGCTGAAGCCTTGGCCCAAGTGGAGTCTCAGCATGTCGAAGGCATGGGCACGTCTGAGGGTCAGCCTGTCATACTCATAGAAGATCCTCCCATTGATGTCAAGGCCTTGCCCTCAGATCTTGCTCAATAGGGTGGCTGTTTGTAGCCGATACCCTCTTTGTGTAATCAACATTTTTGTACTTTACTTTGAAAAACACATGATATTTTGTATAACTGGCATTTCATTAATACCATCGTCTTCTTTACTGTCTTCCATATTTGCTTCTTGTATGGTTTGCTGTCTTTGTTAATGCCTCTAACCTCTCCCTCGTCTTTCTTGAGGGTGAACAAGGGGTGAACCCCTGCGTTGGCCCTCATTATAGCCGAGGAGTCAAATTACCAAACTGGTTTTTAATGAAGTTTTCCCTCGTCTTTCTTGAGGACAGTGGTGGGGTCGTCCCCTCCACTAGCCCTCATTATAGCCGAGGGATCAGGTTACCCAATTAATGGTTTTAATGAAGTTTTCCCTCGTCTTTTTTGAGGACAGTGGTGGGGTTGTCCCCTCCACTGGCCCTTATTATAGCCGAGGGATAAACCTTCCAAATTAATGGTTTTTTACAAAGTCTTCCCTCGTCTTCCTTGAGGACATTGGTGGGGTCGTCCCCTCCACTGGTCCCCATTATAGCCGAGGGATCAACTTAGCAATTTAATGGTTTTTAACAAAGTCTTCCCTCGTCTTTTTTGAGGACATTGGTGGGGTCGTCCCCTCCACTGATCCTCATTATAGCCGAGGGTTCAACTTACCAATTTAATGGTTTTTAACAAAGTCATCCCTCGTCTTTTTTTAGGACAGTGATGGGGTCGTCCCCTCCACTGGTCCCCATTATAGCCGAGGGATCAACTTACCAATTTAATGGTTTTTAATAAAGTCTTCCCTCGTCTTTCTTGAGGACAGTGGTGGGGTCGTCCCCTCCACTGGCCCTCATTATAGCCGAGGGTGGTTCTCTGTAGATTTTTCCATGCGTGCTAGAACTGACAACCACAGGATGAGGGGAAACATGGATATTTCTCATTAATTTTCAAAGCGTTCTGTTGGAGCGACTCTTATTACAACTATGGTGTATCAAGACCTTACAACACTACTGATAGTATTTCTTCAAATGATCCGCATTCCAGGGGTTGGAAAAAGGTTCCCCCTCTAGGTTTTCTAGTCTGTAGGTCCCAGGGACGACTTCATCGATGACCCTATATGGGCCATGCCAATTAGGATGAAGCTTGTTGGGCTTTTGCCAAGTCTTCTTGAGGACCAAGTCCCCCACTGCGATAGGCCTCTGTTTCACCCTCTGATTGTAGAACCTTGAGGTCCTCTACTGGTAGGTGGCCTACCTTATCTCAGCGTCCTCCCTCCTTTCCTCAATCAGGTCCAAGTCGAGTCTCCTCTCTTCCGCATTTTTCTGGGGGTCATACACTTGGACTCTATGCGTAGGAAACTCAATCTCGGTGGGGATGATGGCTTCTGATCCATAAGCTAGCATGAATGGGGTCTCTCCGGTAGAGGTCCTCACTGTCGTCCTGTATGCCCATAGCACGGCGTATAACTCCTCGACCCATCTTCCTTTTGCCTCCTCAAGCCTCTTCTTGATTCCATCTAGGATTGTCCTGTTTGTAACTTCTGTTTGCCCATTGGCCTGAGGTCGGCCAGGGGTGGAGAAAAATTATTTGATACTCACCCTTTCACAGTACTTCTGTAGAGAGGCATTCTTGAACTGAGTCCCGTTATCCGAGATGAGGGTGTTGGGGAGACCATATCTGCATATAATATTTTTCCAGATGAACTGGAAGGTCTTCTGCTCGGTGATCGTAACCATCGGCTCCGCTTCCACCCATTTTGAAAAATAGTCAATGTCTACGATGAGGAATCGATAGTTATTGATGGCCCTAGGCAAGGGTCCTACTAGATCAATTCCCCATACTGCAAATGGCCATGGGGATGTGATGGAAGTAAGAGGCTGATGGGGCTGGTGAGGGATGGTGGAAAATTTTTGACATTTGTCACACTTTTTTACATATGCCGCTGCGTCTTTCCCCAAGGTCGGCCACCAGTACCCCTGGGTGATCACCCTCTTTGCTAAGGATCTGCCCCCGATGTGGCTTGAGCACGATCCTTCGTGCACATCTTGCAAAATGGAAGGGACTTCTGAGGGATGCACACACCTAAGTAAGGGGAGCAAAAACCCCTTTTTGTACAAGGTGTCTCCGATGAAAGTGAATTTTGCAGCCCTATACCTCAGCTTCTTCCTTTCTTGCCTTGCTTCTGGCATCTCACCCTCTTTAATGTACCTGATCAGGGGGTCCATCCATGAAGCTTCCTGAGAAACATTTAGGCAATTGCTAAGTGTTCCCTCAGCGTCTTCAATAGTTGGCCGAAGTAGAATTTCTACTGGGACCATCCTCCTGATATCTGTTATTGTTGCCGAGGCCAACCTAGCAAGGGCATCAGCACGGCCATTGTCGAGCCTAGGTACCCTCCTTAATTTCACTTCTCTTAAGCCCTTCAGTAATGACCTCACCTTCTCAAGGTACCTAGCCATCCTCTCGTCCTTAGCCTCGTAGGCTCCTAGTATCTGATTCACTACTAGCCTTGAATCACTATGGACCAAAATCTGGCCGACACTAAGAGACTTGGCCAAGGAGAGGCCTGTTAATAAGGCCTCATATTCAGCCTCGTTGTTGGAGGCTTTGAAGTTGAACCTCAGGGCGTATTCAACGTCTGTGCCATCGGGTGCTGATAGTATCAGCCCAGCTCCACTTTCGCTGTCACAGGAGGACCCGTAAACGAAGAGGCTCCATAGAGTCTTTCCCTCCGAAACATTTCCCTCAGAGAGGGATCCCTGTCTAAAGATGTATCTTCCCTCTTCATTTTCAGTCACTTTCCTTCTAGCGGTGCTTGTCTCAGCCCTATCTGCGGGTGTGTCAGCGGGTCTGTCTTGTGTATATGTCTTCCCGAGGGTCTCACCCTCGGCCTCATCATCTTCCCAAGTGAACTCAGCCACGAAGTCTGCCAATGCCTGCCCCTTAATGGTCATCCTAGGCTGATACACAATGTAAAACTCCCCCAGCTCTATAGCCCAGACCATCAACCTACCTAATTTTTCTGGCTTGTGCAGGACCTGCCTAAGAGGAGAGTCGGTGAGGATGACCATTGTATGGGATTGAAAGTACGGCTTCATCTTCCTTGAGGCATGGATCAAGGTGTATGCCAACTTCTCTATCCTCGGATATCTTTGCTCTGCCTCCTGGAGTGCCTTGCTATTAAAATAGACAGGCTTCTGTATCCCGTCTTCGTCTCTCACAATGACTGCACTGATGGCCGACTCTCAGACGGCCAGGTACACATAAAGTCGTTCACCCTGCACGGGTCGTGACAGCAGCAAGGGAGACCCTAAGTATGACCTTAGGTCCCTGAAAGCCTTATCACACTCTTTGCTCCATTCGAAGGCCTTCCTAAGGATCTTGATGAACGGCAAACACTTGTCTGTGGCTCTAGACACGAACCTGTTCAAGGAAGAAACTCTCCCTGTGAGTCTCTGAACGTCTTTAATGGACTTGGGGGTCTTCATTTCAACAAGTGCCTTTATCTTTTCGGGATTGGCCTCGATGCCTCTTTGGTTGACAATGAACCCCAAGAACTTCCCTGCTCCGACTCCGAAGACACACTTAGCCGGATTAGGCTTCATCTGGTATTTGTCCATCGTATTTAAGGTCCTCTCCAGGTCTGCCACATGATCCTCGGCCTTTAGACTCTTAGTCAGCATGTCATCTACGTAGACCTCCATAGACTTCCCAATTTGGTCTTCAAACATTTTATTTACGAGGCGCTGGTACGTTGCCCCCCCATTTTTTAGGCCAAAGGGCATGACCCTGTAACAGTATGTCCCCTTGTCAGTGATGAAGGCTGTCCTCTCCGAGTCTTCAGGGTTCATGAAAATCTGGTTATACCCTTAGTAGGCATCCATGAAACTCATGAGCTCATGGCCTGCGGTAGCGTCTACCATCTGGTCGATGCGGGGGAAAGGGAAGTTATCTTTGGGACAATGCTTGTTGAGGTATGTGAAGTCCACGCACATTCTCCACTTGCCGTTGGCCTTTGGGACAATGACTGCATTGGACAGCCATTCAGGGTAGATGACCTCTCTGATAAATTCAGCGTCTTCTAATTTTTTGACCTCGTCCCTGATGACCTCATATTTTTCTCTGGAGTAAATTCTCCTCTTCTGCTTCACCGGCCTCGCTCCCTCTACCACATTGAGCTTGTGGCACATGATTTCAAGGTCAATCCCCGGCATATCTACATGACTCCATGCGAAGATACTTCGCCTTCTCCTAAACAGTTTAACGAGGTCTCTCTTGATATTGGGATTCAGAGACTTGCCGACTTTGACGGTTTTTTCCGTGTCATCCTCGTCGAGGATGATGGATTCTACCTCTTTCGCGGCCTCCCCTTTCTTCAACTTCGTCTCATCCTTGGGGTCTAGGGTATCAATATTGTAAGTGGTCGTAGCCCTCTTGAGTGTCTCCTTCTCTTCAGCGGAGTTGTAGTAACATTCTCGAGCTGTCGTCTGGTCTCCCTGAACTTCCCCCACCCCGTAAGGGGTAGGAAATTTGATCATCTGATGGACCGTAGACGGCACAGCTTCAAACCCCTTGAGGGCCACACACCCCAGTATGATGTTGTAGGCCGAAAACACCTGCTCATCCATCAAAAAGAAACTGACCTTCTTGGTGAGCCATCTCGGCCACTCGTCCCCCATCCTCACATCGGCCTCATATACCCCAAAGGGATGAACCTTTTCCCCACTGAACCCAATCAATGGATGATGGTAGGGGACGAGTCTAGCACGGATGAGACCCAAGGCTTTGAAGCATGGCCAAAACATCACGTCTGCAGAGCTACCCCCATCTACCAAGATCCTCGGCACCTCGCATCCGTGCACCCTGGTAGTGATGACGAGAGGGTAATCATATGGGGCTAAGAGGCCTTTGATGTCCATTCTTGAAAACCCTACTATCAGTGTGTCCATATAAACCTTCTTCCTCTTTTTTGACTTGACCTCCAGGGAGGTTGCGTGTACCGTCTTCGTCACTGCCTTGGCCTCATCCACATGGGCCTTCCTGTCGGTGACCTGAGACCCTCCTCCTGCAAGACCCCCGGAGATCATTCCCACTCCGAGAGAGATCATATTAAGCCTCTTGACAGAGCCGTGGTCATCTCTCGACGGGAGGTCAGGGTCATCCTCATCATCAGAAGGGTTGTCCCCTCTTTTTTGAGGACCTTCCCTACATGCATCGCCTCGCTTCTTTCTGGGGTCGTCCTCTCTTGAAGGCACCTTTGTCAACGTACTTTTTGAGCTTCCCTTCCTTCAACATCTTCTCAATCCCATCTTTCAGAGCAAAGCATTTTTCTGTTACGTGGCCGTGGTCTTGGTGAAATTCACACCACAGGTTCTTATTCCTCTTATCGGGGGCTACCCTCAGCTTCTCAGGCCACTTCAGGGACCGGTCACTCTTTATCTCATTGAGAATCTTTTCACAGCTGGCCGTCAGAGGGGTGTACCCAGCGAACTTGTCATCCATGGACCTCTTCTTCCCCTCTTTGTTCTTCTTAGGGTATTTACTCCCACTAGCACCTCCTCTTTCGTCTTCATATTTTGCAGTCATCGCCTCTTCGGCATTCATCACCTTTCTTGCTATCGACAACAGTTCAGCCATCGTCCTCGGAGGGTCTTCAACAAGCTTCCATAACAGCTTCCCCTTTTGGAGTCCTCCAATCAGGGCTGTCATAGCAATGCTCTCCTCATAGTCTTGCACCTCCAGCTCCTCCTTATTGAATCTGGATATATAGTCCCTCAGACTCTCACTCTTCCCCTTCTTAACATATAGAAGGTGGGTGGTCTTCTTCTGCAGCCTCACCCCAAAGCAGAAGTTATGGATGAACAGATCTGCCAACTGCTTATAGTTTTCGATGGAATTTTTTAGAAGAGACGTGTACCAGACATGGGCAGCCCCTGTCAAGGTACTAGAGAAGGCACGACACCTCATCTCATATGAGATAGAGTATATGTCTGCTGCTGACTGATACATCTCCATGTGGTGGACGGGGTTGGTGCTCCCGTCATACCTTGGGGTGACCACAGGTGGCTTGAACTTTGATGGCGTGGGGAAGTTGACTATCCTTGCCACAAAGGGTGAGCCTATGGTGTACCCCTTCTGAAGAGGGTCCCGGCTCTTTAGTATATCACCGATCTTATCCTCTAACCGCTGGATTGAGTCATTCCAGGGCCTCATAGGGTCGGCCTGGCCGATGTTATCCCCTGCCGCCTCTCTGAGGTGGACGGAGGGTTCTGCTGCAGCAGGCCTGTGTGGGCTGTTTACTTCCCTTTGGCCATCATCTTATCCTCGGGGTCGGCCATCTGCTACCTCCCTCCTGGACCTCGCAGCACTTCTTGACCTGGACAACTGTTCCCGCAGGTCATTTACTGGGCCTAGCCTCTCAAAGGCCGACCCCCTGCTCAAGTGATCAAAAGCAGAGCCTCTCGGGTGATCATTGGGGTTTGGTCTCCCGCACTTTCCTCTACTATCCTGGAGAGGTCTTACAGTATTATTGGAGACCTCATATGGTTCCCAGCACTCTATAGGGGCCTCCTCTCCCTCCGGATCGTCATACCTGTCCTCAGGGCATGGGTTTCATTGCCTCCCCAGGCATAGACGCCGGGGGTCAGAAACATCCCTACGCCGCTGAGGGGGTGGAAGGTCTTTGAGTGGTGCCTGGGGTGGTCCCCTGGCCTCATGCTGCCCTGGAGCTGCTGCCGGAGTAATCATCTCAGGTGAAACCCCTGGTGCTCTTAGTATGTTCTGGCTTAGAGCTGTGAACTGCTCCTGCATCATCCGCTGCCTTGCTGCCAGAGACTTTAAGGCTGCCGCCACATCAGCCATCTCAGACCGAGGCGGCGGCTGACTGGAACTGGGTCTTCCTCCATCATCCGGCGGGGGAAGTGGTGGTGGTGGCATCTCAGGTGCCACGTGCTTGAGCTATGAAAAGTTAGAAAAGACTGGTGAGCTTGGGAACCTTAGTGGGTCTCTTTCAATGGTGAAACACCTCCTCTCAGGGGTAGTGTTGGTTCACCACCAGAGTGCCCAGTGAGGTCAAGCTGTACAAAGGAAGAGATGTCTTCTCGTTCCCACAGTCGGCGCCAAACTGATGATGCTAAGATTTAGTACCACCAGATAAGTGATACTAAGCTCAAACAGTAGCAGCCATGGCAGCCATAGAGATGTATAAGTGTATAAGTATGTAGAAGGGGATGAGTATAAGAGGAAATAAGACTGATGTATAGTGGTTCAGCCAAATTCGCCTACATCCACTGTGAGTGTGTGATCCACTAAGTATGGGCACTAATGGCCTTGGATACAATGCACATAACCCTCTCTCTCTCCACTGTGTGTACAAGCAGAGTTTTAGCTAGGGCTACAGTAAATTGATCGATCCCCTGTAAGGTTGTAGGTGACAAGTATATATAGGTCTTGGGGGGTGTAGTGTACCCCCCAAGTATGCATGGTGCATGTGAATGGTGATCTAGCCATTCCCCTGTTGACACCTGTAGATGCCAAATGATGACATAGTATTCCCTCACGTGAGGGTGTGATTTTGTTATAACGGTCTCCCCTGTGCCATGTGAGCCTCACGCTCACTATTCTACGCATATCCCAAACCACGCGCTGTGATGATGTCACCCTCGGCCTATAAGCCAAGGCCGAGGGCAAAGTTCCTTCTAGTAGTGAGTCCGGCTCAATTCTGGCCTCGTACTGTCGGCCCCTCGTATGGTCGTCTGTACCTGGGTGAAGGGTCGGCCCCTCGTAGGGTCGTCCGGAACCTGGTGAAGGCTCGGCCCCTCTGAGGGGTCGTATGGAGACTGGTGAAGGGGTCGGCCCCTCGTAAGGTCGTCTGGAGCCTGATGAAGGATCGGTCCCTCTGAGGGGTCGTCTTGAGTCTGATAAAGGGTCGGCCCCTGAGGGGTCATCCGTTTGGAGGTAATCTTCAGCCAGGCCGAGGATATAAACGGGTATATCACTCCCCATGGCGAAACACTAGGTCGAATAAACCCTTTGCTTTTCAGATCTTGTAATTGTATTTCAATTCTTTCAACTCTATTGGTGTCATTCTGTATGGAGCAAGGGAAATTGGACTAGTACTTGGAATTAATTCAATGGAAAACTCTACTTCCCTATCGAATGGCAATCCTTGCAATTCCTCTTGGAAGACATCAAAAAATTCTCGAATCACTGGTATATCTTGAATTTTAAGTGTATTTTTACTAGTATCAACAACAAAAGCTAAATACCATGTACAACCTTTACTCAACAACCTCCCGCTCTTAATTGTTGATATAAGACAATTAGGAACAACATTCCTTTCCCATATAAACTGGAACTCGGGTTCACCAGGAAGATGAAATGTAACTTCTTTTCGAAAACAATCAATAGAAGCATGATACGATGATAACCAATCCATCCCCAATATAATATCATAATCTTAAATGGCCAACAATATTAAATTAGCTTAGAAATCTAGCTCACCCATTCGTAAGAAACAATCTTTATTAACATGCTCCACCAGAATTACACTTTCCATTGGGGTATAAATATATAAGGAACAACAAAGAAATGAACACGGTCTACCCAAAAAATGAAACAATATATAATGCTACGATTGAATGCGTAGATTCAGGATCAATAAGTGCATATAAATCTTTATTTTCAATAGAAAGTTGACCTGTAACCACTTTCGGTTCAGCATGTAATGCCCCAACCCAATTTCAAAGGTTATTAAAGGACTAACCCGATCCGGTTCGCATGTCAATTGTGAAGTGAAATGCAACACCCTAAATTATTTTTTAATCCAGTTTTATTAGTATTTAACGTTACATTTATTAGCATGCGATTCCGATTTACATTAACTACGTGTTAGGACCTAAGGGAAGTACCCCCAAGGCCAAGTAAAGAGAGCTACTAATCGCAATGTCAAATAGTTACTTACTTGTATAACTCTCTCAAAGTACGGAACATCATGCAACCTGCCACAACAAAATAAGGGATGTGAGCCGAATGCTCAATGGGATCATATACAATACAATATAGAAACAAGCGGCAGAAGGGAGTACTCACACGCTACACTACATGTATGTGAAAATATGTATATATATATATATATATATATATATATATATATATACATATATACCCTTGAAAATACATGTACTAATGCATTTAACCGTTTTATTCCAAAACGTTAATTAATGTTACTTGACTTCCTTGACCTTAAAAAATAGTCATTATGTATTATCATGATTTTAAGACTAACATTCATTCCGATTACTAATGCAGTTAAACAAATGGCATTTGTTAGGAAAACCTCTATTATACTTTCAAAACGTTTATTGCTCAACGTTCATTAACTCACGCCAAAGTTACTTAACTATATTTCATGACTTTCATTTCACACAGGCACATGCCGTGTTTACAAAAATCCTCTTTTCCTTTGAAGCCTCATGTAACGCATGCTTGTGTTTATTATTCTAGCCTTATTAGGTAGATTAATATCATTAAGTCATTCAATTTAACCATCCCATATTACCACATTAACATTAAACATTTTAATGCGCTATTCTTGCATCAATAAATCTTTGGATCATTTCCATCCATTTATGCCTTTTTAATTAATATTAGATTCATTACTTAGAATTATCTTTAGGGAATCTACCAACACATGCACACTCACGGTTTCATGGAATTTCACCGTCCGACACCGAGCGCTAAGTATACTGCAATTGATTTGGGGTCTTTCACCACTAGGGACAACATAGCCCTGCTTAATTATTTATCCCGGCATCATCCAATATCATTATCTTACCAATGTGTTCAACATTTTCTCACATTCACATTAATTGGCCCTTTTGAGCCGAAGCCAAAACCTTGGACTTAAACGTCCGTTTTCCCATTATTCATTTAGGAAAAATTATTAAATTCCATTGAAGTCCTTTTGTTTTCTTTCACATTGATTTTACACATAAATCATTTCCGCTTTAAGGACTTATTTAATTCTTTCTTCATACATATCAAAACACTCTTTAATATTTTATTCCATAAAATGTTGTACTTTAAGTGAAATTATCATTTTACCCATTTATTTTTAAAATCACCTTCTTACATTTAGGAGTAATCATTTACTTGATTGGAAACACTTTTACACCTTTAACCCCTTTCAATCCCACAAGTGTTAATATTTCTCAACATTAGTAGGTTATATTCACTAACTTCATTTATATGTTTTACCATTAACACTTAATGAATACTTTCTATCACTTTTTTTTAAAACATATTTCTTTACCTTTGACTCGAGAAATACATCCACACTTAGGACCACTTTACAAGAAAATTGTCATTCCCTTCTTAATTAATATGTAGTCTTTGAACCTCATACTCGTCATACTATTTCGTCTCAATTTCACACACTTGAAGACTAAAATTCTAACTTTGCTTATTTTATGTTAAATCCAACAAACGCTTCTTTAAACTTCATTACACATTTAATGTCAAAATGCTACAAGTTTATGTTCATGAGAAAATGGATTTTTAACCCAAAAATATTGTTACACGGTTTGAACATATATTTAACCACATATTTACCAACAAATCATTTTTTCCAAACATTTTATTTCATAAAATGTTTAACACCAGTATTTCTAAAAATTCCCATTTTCATAACATCCAAAGCATTGAAATATTAACTTTTTCTATAATTTGAACAATTTGTATTTTTCCAACACTTTTATTACCATAAAAATGTTTATTATTCCATTTCACCAAACATACACCAAGATGACATTTTCTTACATTTTTATTTCATAAAAATGTTTATTATCAAATTTATTGGCAAACACACTAAAATAATATCATCTTACATTTTTATCACCATAAAAAGTCCATTATTTCCTTCTTACTAGAAATACACAAAACAACCATTTTTCTTACATTTTTATTCCATAAAAATATTTATTTTCAATTTTACAAGAAAACTAAAAGAATAACATTTCCTTACATTTTATTTCATAAAATGCTACATAATATATTCTGAAATGTTTCCATGTTTCAAACTCATTAAAATCATCATTTGCAATTAAATATTTATGAAATCATCAAAAGTCACTAATATATCTCATAGATGCAAACTATTCACAAATCCTACATATATTAAGTCTAATATATGTAAATAACTAACTAAAATTTTATTCATCAATAAAATCAAATCAAGGTTAGTAGATCCTACCTCTAAGCTCTCCAATGGCGGTGTTGGTGTAGGAGGAGCAAACCCCACCTTCAAAGGTGGCCTCAAGGGGTTACCAGATGCCTCCTCCTAAGATCCAAAGTAAAACCCACTTCATCTTCTCCAAGAAAAATTCCAAATATAACTCCAAAATTCGTAGTTCTTCCTTATCGATGGTAGAAATGGGTGTACAAGGTTTATATATGGTGGAACACTAGTAAAATATACTGGCATTATGTGGTGGAATGGTGGTGTAGGGTTCCTTGAGGTGGTTGAATGGTGGGAGAGCCCTCAAGTTTAGAGAGAGAGGGGAAATCTGATCCATCATGCAAATGGACTAACATACACTTATATACCCCTTAAAACCCTAAGGGGTTAAATTCCCCAAATACACCTCACAAAATGTTGATTTGCGTCACTTTCTCTCACTATTTTTTTTTTCTTTTTTTTTTGAAACTTTTAACTTGGGATTCATATTCCTTGCATTTTTTGGCTAAACAATCATATTTACGATTGTCATTTGGCCTCCCGGATTGTTCTGTACAAGGAGCGTAAGAATCGGAACCTCCGCCCAAAACATATTTTTTTTCGATTTTTCTTCACATGGCAATATTCCTTATATTTTTATGAGTCTAAATTTATTGTCGAAATATTTTTTTTGAATTACCGATAGTCGTAAAAAATTCGTGCAAGTTCGCCTCCCGCACGACGCGTGCAGACGAAAATTCACCTAAAATAGGTCTAAATGATTTTTTCATAATTTTCTCAGCATTTTTATTTTTTGACGAAAAATATTTTTTATTTATTTTTTGCCTTTTGACCATATTGTATTTGTATATGTAGTTTTTGGACCTTATAAAAGTGGTCATTTTGATATTTGGGACCACGATGCATCCTTCAAAAATTGTGCAAAGTTACCTATCATGCACATCGCATACTACCCAAATTATCGCATTATTAACCATTACCGTATTACAATCATTCATTGGTATTTTTCAGTCAAACTTAACCCACGTACTTACTAGGATTATTAGAACTTAAACACTCATCCAAGCGAACCATGAAACGTATGGATTTTCTCCTTAATTACTTTTCACAATGCGCCACTTTTCGTGCCATTTGGCGTAATCCCCTTATATATTTATTCCTCAAATTTTTCTTTGAATATAATATTTTGATTATAATTAAATACTTATTTTCTAGGATGGGGCATTACATTCTTCCCTCGTTAGGAAATTTCTCCCTCGAAATTCATAGTCATCAACCTTAGAATTTAGTTACCTACAACCTATTTCCAATCCTAAGGAATCCTCAACATTATGGTCTAAATCCCAAAGATTTCATTTGCATCAAGTACTCATGGCGGACACTAAGGTCTTACTACCAATCCCAAACATGCCTAACTCGTGCATCGAAACAATCCCTACGAAATAACTGGTATTAAGAAAATATTACGCCACCACTAATGAACTCATCATCATGAATGCTTCCTCAATAATTTTGGATCACGCCTATCATAGACTGATATAACCTCAATATCACTAGCCATCACATCATCAATCATGAGTCGATAATCTAATCCCATTAGTCTAACCGATTGATATCTCTTACAGATCCTTACACTAACATAGAGTCATACTAGGTACCACAACACAAATATACACGGGAAATCACATCATCAATCTACACAATTCCAATCAAAGTGCAATACTAACATCTAGTGTTTTATCAGGTTCTAATGCTCACAATATCCTCAAGTCAGAACCTCAAAACCCATGACCAAGTCGTAGCTAGAAATATCGATCAACTAACGAAACATGTTAACCTAATGCAACCAAATAGCTCATGGAAACTTCATGCAATAAATGAGAGACCACATGTACACATAAACTAGTGTAAAACAAATGTGCTTTCAAAGAAAAATGTACTCATGTACCATGATGCATCAATATCAACCCGGCCTATCCCACATCACTACTAAGCTTATGCAACGCTACGCCTTAATATAAACCCATAGCTCACACAACAACTTCCCATCACCGGGATCAAAGAAGACACAATAAGATGTAATGGATCAGGCGACTTCCATGCCAAAATGAAACAATTGAATTCGGGACACGAACCATGCTACGCAAAGTAAAGTAAGAACCATAACGTACACTTGAAGTTTAAAATTTCACCGACCTACACGTGCGCTAAAATCTTAGCGATGGCACGTGCCCTGGATTGAATCACTAATCACAATTATCGATTTTCAAAGACAATGACTTGGGAACCGATTCATTAGGGAAGCTAGAATGCTAGGCTTCCCTCCTTAAGACTAATGTTACTTTTTGTCCTTCATATTAAAGCGAAGTTACATTTATCATTGCTTAATGTTAATCACGGACCTAACATACTCAAGTCTCCACAATCTCAACATGTGACTGCTAACTCTCAAACCTCGAGATCTTTCTCATCCCGTGAAACACAACACTCACATAATTTTACCCTATGGACCATCACTACAATCCTTAGCAATGTCCTATGTTATCTCAAATCATAACTATTAGACTAGTTATAATGACACTTTGATTTTTCATGTAATATGCATGCCTAATACCTAATGATTCTCCTCATTAGAGTCATAATAAGCCATACGTGTAGCACATGTAGGTGCTATAATTAAGCCTAATACTCCATTCCGAGTGCTATCTCTAAAACCATGATGAACCTCATCGTGTCCTAAGTCTTCCAAGTGTAAAACCTAACATGTATCAACCAATTTTGAATATTATCCATAAGGGTCATACCTTAACACAAGCTTATTAATAAGCCATGGCGCTAACTTTTAAGTGTTGCCATAAAATGACACGAAGAAATCGGACTACAAACACCAACGACCTATGCATCCACATAATAAATTTCCCAACGCTTTATGGAAAGGACACCAATTCAATCATATCTAATGATCATTCACATTTTAGAGTAGGAGTGATTACGAAAAAATCCTACCAAGTATAGTCGTTCATGTTTTTTGGGGGGATGGGTGGGTGGGGGTGGGGGGCGAACACTAATCCAATTACTACGTGTTACACCAATTGTAACTCTATGCCCTTGACATCATAAGAAATCCCCTAAGTTCAAAGTTAAACATCCTTGTTATCGTAATACACTAAGCGCAATCTAAAGTTCACCATTACTAGGGAGTGTCTATCACTTGTGCTAATAACCGATTAGCTAATCCGTAACACATATCTCCAAGGCATTATCAGTACTGATTCACATGCCTGTCCATAACTATAACCTGAGACCAAACATATCACAGCATATAACTTAACCTAGTAGAACACTAAGCTATGACAACTAACTTGTCTCACTACATAACCATAACACTCATTTTCTAGATCACAAACTATCATCACTGTAAAACTTTGGTAGGTACAGGGCATCGGGTACTACCTATAAATCTTTAGTCCAACACCTTTGACGCCACAAGAGATCCTATTCCTCAATACCACCTCATTTTCTAAAACCATAATTCAATACCACCATTTCTAACACTAAGTCCTAAGGATTATATAGATTCGTTGTTAAATTACCCTGAATCAATATGATTATCTAAACCCAAATCATAATCAGGTCACTTAGGCATTCTAATTTCCAAAGAATTATTCATTCACAAGTCACGCCACTTAGTCACCTAATCCCATAGATGAAACCATAAGCATACCAGCTAAGATGCAACTGAAATCATTAAGACTTTCAAATCATCAAACTTCTAAATGATACATATCACACAAGCCTACGGTGTCACCACCTAATGGCCTACACTAAAATCCGATACTTGCTAGCTAACACCACCAAAACAAATGCAGCAGAATAAGAATGGCTACTAACTTAGTTGATCACCAACTCAAAGATAAGGGCACATCATGCTCACGACATCGACTTTATCATCAAGGTACAAATCAAAATCGTCACTAGCCACGCATGACCAGATCTAGCCAAAAACGATGTCGAAAGATTCACTACCGACCTCACCATGTCACAATCAGAAGGAATATTGAACCTAAAACTCTGCTACCAAGTTGTAAGGCCCCGACTCGGTTTGAAAGGTTATTAAAGGACTAACCCTATCCGATTCGCACGTTAATTGTGATGTGCAATGGAACACCCTAAATAATATTTTTAATCCAGTTTTATTAGTACTTAACGTTACACTTATTAGCATGAGAGTACGATTTACATTAACTATGTGTTAGGACCCATTGAAAGTTCCCCCTAGGCCAAGTAAACATAACTACTAATCGCAAAGTCAAATAGTTACTTACCTATATAACGCTATCAAATTACGGAACATCATGCAACCTGCTGCAACAAAAGAAGGGATGTGAGCCGAATGCTCAATGGGATCATATAGAAATGCAATATAAAAACAAGCGGCAGAAGGGAGTACTCACACGCTACACTACATGTATGTGAAAATATTTATATATCTACATATATACCCTTGAAAATACATGTACTAATGTATTTAACCCTTTTATTTCAAAAACATTAATTAATGCCACTTGACTTCCTTTACCTTACAAAATAGTCATTATGTATTATCTTGGTTTTAAAAGTAGCATTCATTCCCATTACTCACGCAATTAACAAATGGCATTTGTTAGGAAACCTATGTTATACTTTCAAAATGTTTATTGCTCAATGTTCATTAACTCATGCCAGAGTTACTTTACCATATTTCATGACTTTCATTTAAGACACGCACATATCGTGTTTTAGAAAAATACTCCTTTTATTTGAAGCCTCATGTAACACACGCTTGTGTTTATTATGATTCTAGCCTTATTAAGTAGCTTAATATCATTAAGTCACCCTATTTAACCATCCCATCTTACCAGGTGAACATTAAACATTTTAATGCGCTATTCATGCATCAATAAATCTTTGGATCATTATCATCCATTTATGCCTTTTTCATGAATATTCGATTCATTACTTGGCATTATCTTTAGGGAGTCCACCAACATACGCACACCCACGGTTTCACGAAATTTCACCGTCCGGCACCGAGCGCCAAGTATACTGTAGTTGGTTTGGGGTCTTCACCACTAGGGACCTCATAGCCCTGATTAATTATTTATACCAGCATCATCCAATATCATTATCTTGCCAATGTGTTCAACATTTTTGCACGTTCACATTAATTTCCCCTTTTGAGATGAAGCCAAAACCTTGGACTTAACCGTTCGTTTTCCCATTATTCATTTAGGAAAAATCATTAAATTCCATTGAAGTCCTTTTGTTTTCTTTCACGTTGATTTTACATCAAAATCATTTCCGATTTAAGGACTTATTTCATTCTTTCTTCATACGTATCAAAACACTCTTTAACATTTTATTCCATATAATGTTGTACTTTAAGTGAAATTATCATTTTACCCATTTGTTTTCATAATCACCTTTTTACATTTGGGAGTAATCGTTTACTTGATTGAAAACACTATTACACTTTAACCCCTTTTTAATCCCATAAGTGTTAATATTTCTCAACATTAGTAGGTTATACTCACTAACTCCCTTTGCATGTTTTACTTATTAACACTTAATGAATAATTTCTATCACTTTTTTTTTCAAAAATATTTCTTCATCTTTAACTCGAGAAATACATCCACACTTAGGACCACTTTATCAGAAAATTGTCATTTCCTTTTTAATTAACATGTAGTCTTTTAACCTTATACTTGTCATATTATTTAGTCTCAATGTCACACACTTGAAGAATAAAATTCTAATTATTGATGTAAAAAACTAGATTTGATCTAATCTATTAATCACAGATAAATATGAATAAAGAAATAAGACAGGAGATTTTTAAAGTGGTTCAACCTTAAGGAAAATGGCCTACGTCCACTATTTTATATTATTGGGTATCTTGCCTTGATCTCAATTATGTTCTCTTATGATTGCCAACCCTTCTGTGAGGATATTACCATGTTTTTACAGCCCTTGGGCTGTTAGTGTGAATGGATAATAAGCCTTTATCGAATAGGCATATACATCTATCTCGGTCGTTTAGTCTTCCCAAAAAGTTACTCAGTATTCTAGGTAGCACAGTACGGGGAGTAGCTCGGTACTCTAAGTAGCTCGGTACTCTAAGTAGCTCTATCATTTGGAATTGTGCCATGCTGGATGACACGTGTCTTCATATAATTGGTTCATGTCAGCTGACTAATTTTTGTATCAACAAAAGCCCCCAATGTTTCATAGTCGATTTTCGATGTGAGAATGTGGAACATTTACCCAAAAATTTGCTCAAGCATATTTCTCATGTTTTGATTAATTTCAGACCTTCAACACCTGTAAGATTTTTCCACTTTAAGTAACAATTTTGAGCGTGAAATGGTTATTTTGTAAATAGTTTGAATTTTTGGTTAACTCTTGGGTACTTGCGTCTTTTTCCATTGATTAGCCACTGGAAACACAACCGTCATCACTTGTGATCATTACTTTCCTCATTTTCCTAGGCAGCGTATATAAATGCGGTAAAATTCAATTGTCTTTTACCTTTTGCCATCTACATTCCCAAACTCTTTGTTTCCTCGCTTTTCTTTTGCGATCGTTCTTTCTATTATATGCCTTATCTGATTGCTTGATCTTCTGTAAGAATTTCTTCCTTCATTATTCTTTCTTTTCTTTAGTCATCATGGTTTACCTTATCGGGTCATTAGATAAGTTTAGAGTCAATTTTGAAATACCTTCTTGAGTTGTCTTGGAATAACCTTCTTATCCTTCTTATTTATTTTCTTTAGTTAAGGGACATTGGTTTCTCTCTATTTTTGTAGATGAATGTGGTTTTTCTTACCCGCCTAATCCCCTATTTTTGGAATTCTGCCAATATTTTGTTATTGTACCTCTAAAAGTAATTTCAAATACATGGAGGGTAGTTAATGGCGTACATAAATTGAATCAAATTCATGGAACTCATCTTAGGATTCTTGAAATTATGTTTTGTTATTAATAGGTCACTAGTGAAACTATTTTTTATTTAAAAACTAGCTTTGTTAACAGAGTTTTAGTGGTCAATCTCCCTGATTATAATAGGGATTATTTTGAACATGGGGTTATGATGAAAATTGGTAACACCCCACATTAAATGGGAACGACGTGTACCAAGGTCCCAGATGTCCTCCTTATTGCAATGGCATAGGTTGTTCTTTCTTTTTCAACTAACTATATTTTTGTTTGATAAAATGTGTCACTGACTTTTACTTTCTTCATTTTTAATTTGTAGTTGATTGTAAAAGAAAACCCCCAAAAGAGACTGATATCAATATAAAATATCTAAAATTTATCTGGGACTTTCATCAATCAGTTGCTAGGGATCACGTGAGAGTTGCTTCCTATTTATTGCAATATAAGAACACTAGCTCCTCTTTTATTGCTCGTCCAACTGCTCCTCCTTTGGTGATTGATCTTGAGCCGACTCCAGCATCTCCTTCAGCTATTGAAGAATATTCTTTTAATTTTTCTACTGCTATTGGTGACCGAATGATGAAGAATGGTAGAATGCCTGATCTCTTTGCTAAGATTGTCCTTGGAGATGATGGGGCAAAAATGAGCAAAAAAGATGTCCTAGTTGAAGGGACTAAGAAAAAGGATATTGATCCATCTGGGGTAGCAGTCAAAGCTATCAAGGAGGTTATCAAAAAGCCCCCTGTTGCTCCAAAAGAGGCAGCACTTTGATTAAAGAGGTTGTTGTTGTTCAAAAAGAGGCAGCACCTTTGATTGAAGAAGCTGCTCCTTTGAGAAGATTGAGAAGGGGTCTTGCTGAGAAGACCATTGAAGTTGCTGCTCAAACTACTAGGGTTGACATACCTTTATTGAAGGTTGACCCTTCATCTTTCATTACTCCTAGTTTAGCCAGGAAATTGATTTGGTCTGGAACTCTTCCTGACCACAGAGCTGCTGAGACCTCTACTCCTCGGGGAAAGGTTTCTGATTTGGTAGCCCAACATCTTGCATCAGTAAGTATCATTATGCCTTATCATTTCTGTTTTGCTTTCAATTTTCATATTCTAATTTTGAGTTTCTCTTCTTCTTACTGTTTTTGGTGTATTTCAATAATATCCTGGAGAAGGATGAAGCTATCAAAGCTGCTTCCTCTTCCAGTGAAGTATAAGAAGACCTTGTTGGGTTATCACAGTCTTTGATAGACTCCCGGTAGAAATATGAAGATGGTGAAGCTTATTGGGAGGAAAAAATTAAAGCTGCTGAGATAGCTTAATAAAAAGTTGTGGATACCGCAAAGGAGGTTGATCTAAGTCATTAAAAAGTCGTAGATGCTTCAAAGAAGGTTTATCTAGCTTAACAAAAAGATGTATATGCTTCTGTAATACCCCGTATTTTTATGCTATATTAATTTGGGGATTTATTAAATTTAATGTGACGATTGATTTAATAAAAATCCGGAAATTAAATATGTTATAATTATTAACGTGACGAGAGTTAGTAATTATGGGAAACTTGTTGAATATTACTAATGAGCATAGTAATATATTATATTGGTTATATTTAATGTCATAAGTGAATTAAATGACTATTTCGTAAATTTAAGTCGGGACGTGCCCGTGTCACGTCGGGACTAATGTTGTTAAATAAAAAGTAAATATTTTATAAGTTGTTCGTATGGTCGTTTTGAGTGCGCCAACGCGTCCGAAAGGGTCGAGATAGTAAAAAAAGTATACCCGGGGGTTTAGTTTGGGTCTCGAGGCGTTTTTAGGCCTAATTGGTGCCCCGGGGGGGCATTTTAGTCATTTTACTTAAGTGGGTAATTAAACCCACGAATTTCAGCCAACCTATATCAGCCATTAGGTCAGCCTCTTAGGGTTAGAACATTCACAAATCAAGTGACGGCCATTGGAGAAGAGAGGAGAGAGCTCCAAGGCAAACCAAGGCCAAAAAGCCACCGGATTTCACCGCCACCACCACCACCGCGTAGATCACGAGACAAGGAACGCAGCCATACCAAAATCATCCGGGAATCTGCATACCAAAATCCCAGGCAAGTGTTTAACTTGCGTGTTTTCATTAATGCAATCTTCATATTAGTTTAGGATTGAATTGTGATGAAAATTATGGAAGAAAACCCAATCTTTGATAGGAAAAACCCATGTAGTATTGATGTACATGTTAATTCTGGAAAACCTTGCCATGTAGAGGTAATAATCCACGAAATTTGGTGATCATAATAAAGATATTGGAGAAAGATTCATTAGAAATCTGATTAAGAAAATTCTAGGGTTCTTGATAATTGGACATGATTTTAGGTTGAGAACCCATGTTTAATGATAGTTACACGCATGCTTTACGTTATAAACACCTGGTATAATGTTATAATGATGATAGTAGGAGTTTTGGGGCGATTAGAATGGAAACACATCGTTTTAGATGAAGAAGTTGGATGAAACCCGTAACTGCATTGTGCAGAATTTTGCCCAGACCTGCTTGATCGATCGATCGAGCCCCAAGCTTCGATCGATCGACACCTCCTGGCAGACTCCTAATTCCCTCTTTAAATGCGTTAAATTCAAATTGTCGTGATATAACTCTTGGGCACTCTTGATAAATTGATTTGGGAGACATTGAGGACCAGTAGGGGATATGAATAAATGTTGGAGCCTTTAATCTTTAACGAAAATGGTATTTATGGGATATTTACTTTAGGTTAATGGATTTATGAATTTAAAGGGTGAGGTGCGTAAGAGAGTTACGTTGGAACCTAATAAAGACACTTATTGAAATTTAGATTTGTGAGGATATAGCCACGAGTGTTAGGTAATAAGTGAGAAAACCCTTCGAGTTAAGGTTAGGAACGAAAACTATTACGTATTTCTATAAATGTGAAATTAAGGATAAATGGTATAATTACGGGTGATGAGAAGAACCTATATTAATATGATAAAGTGGTATATTTATATGATTGTGTGTACATATATTATATGCATGTGAAAATCATACCCACGCTACTTACTATCCCTGAGGTTTCCGCGCTGGGACAAGTCTTATCTCGATGGGACCTTTATGGGGGACATTGACTTGTACCCTAGGAGATAGATATCCTTGGTACAGGCTATCGATGTGATAGTTCAGACGGTCCTAAGAGACACCGGTATGTGCCATCCTCTTAGAGACTTGGAATCTATGCTTCGCCTCAATATTGATTGTGTGTTTATGTTAATACAATTCGAGAGTGATTCCGAATGTATTCCCCTTAATATGAGTGATATGGGGCTTTGGATAGTAGAGTATGCATGCACCATAGTTTTATTCGGGGTGCTGTTATATATATATATTATACGAGTAGTTAATATATATATGAGATCATGATATTTGAAACTGTCTACTGAGATTTGATAAGTAGGACATGGTTGTTGACTCAAATTATTAAATACTTGTTTTGAAAAAGTATAATATATGTCACTGTAAAACTTTATTGATTTTATAAAGTTAACATGGAGGACTTTGATTACTGTTTGGAACATTCTTTTTAAAATGGAGTCGTGAATTATAAATCTTGCGAGTAATCTAAGTTAAGTAAAATCTTTTAGAAAGACTAGTGCGTTAAATGATAAGTAACCGTGGGGAAGGTTAGTGCGATAGGTGTGCACATTAGAAGAGAGGTGAGTATTTTCTCAAGAGAGTGACGTGCTAATATGTTATTGCATTGGCCTGTATCATTTTAAATACTTGCTAAACGTATTTTAAAATCCAACACACTTTCGGGCTCTGACCCGTTTCTTTTTCTCTCTCTCCCTCCTGTATATATATATATATGTATATTTTCAGGTGCCCAGCCACAGGGGCGTCTTGCTTAGGATCCCTTGAGAGGAACGTGCTGCAGCTTAGGTGGGAGTTGCAGGTCACTTGAGTAGACGGCTTCTTTAATTGACTCCACTTCTAGTACTCTCATTTATTGGGCACGTGTCGCCCTTTCCATTATTTATTTGTTATCAGGACATTTAAATTTCAGTCATTCCAGTATTGTTTCTTTGGGATTTATTCAGTATGGACTTGTGATTTTAGTTTTCATATGTTGGCATTCGATTGACGAATGTATTATATTATTTGGTTTATCGATGTGTGATTCTTAATTATAGAAATGTTGTTTTATATAAATAAATCTTTTTCTTTAATTAAAATTTGGAAGTTTGTATAAAAAATGTTTTTGACACTTAGCTTAATCATTTAGGGTGTTAAATTGGAAAATTTATTTTTATTAACAGTGATGCTGAGAATGAACCAACTGTTAACCTTGATTTAATTTAATAAAGGAGTGATCGCCCGGTATTTAATTAGGCGGGGTGTCACAGGTGGTATCAGAACATCAGGTTCTAGTGTCCATAGGATTTGTACGGCTTATTTCGCTTTCAGCTTAACGTTATTGTTATAGAGCCCTATTTTTAGGATTATTGTATTCTTGCTTTTACGTTTAAGTCTTCAGCTATTCGAGATTTGATGATAACTGTAGACTAATAAACTTGTTCACGTTTCAGATGCCTCCGAGATGTGCTCCGAAAGATAGGCGTGCCCAAGCCGAGCAGCCAGCAGCTCCGGCACCAGGCACAATGAATGCGAACGAAGTAGCCGCCATTGTTGCTCAGGCGGTGAATGCCGCAATAACGGTGATTCAACAGGCTCCACCCCAGGTTCAGGCAGTGGCGCCAGTACCAGCACAAATTCCATCCGCATGGGAGAGGGTTCGGGATGCTTTTCAGAAAGCGCATCCCCCTGAGTTTTCTGGTAGCTCCGATATTGTTACAGTCAGCCAATGGAAGAAGGACATCCAGCGGCACCTCCGTATGTATGAGTGCACTGACGTGCAAAAGCAGTTATTGGCTTCCTTTAAGCTGGTGGGAGCCTCATTACAGTGGTGGGAGTCCACTACTACCTTGGAGGAGAGGGACACGATCCCTATTCAGTTGTTCTGGGAGCGGTTTGACCACAAGTATTTTCCACCCGCAGTGCAGACTGAGATGAGGCGGAAATTAATAAATCTGAAGCAGGAGAACCTTACTGTAGCTGAGTATGAGGAGGAGTTCACGAGACTTCTCACTATTGTGCCGGATGAGGCACCCACTGAGAGCAAGAAGATTTTGCTGTTTGTCGACGGGTTAGCTTGGAGAATCCGTCAGCACCTTATTGGGAATCTATCCCTGAGTACTTTCACTGACGTACTCAATGCAGCGTTACTACATTGCCAGGATCACCGCTTCCATCTTCAGGGAAGCAAGAGAGCAGGAGAGTCCAGCCAGCAGGGCAGGACCGGGGGAAATAGTGCCGGTGGGGCACCAACTCATGGACAGACTCGTCAGCACGAGCAGAGCTCCCATCAGGGGGACCCTGCTAAGCGATTCCGTTAAGGTGATTCTAGGCAGGGATTCGGGGGTTTCAGGCAGGGCCATCAGGGCCAGCCTAATCAGCAGGGCCAGCAGGGCCAACACCGACCACAAGGACAACAGCAGGGCCAGCAAGGCCAACAACGTGCACATCAGGGCCAATAGGGCCAGTGGCGTGGAGGTAACGGCCAGCAGGGCCGTGGACAGCAGGGTCAGAGGGGCGTAAACTTCAAAGTCCGATGCTTTGGGTGCGGTAAACATGGCCATAGGCGCCAGGATTGCACAGAGGGCGATAGGGCCCCACAGCAGCAGGGAGCCCGTAATGAGCCGCGGAGACCACTCTTTCCACCTGCCCTCCCAGCTCCAGCCCAGGTGCCAGCCCTATCGGCCATTCTAGCAGCTCTAGTACAGCAGGGGCAATTGCAGTATGGACGTGTCTATAACATCCACCAGGCAGCAGCTCCACAGGCACCACCCGCGATTTAGGGTATGTTTCCTATCCATGGTACTATGGGTCGGGTATTATTTTATACGGGGGCAACACATTGTTTTATAGCTACGCATTTTGTGAAGGCCTTAGGGTTGTTAGCCACAGCAGATTGCACCGTGACGTGCGTCGACTCACCCCTGGGAGTGGGTCACTTATTTTCTTTATATGCCGGGGAGTGGGGGTAGAGATTGGTAGCTTGGTATTACCTGCAGACATGTTAGTCTTAGACATGCACCAGCATGATGTGATTATTGGTATGGACTGGCTCGCAGCTTATAGAGCCATGATTGATTGCTTCGGTGGGAGCATTATTTTTGCCATTCCGGGGCAAGAGATGTTTGTAGTGGCGATGCCTCGCCCAGAGGGAGGTTCGACCGCTCATTTGTATTACATAGAGGAGGATACCTCTAAGGAGGTTGTGATTCCCTTAAATTCGATCCCTGTTGTCAGGGAGTATTTCGATGTGTTTCAGGAGATACCAGGCCTATTGCCCAGTCGTGAGATAGACTTTGTTATAGATTTACTGCCAGATACGAGACCTATAGCACGCGCACCGTACCGTATGGCTCCGGAAGAGATGCGAGAGCTACGGGATCAGATAGAGCAACTGTTAGGTCAGGGCTTCATTCGTAGGAGTACCTCACCTTGGGGCGCTCCAGTCTTGTTTGTGAAGAAAAGAGATGGTTCACTGAGATTGTGTGTGGACTACCGGGAATTGAACAAGGTCACGATACAGAATAAGTATCCGTTGCCTCGAATCGATGATCTGTTCGACCAGTTGAGGGGAGAAACTTTCTTTTCGAAGATAGATCTGAGGTCGGGGTACCATCAGTTACGTATTAGATAGCAGAATGTTTCAAAGACTGCCCTCTTATCGAGATATGGGTCCTATGAGTTCAGGGTGATGCCGTTCGGACTCACAAATGCCCCAGCCGTTTTCATGGACTTGATGAATCGAGTATTCAGAGAGTTCTTGGATCAGTTTGTAATCGTCTTCATAGATGACATCTTGATATATTCACACTCCGAGGAGGAGCACGCCGAGCACTTGAGGCAGGTTCTTCAGACTCTACGAGAGCATCAGTTGTATGCTAAGTACGAGAAGTGTGGATTCTGGTTGCGAGAGGTACAGTTCTTGGGCCATGTTGTTTCTGAACAGGGGATTGCAGTTGACCCGAGCAAAGTGTCAGCGGTGAGGGAGTGGGGACAGCCCACGACACCGATAGAAGTGCGTAGTTTCTTGGGGTTAGCCGGATACTACAGGAGATTCATTCGGGGATTCTCCAAAATAGAGGGTCCATTGACAAATCTGACTCGCAAAGGGGTACAATATATTTGGGATGACGCTTGTCAATTGGCTTTTGATGAGCTGAAAGACAAACTTACTTCAGCGCCAGTCCTTGCATTACCGAAGCCGGGTGTGGAGTACCTGGTTTACACCGATGCGTCTTTACGGGGACTTGGATGTGTGCTTCAGCAGGAGGAGAAGGCTATAGCTTTTGCTTCCCGCAAGCTTAAGCCGCATGAGAAGAATTACACCACCCACGACCTAGAGTTAGCAGCGGTCGTCTTTGCATTGAGAATTTGGAGGCACTATTTATTGGGCGAGAAATTCCGTTTGTTCACAGACCATAAGTCACTACAGTACCTGTTCACTCAGCGAGAGCTGAATATGCGTCAGCGCAGATGGCTAGAGTTTGTGAAGGACTACTAGTTCGATATACAATATCATCCGGGGAAGGCCAACGTAGTTGCTGATGTGTTGAGCCGTAGACCGGTAGACGATGTAGCGGACGTCCGGAAGGCAAAGTGGAAGGAGTTAGGTCACCAGGACGCAGTGGCACGTTCTTTCATATCCGTGATGTCAGTCACACCCGAGATTGTTACCAGGGTGATACATGCACAGACTACAGACCCGTTTTGCTAGGAGCAGATTGTGCAACTTCTAGCCGAGGGTGCTGAGTCCTATTCTGTTAGTTCTGATGGAGGTTTGTGATTTAATGGGAGTTTGGTGGTTCCAGAAGGCGCGGAGTTACGTCTTGAAGTGATGACTCATTCTCACGGGTCCGGATTTGCAATACATCTGGGAGGTGATAAAATGTACCAGGACATGAGGCGTCAATACTGGTGGAGTGGGATGAAGAAGGACATCGCCGAGTTTGTGTCCAAGTGTTCTACCTGCCAGCTAGTGAAGGTGGACCACCAGAAACCGTCAGGATTGCTTCAGCCGTTGGAAGTACCCGCGTGGAAGTGGGAGAGTATTTCCATGGATTTCATTACAGGGTTGCCTACATCACAGCGGGGCCACGATTCTATCTGGGTGATTGTAGATCGTTTGACCAAAGTGGCTCATTTTCTGCCAGTGCGGACAGATTATACTACGGGTCAGTATACTCAATTGTTCATTGCTGAGATTGTCAGATTACACGGGGTGCCCCTGAATATTGTGTCAGATAGAGACAAGATTTTTGTGTCATGTTTCTGGGAAAGTTTTCAGGAGGCTATGGGTACTGAGTTGAGGTTGAGTTCAGCTTACCACCCACAGATAGATGGACAGACAGAGCGTACTAATTAGATGTTAGAGGATATGCTACGCATGTGTGTTCTCGATTTTGGAGGAGGTTGGGAGCCACATCTTCCACTGGTAGAGTTTGCTTATAATAACTCTTATCAGTTTACGATTGGTATGGCTCCACTTGAGGCTTTGTATGGCAGGCCTTGTCGTTCTCCAAATTATTGGCTCGAGGTGAGGGACAACAAGTTGCTAGGACCAGAAGTGATTCAGGAGACCTCTGCGAGGATTGATATTATCAGGAGTCGTATTCGGGTGGCCCAGGATAGGCAGAAGAGCTATGCCGAAGAGAAACGGTTCTTCCGGGAGTTTAATGTGGGAGATCAAGTGTTATTGCGTGTATCTCCTATGAAGGGTGTGATGAGGTTCGGGAAGAAGGGGAAGTTGTCCCCGAGGTACGTGGGACCATTTCCAATCATCGAGAGGATTGGGCCTGTAGCATACAGGTTGGGATTGCCAGAACATTTACATCGCATCCACGATGTATTCCACATCTCGTCGTTGAGACGATTTCTTCGGGATGATATGGCCCATACTCACATTGCGATATATGAGATAGACTTACAGTCTGACAGCTCTTACGAGGAGAGACCAATGGCTATTCTAGACTATAGTGAGAGGAGATTGAGGTCGAAAGTAGTTCCACTTGTGCGAGTCCAGTGGGAGCATCATAATGTGGAGGAATCCACTTGGGAGCGTGAGGCAGATATGCGCGAAAGATACCCAGAGTTGTTTTTACCAGGTATGCCTTATTCTCCGAATTTCGGGATGAAATTCTGTTATTAGGGAGGAAGTATGTAATACCCCGTATTTTTATGCTATATTAATTTGGGGATTTATTAAATTTAATGTGACGATTGATTTAATAAAAATTCGAAAATTAAATATGTTATAATTATTAACGTGACGAGAGTTAGTAATTATGGGAAACTTGTTGAATATTACTAATGAGCATAGTAATATATTATATTGGTTATATTGAATGTCATAAGTGAATTAAATGACTATTTCGAAAATTTAAGTCGGGACGTGCCCGTGTCATGTCGGGACTAATTTTGTTAAATAAAAAGTAAATATTTTATAAGTTGTTCGTATGGTCGTTTTGAGTGCGCCAACCCGTCCGAAAGGGTCGAGATAGTCAGAAAAGTATACCTGGGGGTTTAGTTTGGGTCTCGGGACGTTTTTAGGCCTAATTGGTGCCCCGGGGGGGGGGGGGGGCATTTTAGTCATTTTACTTAAGTGGGTAATTAAACCCACGAATTTCAGCCAACCTATATCAGCCATTAGGTCAGCCTCTTAGGGTTAGAACATTCACAAATCAAGTGACGGCCATTGGAGAAGAGAGGAGAGAGCTCCAAGGCAAACCAAGGCAAAAAAGCGACCGGATTTCACCGCCACCACCACCGCGTAGATCATGAGACAAGGAACGCAGCCATACCAAAATCATCCGGGAATCTGCATACCAAAATCCAAGACAAGTGTTTAACTTGCGTATTTTCATTAATGCAATCTTCATATTAGTTTAGGATTGAATTGTGATGAAAATTATGGAAGAAAACCCAATCTTTGATAGGAAAAACCCATGTAGTATTGATGTACATGTTAATTCTGGAAAACCTTGCCATGTAGAGGTAATAATCCACGAAATTTGGTGATCATAATAAAGATATTGGAGAAAGATTCATTAGAAATCTGTTTAAGAATATTCTAGGGTTCTTGATAATTGGACATGATTTTAGGTTGAAAACCCATGTTTAATGATAGTTATACGCATGCTTTACGTTATAAACACCTGGTATAATGTTATAATGATGATAGTAGGAGTTTTGGGGCGATTAGAATGGAAACACATCGTTTTAGATGAAGAAGTTGGATGAAACCCGTAACTGCATTCTGCAGAATTTTGCCCAGACCTGCTTGATCGATCGATCGAGCCCCAAGCTTCGATCGATCGACACCTCCTGGAAGACTCCTAATTCCCTCTTTAAATGCGTTAAATTCAAATTGTCGTGATATAACTCTTGGGCACTCTTGATAAATTGATTTGGGAGACATTGAGGACCAGTAGGGGATATGAATAAATGTTGGAGCCTTTAATCTTTAACGAAAATGGTATTTATGGGATATTTACTTTAGGTTAATGGATTTATGAATTTAAAGGGTGAGGTGCGTAAGAGAGTTACGTTGGAACCTAATAAAGACACTTGCTGAAATTTAGATTTGTGAGGATATAGCCACGAGTGTTAGGTAATAAGTGAGAAAACCCTTCGAGTTAAGGTTAGGAACGAAAACTTATACATATTTCTATAAATGTGAAATTAAGTATTAATGGTATAATTACGGGTGATGAGAAGAACCTATATTAATATGATAAAGTGGTATATTTATATGATTGTGTGTACATATATTATATGCATGTGAAAATCATACCCACGTTACTTACTATCCCTGAGGTTTCTGCGCTGGGACAAGTCTTATCTCGATGGGACCTTTATGGGGGACATTGACTTGTACCCAAGGAGATAGATATCCTTGGTACAGGCTATCAATGTGATAGTTCAGACGGTCCTAAGAGACACCGGTATGTGCGATCCTCTTAGAGACTTGGAATCTATGCTTCGCCTCAATATTGATTGTGTGTTTATGTTAATACAATTCGAGAGTGATTCCGAATGTATTCCCCTTAATATGAGTGATATGGGGCTTTGGATAGTAGAGTATGCATGCACCATAGTTTTATTCGGGGTGCTGTTATATATATATATTATACGAGTAGTTAATATATATATGAGATCATGATATTTGAAACTGTCTACTGAGATTTGATAAGTAGGACATGGTTGTTGACTCAAATTATTAAATACTTGTTTTGAAAAAGTATAATATATGTCACTGTAAAACTTTATTGATTTTATAAAGTTAACATGGAGGACTTTGATTACTGTTTGGAACATTCTTTTTAAAATGGAATCGTGAATTATAAATCTTGCGAGTAATCTAAGTTAAGTAAAATCTTTTAGAAAGACTAGTGCGTTAAATGATAAGTAACCGTGGGGAAGGTTAGTGCGATAGGTGTGCACATTAGAAGAGAGGTGAGTATTTTCTCAAGAGAGTGACGTGCTAATATGTTATTGCATTGGCCTGTATCATTTTAAATACTTGCTAAACGTATTTTAAAATCCAACACACTTTCGGGCTCGGACCCGTTTCTTTTTCTCTCTCTCTCTCTTGTATATATATATGTATATTTTCAGGTGCCCAGCCACAGGGACGTCTTGCTTAGTATCCCTTGAGAGGAACGTGCTGCAGCTTAGGTGGGAGTTGCAGGTCACTTGAGTAGATGGCTTCTTTTATTGACTCCACTTCTAATACTCTCATTTATTGGGCACGTGTCGCCCTTTCCATTATTTATTTGTTATCAGGACATTTATATTTCAGTCATTCCAGTATTGTTTCTTTTTGATTTATTCAGTATGGACTTGTGATTTTAGTTTTCATATGTTGGCATTCGATTGATGAATGTATTATATTATTTGGTTTATCGATGTGTGATTCTTAATTGTAGAAATGTTGTTTTATATAAATAAATCTTTTTCTTTAATTAAAATTTGGAAGTTTGTATGAAAAATGTTTTTGACACTTAGCTTAATCATTTAGGGTGTTAAATTGGAAAATTTATTTTTATCGACAGTGATGCTGAGAATGAACCAACTGTTAACCTTGATTTAATTAGGCGGGGTGTCACTGGTGGTATCAGAGCATCAGGTTCTAGTGTCCATAGGATCTGTACGGCTTATTTCGCTTTCAGCTTAACGTTATTGTTATAGAGCCCTATTTTTAGGATTATTGTATTCTTGCTTTTACGTTTAAGTCTTCAGCTATTCGAGATTTGATGATAACTGTAGACTAATAAACTTGTTCACGTTTCAGATGCCTCCGAGACGTGCTCCGAAAGATAGGCGTGCCCAAGCCGAGCAGCCAGCAGCTCCGGCACCAGGCACAATGAATGCGAACGAAGTAGCCACCATTGTTGCTCAGGCGGTGAATGCCGCAATAACGGTGATTCAATAGGCTCCACCCCAGGTTCAGGCAGTGGCGCCAGTACCAGCACAACTTCCATCCGCATGGGAGAGGGTTCGGGATGCTTTTCAGAAAGTGCATCCCCCTGAGTTTTCTGGTAGCTCCGATATTGTTACAGTCAGCCAATGGAAGAAGGACATCCAGGGCACCTCCGTATGTATGAATGCACTGACGTGCAAAAGAAGTTATTGGCTTCCTTTAAGCTGGTGGGAGCCCCATTACAGTGGTGGGAGTCCACTACTACCTTGGAGGAGAGGGACACGATCCCTATTCAGTTGTTCTGGGAGCGGTTTGACCACAAGTATTTTCCACCCGCAGTGCAGACTGAGATGAGGCGGAAATTAATAAATCTGAAGCAGGAGAACCTTACTGTAGCTGAGTATGAGGAGGAGTTCACAAGACTTCTCACTATTGTGCCGGATGAGGCACCCACTGAGAGCAAGAATATTTTGCTGTTTGTCGACGGGTTAGCTTGGAGAATCCGTCAGCACCTTATTGGGAATCTATCCCTGAGTACTTTCACTGACGTACTCAATGCAGCGTTACTACATTGCCAGGATCACCGCTTCCATCTTCAGGGAAGCAAGAGAGCAGGAGAGTCCAGCCAGCAGGGCAGGACCGGGGGAAATAGTGCCGGTGGGGCACCAACTCATGGACAGACTCGTCAGCACGAGCAGAGTTCCCATCAGGGGGACCCTGCTAAGCGATTCCGTTCAGGTGATTCTAGGCAGGGATTCGGGGGTTTCAGACAGGGCCATCAGGGCCAGCCTAATCAGCAGGGCCAGCAGGGCCAACACCGACCACAGGGACAACAGCAGGGCCAACAAGGCCAACAGCGTGCACATCAGGGCCAACAGGGCCAGTGGCGTGGAGGTAACGGCCAGCAGGGCCGTGGACAGCATGGTCAGAGGGGCGTAAACTTCAAAGGCCGATGCTTTGGGTGCGGTAAACATGGCCATAGGCACCAGGATTGCACAGAGGGCGATAGGGCCCCACAGCAGCATGGAGCCCGTAATGAACCGCAGAGACCACTCTTTCCACCTGCCCTCCCAGCTCCAGCCCAGGTGCCAGCTCTACCAGCCATTCCAGCAGCTCCAGTACAGCAGGGGAAATTGCAGTATGGACGTGTCTATAACGTCCACCAGGCAGCAGCTCCACAGGCACCACCCGAGATTTAGGGTATGTTTCCTATCCATGATACTATGGGTCGGGTATTATTTGATACGGGGGCAACACATTGTTTTATAGCTACGCATTTTGCGAAGGCCTTAGGGTTGTTAGCCACAGCAGAGAGCACCGTGACGTGCGTCGACTCACCCCTGGGGAGTGGGTCACTTATTTTCTTTATATGCCGGGGAGTGGGGGTAGAGATTGGTAGCTTGGTATTACCTGCAGACATGTTAGTCTTAGACATGCACCAACATGATGTGATTATTGGTATGGACTGGCTCGCAGCTTATAGAGCCATGATTGATTGCTTCGGTGGGAGCATTGTTTTTGCCATTCCCGGGCAAGAGATGTTTGTAGTGGAGATGCCTCGCCCAGAGGGAGGTTCGACCGCTCATTTGTATTACATAGAGGAGGATACCTCTAAGGAGGTTGTGATTCCCTTATATTTGATCCCTGTTGTCAGGGAGTATTCCGATGTGTTTCAGGAGATACCAGGCCTACCGCCCAGTCATGAGATAGACTTTGTTATAGATTTACTGCCAGATACGAGACCTATAGCACGCGCACCGTACCGTATGGATCCGGCAGAGATGCGAGAGCTACGGGATCAGATAGAGCAACTGTTAGGTCAGGGCTTCATTCGTAGGAGTACCTCACCTTGGGGCGCTCCAGTCTTGTTTGTGAAGAAAAGAGATGGTTCACTGAGATTGTGTGTGGACTACCGGGAATTGAACAAGGTCACCATACGGAATAAGTATCCGTTGCCTCGAATCGATGATCTGTTCGACCAGTTGAGGGGAGCAACTTTCTTTTCGAAGATAGATCTGAGGTTGGGGTACCATCAGTTACGTATTAGAGAGAAGGATGTTTCAAAGACTGCCTTTTTATCGAGATATGGGTCCTATGAGTTCAGGGTGATGCCGTTCGGACTCACAAATGCCCCAGCCGTTTTCATGGACATGATGAATCGAGTATTCAGAGAGTTCTTGGATCAGTTTGTAATCGTCTTTATAGATGACATCTTGATATATTCACACTCCGAGGAGGAGCACGCCGAGCACTTGAGGCTGGTTCTTCAGACTCTACGAGAGCATCAGTTGTATGCTAAGTACGATAAGTGTGGATTCTGGTTGTGAGAGGTACAGTTCTTGGGCCATGTTGTTTCTGAACAGGGGATTGCAGTTGACCCGAGCAAAGTGTCAGCGGTGAGGGAGTGGGGACAGCCCACGACACCGACAGAAGTGCGTAGTTTCTTGGGGTTAGCCGGATACTACAAGAGATTCATTCGGGGATTCTCCAAAATAGCGGGCCATTGATAAATCTAACTCGCAAAGGGGTACAATATATTTGGGATGACGCTTGTCAATTGGCTTTCGATGAGCTGAAAGACAAACTTACTTAAGCGCCAGTCATTGCGTTACCGAAGCCGGGTGTGGAGTACCTGGTTTACACCGATGCGTCTTTATGGGGACTTGGAGGTGTGCTTCAGCAGGAGGAGAAGGCTATAGCTTTTGCTTCCCGCAAGCTTAAGCCGCATGAGAAGAATTACCCCACCCACGACCTAGAGTTAGCAGCGGTCATCTTTGCATTGAGAATTTGGAGGCACTATTTATTGGGCGAGAAATTCCGTTTGTTCACAGACTATTTATTGGGCATAGCCTTGAAGAGATGAGAACTCAGCAAGCCTTTGAAAACCAAGCTGCTCAACTAAAGGCAAAAAGTCAATCTCCGGATGAAATGTCCTAGAAGATTCAAACTCTTACAGAGAAAATTTCCAATCAGAGTTTTGTGTTGCAAAATAAAAAAAATGTGATGAAAATAGTTCATCAAAATGTTGAACGATTAACTTATCAGTTTCACAAGTAGCCCATAAAGTTTTGGATGGAGGGATATAATAAAGCTTTATATCATCTTGATACCAGGTTAAAACAGACAAATAATGAAGGGTACAAGTAGGGGGGTTGAATGCTTTAACTGTAATGAAAGTTGAGCAAGGAACGAAGCTATGGGATTAGTATGAGCTAGGGTTACTTAATATGTTAGTTCCTCAATTTTAGCTAGATCTTAGCTAGATTCTAGTTAACACTATTCCTCAGTATTTTAATTTCTAAATATCTTGGTGATTACTGTCTTCACAAAGAATTTGAGATATCTAGACCTCCACATTTGCTAGACTGACCAAGTTTGGGCAATACCAGAATGCTTCGGGATTTAAATTTTATTAATTCTTCTTTTGCTTTAGACGACCCTCCATCTGGGATGGTCCCTGTATCAAAATCTGAAGTAAATAAGCCAATAGAATACTTGTATTTCGTTAGTAATTTTTGGTGTGAATGAAGAAAAAATCATCTTTTTATAATGTTATTTCCTTGGAAATAAAACAAGTTCATGATTCTGACAATCTTTATTTAAATCTAGTAGCACTATGCTTTACCTTTCAGTTATAAAGTATGTATGAATGGACAATTTGATTTCCTAGACAATGGAAATTTGATCCATGTCTTTGTCTAGTTGTAGTGACGTATTACCCATAAGTGCCTAAGATATGGAATTCGTGTCCCATATTCTTGCTTAGTTGTAACAATCATTTAAGTAAATAATTGCCTTGGTGCCTAGGCATTGGATATTTTATCCATCTTCTTGCCTAGTTTAGATGCCTATTGGGTCACCCATAATCAAGCAGACTTTGCCTAACTCGATTGTTTTTACCAACATTGTTGGTGTTTATGTTGATATCGACCAACTTTTAGTTAGGGATTGCTGATGCCGACCAACTTTTAGTTGGTGGTTGCTGATGCCGATTAACTTTTAGTTGGTGGTTGTTGATGCTACAAAGTTAAGTGTAATGTGTAGCACTATTAATCCAAAAAAAAACAAATGGGGAAATCAACATTTTTATTTAGGCGAAAATAATTGGGTACATGGGCAATTACATTACTAGTACTATTTTCGTAGGTGTTCTACATTCCAGGCATTTTTTAATTCTTCCCCTTCAAGAGTTTCTATTCTATAAGTGCCAGGTCGAACAACAGTTGTGATACGATAAGGTCCATGCCAATTAGCCTCCAATTTATTATTCTTTTGAAGTACTTTCTTGAACTCGTAATAACCTTCCTTGAGAGCACATTTCTTGACCCTTTTATTATAGAACATGATAGTCCTTTGCTGATATGCTGCATTTCGGATCGCTGCATCTTATCTGACTTCTTTGAGCATGTCTAAGTCCAATCGTCTCATCAAATCACTTACTGAAGAATTGAAGTTAAGCACCCTATGAGTAGGTAATCCTAGTTCAGCCGGTATCACTGCTTCATTCCCAAAAGCCAACATATAAGGAGATTCTCCAGCTATTGTTCGAGGAGTTGTTCGATAAGCCCATAACATTGAGTGAAACTCGTTGATCCAATTCCCTTTAGCATCATCCAATCTTTTCTTCAACTCATTCAATAGAGTTCTATTCGTCACCTCTGTTTTCCCATTACTTTGGGGATGACCTAGAGCAGAATGAACCTTTTGAATATTTAATTGTACACAATACGCTGTGAACTCATCATTGTCAAATTGGGTACCGTGATCTGTGATAAAATCATTGTGCAGACCATATCTACAAATTTGTAGTCTCTTCGAAGACCCCAAATTTTTAAACAAATCAATTCTTTTATACATCAAGAAGATAATTTCCTTTTTAGATATGCGGAAGCGTAAGATGGTTCAATGAAGACAAATTTTAATTAACTCCAAAATAAAATTAAACCAAGTGAAATTAAATAAAATACACACTTATGTTAATTTCACTTACACCACATTAATTAACCCAAGTCCTAGAATATGCCTAGGTCATATTTTTCAATTTAATCAAGTTAGGCCAAACCAAATTTTATCAATAAAATAAATGAGTTGAATTAACATAAACGTTACCCAAATATAATTAGCACCAAATTAAATTAAGTGTGACAATTAACACCAATTTTATCTTGAATTATTGATTAGGCACATATTCTTCATATTTATCCCCTTAATTTTGATACTTTTATGATCCAGTGCAGTGTAAATAGCTTGTATTTGTCTCATATTTATGCTACTAACCTATTTTGGAAAGTATTTTGTGTTTTTTGTATTTCTCATGTGCTTTATAGGTATTTCATGCAAGTTAGTGCGGAGGAGAACTCAAAACAGTGAAAGAAACCAAGAAATGGAGAGTTGAAGGGAATTTTCGTAATTTTTCAGCATTAGTCCGGAGGTGGGGGCAACTAGAAAGTTGAAGATCTCTAAATTACAAGAACACTGGAAAAAAATGGCCCCTTAATCCGAGCTACGGTGAAGAAGCTACGATGTTTTGAAGTTGACGATAATGAAGAGAAATAGGCCAGAAACCAAACCGATCCGGATGGAACAGGACCGATCCGGTACCAAACCAATCTGGGTCCGGACCGATCCGGCGGTGCGAATTGCTGGCATTAATTATGCAGATTTTGAGGGGATTAGCTGGTGAAAACTTACACAACAAGCGATTCTAGCTGTCACATTCGTGCTACTTGGTGCTATAAAAGACCAAGCCCTAACTCATTTCAAGGGGAGTCGAATTCTAGAGAGAGAGGCAGATTTTAGGGAGTTGTTTTTATCAAGTTGTAGGAGGCTAGTAGGTAGGGTTTCTTTGTATTTAGTTTTTATAGGATTCTTGTAACCAAGAACCCTAGTTTTTGAAGTTTGTCTACTATTCAAGATTCAAAGTTCTATTCAAGATTCATCATTCATCCATTGCAAGTAATTTTAATTTATTGTTTTTACTGCTTTACTATTTAGTTTAATTAATTGTTGATTTCTAGTTTTCCATTCCCAATTCAAGTTATGTTCTCAATTTTCTAGAGTTAGTTATGAATTCCTGCACTTTAATTTGTAAATTTAATTTTGATTTCATCATGTTAAGCTAAATTTTTAAGGGTTGGGATGCATGAACCCATCCCAATGTAAATTACTTATGTAGAAAATAGAATTTAAATTAAAAATTTGAAAGAGTCGTGCGAGACAATTTTACAACCATTGTAGATCTTTTAATCTCTCTTGCCCTAGGTACTTGGGATGTTTAAGAATATGATGTGTGTAAAATTATTTATCACCGCTTTATAATTACCTTTGATTTCATATGGTGAGGGCTTGATCCTTATATATGTAATGCTTAGGATCTATAAAGACTGGATTCATTCAAATTTATAATTTACAATTCTAGTATTCTACACGGTAAATTACTAGGGTTATGGGATTGTATTCCAACCTACTTTCTTAATCATCTTAATTAGTTTGCTCATGCATGCATAGTTAATTTTTTTATTTTTTCCCTTTTCAACCATCATCATCTTTTTCACTTTTATTTTAGAAGTAATAAATCAGTTAGATTCTATCAAACATTCCCTGTGGATTCGATACCCAGACTCGCCACTATACTCCTTAAGTGTGTAGTTACAAGTTTAGGTTTTTTTGTATTGAGGTTGGAAGTCGATAACAACGACTAGCGTATTACACGGACGCTCGGTTTTTCCACTCGATCAAAATGGTGTCGTTGCCGGGGAATTAGGTAGACTTTAGTTTAGGTTGGTTAATCCCGAATTTGACCCTAAAAAAAAGTTTAAAAAAAATCTCATCTTTCATAAGTTGTTCATGCAAACTCCTCTGTTGTCTCCAACCTAATTTCATGAAAATCCCCTTACTGAAGTTAACTCTGACAATTCTCATACTAACGACGTCCCACACTTTTGAGTCAAACACTGAGTGAGGGTTCTGAATCGTTGGGTAGCAATATGTCTGTGCACGGTAGTGTTGGTATTGGTGCTGGAGAGGAAGAGATTCCATATCTTCCCATGAAAGATCTTTTATTTCCAGAGAGAACTGTTACCCCTGGTTGCATTTTACTCCCGTATAATGCCGGTCAGTTCCACTTTCGTAATGGGATGATTCAAATTCTTCCTACATTTCATGGGATGGATTCTGAAAAACCATATCTCCATATTCGAGAATTCGAAGATACATGTGAGACGTTTGGTGATCAAGCCTGCCCACAAGATGTTATCCGATTAAAGATTTTCCCTTTTTCCTTAAAGGACAAAGCTAAGACCTGGCTATGGTCTCTACCCCCGAATTCTGTATTATCCTGGAGAGATATGCAAACCAAGTTTCTCTCCAAGTTCTTTCCACAACACAAAACCAATTCTGTCAAGGCACAAATACAAGCTTTTCGACAAAATGAGAATGAGGCCTTCGACAAGTGTTGGGAGAGATTTCAGGAGTTAGTTAGTGCTTGCCCACATCATGGATTTGAAAAACATCATTTGATTTCATTTTTTCATCAAGGGCTTACTTTGGCGTCTAAACAACTTGTTCAAACCATGTGCGAAAGACCTTTTTGGGAATTAGACTCAAGCGATGCTGAGGCTCATCTGAAATATGTAGCAGAGACTACCCAAGCATGGGATATTTCTGATCCCAATAGTCAAAATAGAAATCGACAAGTGTCCAATTTTTCTGCTGCGTCCAGTATCTATCACTTGGACAAGGACACTTTGTTAGATCGAAAATTTGACCAATTGGAAAAGAATTTCAGAGACATGCTTGAAGTACGATTAAGAGAAGTAGCTGGACCCGTGCAAGTAGGAAAAGAGAAAGTGTGTGCCATTTGTGCTGCTGGTCATTCTACCAAAGGATGTCCTACTATCCCTGCATACACGACAATGTACACTGAGCAAGTAGAGGAAATAGGGGGGTTTCGCGGAAATTATAATGCACAGAAAGGGAATCCATACAATCATCTTGGAGGAATAATCCTGATTTAAACTATGGACAACTACAATGGGGGACGACTCCTAACCCACATGTGACTTTACCCCCCCCCCCCCCCCCCCTCAATTTCAGCAAGTGGTTCCTCCTCACTCTCAATTAAAGGGGCATCTTCGGCCTCTCTTGGGCTAGGAGAAACCTCTTTATCTTTAGATGCAGTGCGTGGGGGAGGTGATAAATCAACTACTCTCCCACTACGTAGAGTGGTAATAGCGCTACATTGCTCTCGATGGTCGTGGGATGTAGTGCCAATACTGGTTTGTCCTTGGGGAGGTCGTTGGCTTGGAGCAGGAAATTTTCCCTTCTCTTGGACATTCGATGAAGTTTTCAATCTTGAGATGCTAGTATGTATTTCATTGAACATTCGATCATACTTAGCATTGTTCTCCTTTTGAGATTGGATGAGGTGATTTAAGTTGTCCTCAAGAGATCACCTCGGTGGAGCAACATACGGACCAGGAGGTGGTACATGCATAGGAGGAACCACTTGCTGAAATTGAGGGGGGTGGTGGTGGTAAATTCACATGTGGGTTAGGAGCCGTCTCCCCTTGTGGTTGTCCATAGTTGAAACCAGGATGGTCTCACACTCCAAAACGACCTCCCGTGATGAAGTTCTGAAAGTCCTTAAGCAAGTAAACATTAATGTACCTTTTCTCGCGACTATACAGAGAATTCTCGCGTATGATAAGTTTATTAAGGACTTACTCACGGTGAAATGCAAGATAAAGGTAAACCAGAAAGTCTCTTTGACCCAAAATGTCAGCGCAGTCTTGTCGAGTGACTTTCCATTAAAATATAAAGATCCGGGTGCACCACTATTTCGTGTATCATGGGGAAGAACCGAATCAAGAGAGTTCTAATAGATCTATGGGCTAGTGTTAACATTATGCCCTATTCCATCTATAGGCAACTAGAACTAGGGGCCCTTAAGCCCACCAATATGACTCTCCAGCTCGCGGATCGTTCTGTGAAGCTTCCTCGGGGAATTGTTGAGGATGTGATTATCCAAATAGACACTTTCTACTTCCCGGTGGATTTTGTCATTTGGGACGAAGAACCCTCCATTCTCCCAAGTAATCATGTTCCCGTTATCCTTGGCCGCCCATTTTTAGCTACAACTAATGCTCTTATCAATACCCGAAGTAGGCGTATGCAATTAACTTTCGGGAACATGACCCTCGAAATAAATATTTTTAATAATTCCAAGAAAGAGGGTGATGAAGGGGAACCGCGAGGGTTGGATCTTTTGGGAGAAGCACACAAGCAAGAAAGAACGTACAAGGAAGAGCCATTAGGGGAAGGTTGTGTTATGCACAGTGAGAGGAGTGGTTGCAGCATCGAGAGCAAGGTAGGGGATGCATGTTTAGTTAATGCATTCGAGAGAATGAGTGAGCCCATGAACAAGAGTGAAAGAGGAGATTTAGAGTGTGTCAGGAGAGCCTCGTCGAAATACTTAGAGGAAAGAGAATGGCAGGACATTATCGATACATTTCTCCTCGATTACCACCCACCCACACCACCCTATCATTCGATGAGTGAGCACGAAAGGCAGGTTGAGGACACCAAGTAAGAGAGAGAGCTAGAGGAGTTGAGCCTAGCAGAGTTTGAGAGCGAGTTCGGACAGGTAGATGCACGCCTCAATGATGAAGTCCAATCTTTCTGGACCTCATTTCGTCATTTAGACGAAAGCGAGTGGGACAATAGAATTGATGCATTTCTCCTTACCAAACATCCACCCATACCATTTGAGTCTTCGGAGGTACTTGAAGATAAGACTCAAATCTTGTCCGACTTAGAGACCAACCCACGTGCTACGTAACAAGAGGATCCTTTTTCGATTTATCATAATGCATCTCCCCGTCTTTCCGTTATCTATGTGCACGAGCCCAATTTGTTTCGGCTATTCACGTATGATGGTAAGACGGGAGAGACGAGGAGCGCATCGTACCCAGTGAAAGGGGTCGGGTGATTTATGGAGAGAGATGAGAGTTCGTCGCACTGCCGACGCGTATGGGGTGATTTTTGTTGTATTTTTGAGTCATGTATAAGTGTTATATAGTGTCTTGTTGTATTTTAATAATTTGCTTGTTTTATTTGTCGCACTTATTTTTTTTCTTCTTTAGATTTTAATCCTTTTGATTGAGGACAATGCAAAAGTCTAAGTTAGGGAGGGGGAGGTGATAAGTGCGTCTTTGTAAAACTTCACAAATTTTTAAAATGCGAAAAAAAAAATAGAAAAATTCAAAAATTTCCCAAAAAAATAATTTTTTTAAAAATTTTGAGAAAAAAACAAAAACATTTTTCTTCAAAATAAATAAAAATTGGAATTTAAATTTTTCAAAAATATCACCTTTATTCTATTTAAAGTCTCAAACTGTTAAATCTCAAGCACTAAGCCAAAATTGACCGAAGATGGAAATTGAAAGAAAATTGACGACTTTACGAATAAGTGTGGAGATTGATCAAACCTAGTGAGATGTTGAGCCTTTCAATTTTTTATGAGTTTTTAAATCAATCTGAGTTTATGATTAACTCAAAGTTCTTTTCAGCGTTTTAATAAGTCGTTGATGATCTCAATCCTTTGTTTGATCGGTTATGGGAAATGTGTGAAATGTTGTCTCAAAATTCGTGCTAAATATATCTCTAAATTTAATTAATCTCGAGATGCATATAGTAATGTGATGAGAAATTTGGACAATGAAGTAGGCCCTCGTTTGTAACCCAGAAATATTAGCCATAATAAAGTTGTGAAAAAATTATCCCTTTGCAACCCACTTTGATCCTAATAAAATATTTCCCTTTGTTTGATAACCCAAAAAATCCAAATAGCCCGGAATTGTGAAAATTGAGAAATTCATCAAGTAAGTCCAAATTGTGCAATAAAAAGGGGCAAGAGAAAAACAGAAAAAAAATGCTAAAAAAAAATAGTGAAAAAAAATGAAAAAAAATTGAAAAAAAGGAAAATAGAAAAAAAGGAAGAGAAAAATGAGCAAATGTCCGAAAAAGCACAAATGGACGTCATCAGGACATTTTCCAATTCTGAACATTCCATCCATTTTCATTATTACCCTTTACACTTTTTAATCCGAAAAGTCCTAACCGAGTCCCAGTGGCGAAATTGATTACTGCGTGGAGAGCTAAGATACAAAAAGATAATATGAGAGATTAAATGGTGTGAAAAAGAGATGTTGTTTCCCATTTCCTAATAACTGTATTTCGATGATGAGATCTTTTTACCATATATTTCCTTGTTTTCAATTTTGTATGCATGAATTTGTGTCCATTATATTTACTCTTTATATCATGCATACCGAGAGAAAACACCCACAATCTGAGTGATTCGTTTGTGAGTGCATCCGTAAGAATTGGAATCAGAATGAATTTTCGGAAATTAACGTAATGCTCAATCGGTGGAAATTTGAGGTTGAATTTATGGCTTTGCACACACACACACACTATGGTTTGAGACATTTGAATATGAATTTATAGTGATTATTTTTTCAAAAAGTTTAAATTGTACAATTTTTATTTATTTTGATATTTATTTGAGTCAATAAAGAATTGTGTGGGTGTATTCACTGCAAACCCTCACGAGACAAAACTCGTCCTACTAGGGTAACCTAGGGGTTTAAAGGCTTGTTGCATACGCTAAATGCAATCGCTTGCCCGCGAAAAAGGTATTCTATCCCAATAAAATAATTTTCAAGAGTTGAACTTTAAACTAATTTCTTTTACATTGCTCGGGACGCGCAAAGTTCTAAGTTAGGGGGTGTGATTAGACACATATTCTTCATATTTATCCCTTTAATTTCTATACTTTTATGATCCCGTGTAGTGTAAATAGCTTGTATTTGTTTCGTATTTATGCTACTAACCTATTTTGGAAAGTATTTTGTGTTTTGTGTATTTCTTATGTGCTTTATAGGTATTTCACGCAAGTTAGTGCGGAGGAGAACTCAAAACAGTGAAAGAAACCAAGAAATGGATAGTTGAAGGGAATTTTCGTAATTTTTCAGCCTTAGTCCGGAGGTGGGGGCAACTATAAAGTTTAAGAGCTCTAAATTACAAGAACACTGGAAAAAACGGCACCTCAATCCAAGCTACGTTGAAGAAGTTACGATGTTTTGAAGTTGCGCGATAATGAAGAGAAATGGACCAGAAACCAAACCGATCCGGATGGAACAGGACCGATCCGGTCATGAAAAAAAGAACCGATCCGGTACCAAACCGATTCGGGTCCGGACCGGTCCGGCGGTGCGAATTGCTGGCATTAATTATGCAGATTTTGAGGTGATTAGCTGGTGAAAACTTGCGCAACAAGCGATTCTAGCTGTCAAATTTATGCTACTTGGTGCTATAAAAGACCAAGCCCTACCTCATTTCAAGGGGAGTCGAATTCTAGAGAGAGAGACAGATTTTAGGGAGTTGTTTTTATCAAGTTGTAGGAGGCTAGTAGGTCAGGTTTCTTTGTAGTTAGTTTTTATAGGATTCTTGTAACTAAGAACCCTAGCTTTTGAAGTTTGTCTACTATTCAAGATTCAAAGTTCTATTCAAGATTCATCATTCATCCATTGCAAGTAATTTTAATTTATTTTTTTACTGCTTTCCTATGTAGTTTAATTAATTGTTGATTTCTAGTTTTCCATTCCCAATTCAAGTCATGTTCTCAATTTTCTAAAGTTAGTTATGAATTCCTGCACTTTAATTTGTAAATTTTAATTTTGATTTCATCATGTTAAGCAAAGTTTTTAAGGGTTGGGATGCATGAACCCATCCCAATGTAAATTACTTATGTAGAAAATAGAATTTAAATTAAAAATTTGAAAGAGTCGTGCGAGACAATTTTACAACCATTGTAGATCTTTTAATCTCTCTTGCCCTAGGTACTTGGGATGTTTAAGAATATTATGTGCGTAAAATTATTTATCACCGCTTTATATTTACCTTTGATTTCATATGGTGAGGTCTTGATCCTTATATATGTAATGCTTAGGATCTATAAAGACTGGATTCATTCAAATTTATAATTTACAATTCTAGTATTCTACACGGTAAATTACTAGGGTTAGGGGATTGTATTCCAACCTACTTTCTTAATCATCTTAATTAGTTTGCTCATGCATTCATAGTTAATTTTTTTATTTTTTACCTCTTCAACCATCATCATCTTTTTCCATTTTATTTTAGAAGTAATAAATCAGTTATATTCTATCAAACATTCCCTATGGATTCGATACCCAGACTCGCCACCATACTCCTTAAGAGTGTAGTTACAAGTTTAGGTTTTTTTGTATTGAGGTTGGAAGCCGATAACAATGACTAGCGTATTATACGGACGCTCGGTTTTTCCACTCGATCAATTATCCTAAGCATTCATTCTAAGTTATTATGCAAGATAAAAGTAAATCAATCACACTACGCCGCGATGTACGAGGAACAACCCAAGACGGGAAACAACCTCGGACGGCCTTAGCCTCAAATCCACTAAGTATGGAATTTACAATTACAAGACAAAAGACTTACATCACACGACTCGATCCCTCTCAAACCTCGACGCTCCTTCTTGCAAATACCTCCACTTAGCGGATAATCCTGGAGCTCCACTGCGCTCTCGGAATCCATCGATCGGACTTTATGTGGTCACCGTCACCCGAACTAGGAGCCTTTCTCCAAGTGGGAAATCACGAAAACCTCTTCTTCTTTGTGGGATTTAGAAGCAAACCCAAACTTCTCTTCTTCAAGGGTGTAGAGAAAACCGATGCCAAAACTCCAAGCAAGATGTATATATATATATATATATATATGAACTTGGATAAACACAACTATGGGTGTAAAGTAGAGTGATAATTGATTTTCTCCTTGAAAATTAACACTCAAAACCAATGAACTTTTTCTAAAATAATTTTTCTCTCAAACACTCTCTAGAGGTTGGTAGGATATGAAAAATTTAAATTAGAAAAAGTTATTCCCGCACAAGATATTCAGCAAAAAAACTAGTGGGGTAAAACAAGTGGGAAAGTGGGCAAAACTGCTCAAAACTACCAAAAAAACTGTTTCCGCCAAATCTCGTTCGAACGACATTTCGTTCGAACGACATTATCATTCGAACGAGTCTTCTAACGAAGTTCCAGTATGAACTCGTTAGAAGCTCGTTAGAAATCTCGTTAGAACGACATTTCGTTCGAACGATATTTCGAACGAAGTTCCAGTATGCCATAATGGGAAGTCGTTGGCAATCTCGTTCGAACGACACTTCGAACGAACTCACAGAATGTTGAAGAAATTCTTTTTAAACCCAGAAACTTTATATAATTTATATATAAGTTTTAATAGAAAACATTGTGAAAACACAACACAGTTTCAAAAACCTAACACCCAATATAAACCATTACGAGCTCCTATATATATATATATATATATATATATATATATATATATGTGTGTGTGTGTGTGTGTGTGTATTGCATTCATACCTTGGGAGCATGGAACCACTATTGATGACGTAGAAACGAGTCACTTAAACTCGGCATTTTGATGAAGCTTTATACACTTGCCCGCTACATCTTCAATAAACACGTCATAGATTTGAAAGAGGATCAATATACTCTATCCTATGACTCAAACGTTTTTGTCCGGAATTGAGTCAAAACTACAAAGGACTCAATTGGAAATTTGTATCCTTACAAATCTCCCCCCTGGCTATTCCGGGACAAAAACCAACAAAAATCCTAAAGGGCCGTCAATCTCTACTAGACCAATAAAAAAGATCCACCCAAAATAAAAATACAATGCTTGACTCAAACAACCCAAGGATCAATATCTTTGCCGATGTTGAATGTTTCCATTTTGAAGTATTTCTGCATACTTAAGCAAACTATCAAACGCATAGGGAATATCAAAATATTAGATGAAATTAAATAATTACTCCTCCTAAATTAATTCTCCCCTTTATCAAACAAATGACATACTTAGAAAGACGTCTCCCCCTAAGATAAATCTCCCCCAAACTAAGATACGATAATAATAGGATTAGATACCATTTCTCCCCCTATCATTATCCCCCTTTTTGTTCAAGAATAGACAAAGGCTAAAGAATCAAAATAGTAACTTATCTCCCCCAAATAAAGCATATACACCGTCTAAACTAAGAAAGGGATAAAAGAATGGGATAACAAGCTAAAACATGTATTTGTGCATATAGTGCTGAGATCGTTAAAGCATATGGGCAATGAAAAATGCAAAGAATAAACAAAAATATCAAATATATGTATACATAATATATACCAAAGAAACTCAAGTACACATATATAGATATAAACACACAAATGACACACAAAATATAATAGGAGTCTTTCACACTCGTATAGTAAAAATGTATCATATGGAAATGGAAGTGTTGGGGTGTGAACTAGTAGCGATTAAGTTTAGACCCAATCATTTAAAAACATGTTCACGGAGTTCTCATTTGATTGCAAACTTCATCACATTTGAATATAACCTCATGTGACAATATAGATTGAACTCAATGAACAAACATACACAATGCATACAAGCCTAGAATATTGATGATTCTACAAACCAATAGAGTCGTAACATGAAATACGCAACTAGGATAAACGGACATTGTGCAAACCTTTGATATACCATCCAATCTCCCTCAATAAGCATATATTAATTTTGAATGAATATATTAATAAAACATAGGCCTTGGCAAATTGTTTTTCTTTTTAATGCCATATTTTCTATTTTTAGGCCTTTGGACCACGTATTTCTTTTAGGTCCATTCAAAACGGTGGCTTACAATCGCAAAGGATCACTAAGTCCTTTCGGAGCCCTTCCCCGTGCACATTTATATTTATCATGTTTTTACGTTTCACACAAATCTCACGTGCAACGGATTTTGACATGCACTAGTCCTCCTAAGTCACAAATATGTAGATGACAAGATTGGTAGGAGAACACCTCACAAAGCTCAAATATACATATGAAGTTAAAATTTCAAAGAGCTCATGCATGTGTGAATAGAGGCATATAAAAATAGAATCCATTATATCAACACAAAATCCAACTACTCCATGTAAGCATGATAAAGAACATAATAAGAATAGACAATCTAAACCAAAAGTTCTAGCCACATGGGAGCGAAAAAGATGGGATTCTAACACAAGTGTATGCTACATAAAGTGTGTCAAACTAAAATACACACAAAATAAAATCTTTTTGAGTTTTTGAAATTTTTAACCAAAAAAAATATATGCTCAAAAGACAAACAAAAATCATTTGAATTTTTCATTAAGCTTAAATTACCAAGAGATAAAAATCCACATGATAAACAAAAATCTTTTTGTATTTTTCATTTAATGTAAACAAAATGAAGAAATAAAATATAGAAGATAAACAAAAATCATTATTCTAGCATGTGATAAGCATGAAGCATAGACTAGAAAATGATTAACAAGCATACATTTAGCATAAATATATCATGAAGTACAAACGCTAAAGTATGAAAACACTAACACATTTATCCTTTAGATTTAGCAAGGGAGGAAGCATGTGAAAGTAAATGAGAATCAAAAACCCTATTTTGCAAGGAAACCAAGTCGGATTTCCTAACCCAAATTAATGAAGAATGACTATCTTGGGGTGTAGGAATTTTAAATACCTTGGTTGTTTTACGTTGGGATTTTCTAGGAATTCGTTTAAGATCAAAATAAAATTTTCTAAGATGACCTTTTCGACCACAATGAGTACAAGTAAAAACATGTCGAAAGATTTACCTACGGAGGGATCTCTAAAAGCTTTCCTAGTAAATTCTCCTAAAACATTGGTTTTGGCTTTATAAGTAGATTCATTACAAGTATTGAAACCTAAACCACAAGTGTCATTTTTAATTTGAACCATTCCTAATATTTTATCTAATTTTTCCTTAAGACACTCCAAATCAAATTTGACATTACTAGAGTCTTTTAATTTATTTTCCAATTCTAAAATGTTAGGCTCTAATAAAACATTTCGCTCTTCAAAAGCAAGAAGTTCCTTTTTCAAGGATTCCATTAAACCCCTAAGGCTATCTCTCTCGCCTTATATATATTCAAGCTTCTCTAGAAGAGCTTTCTCTCGTGTCCTAAGGTCTTCAACCAACATACTATCATCAACAACCTTGACACTCTCTCTTAAACTAGCTTCTAACTTCAAATTCGCTCTTTTTAATTTAATAGATTCTTTATAAAGTTCTTGAAAAGAATTTTGAAGTTCACTCACATTAACCTCTTCTTCATTTTCACTCTCTCTTTCTTCTCCACTCCCACTATCATAAAAAACAAGGGAATAAAAACTTTGACCTCAAAAGTGTCATGTGTTTGAATATCTTCATGAGAAGATTCACTATCGGTGCTCACATGACTAGCCATAAAAGCCACGAAATTTGTCTTAGTGGGGGAATCGGGTCCCTCTTCCTTATCACTATCACTAAGGGTCGCATTATATGAAATGGGTCGTTTACCCCCTTTCCTTAGTTTAGTGGGGCACTCAGAAGCCCTATGACCATAACCCTCACAACCAAAACACCTATTTGACTCGTCCCTATTTAGTTGTTCATTAATAGGTTTAGGGATCTTCTCGACTTTGTCATATTTAGAAGTTTCAAATTTCTTAAAATCATTTTTAAATTTATCTTTGTTAAATTTATGAAATTTTCTAAATTTTCGAGCAAACAACGCCATGCCTTCCGAGTCACTATCACTCTCGCTCTCTACTACTTGTTTGACCTCTTTTCGGGCTTTTAAAGCAATGCCATTTTCTATTTTCTTTTCAGTTTCAAAGGGAAACATGTCTAGTTCATAGGTTTGTAAATCACCTACGAGCTCTTCTAATTTCATAGAGGCTAAAGTTGGTAAAGAATTTAAAACGGTCACTTTTGGAATAAATCTATCGGTTAGGTACCTTAAAATTTTCTTTACTACTCAGTTGTCGGGTATTTTCTCTCCCAAGTTAAAAGATGAATTAACAATATTGGAAAGTCTAGCATAAAATTCATCAAAAGTTTCTTTTTCATTCATTTTGATAGTTTCAAATTGAGTGGTGAGGTTTTAGAGTTTCGAAGCTTTAACGGCATTTGTACCTTTGTGAGTGAGTTGTAGAATATCCCAAGCTTCTTTAGCGGTCTCACACGTCATAATGCGTCAGAATTCATCCGGTGTGACAGTGCTAAACAAGGCATTTAAACCACGGGAATTAAAGTTTATAAGTTTAAATTCACCCTCACTGCATCTATCGACCGGTTTGGGAACACGTTCATTTTCTACTAAATGAGTTGGTGGAGACCATCCGTTAACAACAGACATCCAAACTCTCTCGTCGATAGATTTTAGTGCCGACTTCATTCGCACTTTCCAATACGCGTAGTTTGAACCATCAAACATAGTAAATTTTGAAAATGGGGAAAATTCCATTTTAGCCAAAAAATATTTAAAAGATCTTTAAAGAAATAATTTATCTCTTTGGCTCTGATACCAATTTGTAGTCTCCCCAAAGACCCCCAATTTTTAAACAAATCAATTCTTTTATACTTCAAGAAGATAATTTCCTTTTTAGATATGCGGAAGCGTAAGATGGTTCAATGTAGACACATTTTAATTAACTGCAAAATCAAATTAAACCAAGTGAAATTAAATAAAATACACACTTTTGTTAATTTCACTTGCACCACATTAAGTAACCCAAGTCCTAGAATATGCCTAAGTCATATTTCTCAATTTAATCAAGTTAGGCCAAACCAAGTTTTATCAATAAAATAAATGACTTGAATTAACATAAACATTACCCAAATATAATTAGCACCAAATTAAATTAAGTGTGACAAGTAACACCAATTTTATCTTCAATTATCTTGAGCATGTGTTCTAAGTTATTATGCAAGATAACAGTAAATCAATCACACTACGCCGCGATGTACGAGGAAAAATCCAAGACGGGAAATAACTTCGGACGGCCCTAGCCTCAAATCCACTAAGTATGGAATTTATAATTACAAGACAAAAGACTTACATCACACGACTCGATCCCTCTCAAGCCTCGACGCTCCTTCTTTGAAATACCTCCACTTAGCGGATAACCCCGGAGCTCCATCGCGGTCTCGGAATCCACCGATCGAACTTTATGTGGTAACCGTCACCCGAACTTGGAGCCTTTCTCCAAGTGGGTAAATCACGAAAACCTCTTCTTCTTTGTGGGATTTAGAAGAAAACCCAAACTTCTCTTCTTCAAGGGTGTAGAGAAAATCAGTGCCAAAACTCCAAGCAAGATATATATATATATATGAACTTGGATAAACACAACTATGGGTGTAAACTAGAGTGATAAATGATTTTCTCCTTGAAAATTGACACTCAAAAACAATGAACTTTTTCTAAAACAATTTTTCTCTCAAACACTCTCTAGAGGTTGGTAGGATATGAAAAAGTTAAATTAGAAAAAGTTATTCCCGCACAAGATATTCAGCAAAAAAACTAGTGGGGTAAAACAAGTGGGAAAGTGGGCAAAACTGCTCAAAACTGCCAAAAAACTTGTTCCTGCCAAATCTCGTTCGAACGACATTTCATTCGAACGACATTCTCATTTGAACGAGTCTTCTAACGAAGTTCCAGTATGAACTCGTTAGAAATCTTGTTAGAACGACATTTCGTACGAACCATATTTCGAACGAAGTTCCAGTATGCCATAATGGGAAGTCGTTGGCAATCTCGTTCAAACGACTTGTGGTTTGAACGACAATCTCGTTCGAACGACACTTCGAACGAACTCACAAAATGTTCATGAAATTCTTTTTAAGCCCAGAAACTTTATATAATTTATATATAAGTTTTAATAGAAAACGTTCTGAAAACAAAACACAGTTTAAAAAACCTAACACCCAATATAAACCATTACAAGCTCCTATATATATATATATATATATATATATATGTGTGTGTGTGTGTGTATTGCTTTCATACCTTGGGAGCATGGAACCACTATTGATGACGTAGAAACGGGGCACTTAAACTCAGTATTTTGATGAAGCTTTATACACTTATCCGATACGTCTTCAATAAACACGTCATAGTTTTGAAAGAGGATCAATATACTCTATCCTATGACTCAAATGTTTTTGTCCGGAATTGAGCCAAATCTACAAAGGAATCAATTGGAAATTTGTATCCTTACAAAATTATATTCTTCCAAATGAATTAATAGACCCTTTCATAAGACATATCGATGAGAGGTTCAGTTTCCACCCACTTTGTAAAGTAATCAACCGCTACCACCAAATATATGAATCGTCCTCTTATAGTCGACAGAGGCCCAACTAAATTTATTCCCCACATAGAGAATGGACAAGGTGAAGTGATTGGGGTTAGCAGCGCCTGAGGAGTTCTTCGTATAGTAGAAAATCTCTCATATTTGTCACATTTTTTAGCATAAGCCGTACAATCAGCGCGCAATATTGGTCAGTTGTACCCCTGCATATTTAGTCTCTGTAAAAGAGTTCTACCTGCCACGTGAGCTCCACAAGATCTTTCATGGATTCCCTCTATCAGATTTTTAACTTCTGCTGTGTGAACACACCTTTGCAAATCAGCTATCACACCTCTCCTATACATGACTCCATTATTTAGAACATATCTCACAACCTTATACTTCAACCTTTTGGCTACAAGTTGGTCAACTGGTAAAGTACCTTCGTCAATATAAGCCCTGTTGGGATCCATCCAGGATGGTCCCATATCCAAGGCTATAAAATTCACCATTAAGTCTTCATCAATACTTATGCTTGCAAGTACTTCAATAGGTATTGTTCTATGTAGCTCAGTGCGAGTAGCTTAGGCTAACCGAGAAAGTGCATCTTCCCTTGTGTTCTCCAGTCTAGGTATTCTAATCACCTGAATAGTTAGCTACAATCTCTAGAGCTTTAATTAAGTATCGTAACATAAACTCCCCTTTTGCTGCATAAAGACTTAGTATCTGATTTACCACTAATTGTGAATCACTGAACACCACAACTTTCTCTATATTCAATGATTTAGGTAAGTTGAGGCCCACAATCATGGCTTCATACTCTTCTTCATCATTGGAAGCCTAGAATTGGAAATGTAGAGCATACTCTATATCTATTCCATCTAGACCGGTGAGAATAATCCCAGCTCCGCAACCTATTGCACACGAAGAACCATCGACATATAAATTCCATATATGAATATTAGAATGAAGCCCTTGGTCTGAGAAAATCCCTTGCTAGAATATCTTATCCCTCTCTTCATACTTCTTCTTTAATTCTTTCACCTCACCAAAGGATTCTGGTTGATCGGTGGACACCCCTTCTGATAATTCTGCTGTTGGGAGTTGATCGGAGACATTTTATGTTGGTCTTTTTGCATCCTTGAGTTGATCTGCATTGGTCCCTTGTTGATCGAATACATCTGGGTAGGTAAACTCAGCAATGAAATCTACTATTGTCGGTCCTTTGAGAGAGGATCTCGGCTCATAGATAATGTCATACTCCCCTAACTCCATCGCCCAATACATCAATCATCCAGACTTTTATATTTATGTTAAGCCTATCTGAGTGGCATGTCAGTATATATCACTATTGTATGGGCTTGAAAATATGGTTTCATTCTCCTGCTCGCTTTAATCAATGCTAATGACAACTTCTCCAGTTTTGGGTACCTAATTTTTTCTCTCCTGAATGCCTTGCTAGTATCATAAACTGGTTTTTTCCACTCCGCCTTCTATTCTTATCAAAGATAAACTGACTATACGTTTTGAAACAGCTAAGTACAAGTATAATTTTTCTCCCGCCACTGGCCTGGATAATAAATGAGGTATCCCCAAGTACCATTTCAACTCTAAGAACGCCTTCTCACACTCATCGTTCCATTCAAAGGGTTTTCTGAACAACTTGAAGAATGGAAGACATCTATCAGTTACTAGGAGACAAATCGATTGAGATCTGCTATATGCCTCGTAAGGCTCTGCACTTCCTTCTTGGTGATTGGAGATTGTAATTCCAGTAAGGTGTTTATCTTGTCAGGATTTGCTTTAATACCTCTTCGATTCAGTATGTATTCAAGGAACATGCCTTCTTGTATGCTAAAAATGCACTTGGTCGGGTTTAACTTCATCTGGTATTTCTCCAGTTGATAAAATGTTTGGCTTAAATCAACTATATGATCAGTAGCTTTCTTATGTTTAGTCAATATGTCATCGACGCATACCTCCATATTTTTGTCAATCTGCTCCGCAAACACCTTGTTCATCAGTCACTGATATGTAGCACCTGCATTTTTAAGACCAAAAGGCATAACATTGTAACGATATGTTCCTCGCGTGGTAATAAAAGTGGTGTTTTCCCTATCTTCTGGTTTCATTTTAATTTGATTATATCCAGAATAACCATCCATGAAGCTTAGGAACTCATGCCCCGAAGTTGCATCCGCAAGCTGATCTATCCGGGGCAAAGGAAAATAATCTTTTGGACTAGCTTTATTCAGGTCTGTGAAGTCTATGCACATTCTCCACTTATTTTGCTTCTTCTTGACCATCACAACATTAGCTAGCCAATCAGGATATTTTACGTCTTCGATGAAAGAGGCTTTTTACAGCTTTTCCACTACTTCTTGAATAGACTGGTTCTTCTCCAGACTAAAAACTCTTATCCTTTACTTCACTATTTTGAGCTACTTGTTGACGTTGAGCTTATAACATAAGAAATTTGGGTCTATCCCCGGCATATCCTCATGACTCCACGCAAATACTTGTTTTCTATGCTTCAAAAATGCCACCAACTCTTGCTTCAATACTGGATCAAGAGAAGCGCTAATCTGGCTTATTCTTTATGGTTGCTCGTCATCCAAGATAATACTTTATGTTGCCTTCATGGCTTGGACTTTAATAAGTTCCATCTCTTATCTTGGGTCTAAAGTTTCAATCTCAGACTCATCAAATTCATCCACTTGATTAGCGGTTATTTTCTTTCTAGCTTCGTCCAATTCCTCTTGCTCGGCAGATGAGTAGTAACATTCCCTGGCTACTTTTTTATCTCCTTTCATAATTACAACCCCAAAGTTGGTCAAAAACTTTAAGCAATGATGTATTGTGGATGGGATTGCTTCAAACTTCTTCAGGCCTACTCTTCTTATGATTATATTATAGGCTGATTGGACATTCTTATCCATTACAAAAAATGCATGTTATCTGTTCTACTGGTTGGCCAAGTACCAATCAACATGTCTAACTTGCTTATTCCAAGTGGAAAAACTTTTTCTCTAGTGAACCTAATGAGGGACCTGTGATACAACTCTAACTGCCCAAGTTTTAAGTTTAAACAATCCAAATAAGGGTAGAACATGATATCTGTCGAGCTACCATTATCCACCATCACTCTTGAAATGATTACATCCTTCATTCTCATTTTGATTACTAGAGGATAATCATGAGGATACAAAATTCCTTCCAGATCAATTTTAGAAAAGCCAATGACTAGCTTATCTTTCTTGACCTTCCTCGAGAGATCTTCTTCTGCCAGATTCATCCTCTGTATATAGGAGAAAGCTTGAGCCTCATTGAGGTAAGCTTTCCTTTCGACGGTATGATCACCTCCTCCCGCGTATCCACCTGTAATCATGTTACAATCGGATGAACTTAAATGAAATGAAAATACCTCACGTTCAGGCTGTCTTGGCCTTTTGGGGAGATCAGGATCATCTTCATGGTCCCTTTTCTTATCATCTTTTGGTCGGCAAGGAAATTTAGACCTCTACCGAGATCTATCAACTCCTTCCCACCATTTTGACGATCAATATACCTGTTTAACTTTCCTAGTAGAATGAGTTCCTCTATCTCATTTTGGAGAGCTACACATTGTTTGGTTGTATGACCATGATCCTTATGGAACTCACAATATTTGGATTTGTCCCTCCTTTTGGGAGCTGACCTCAGTTTTTTTGGCCAATTCAAATCCTTATTGTTCTTAATTTCCTCTATAACATGGTTTATATCCACCTTTAAGGGAGTATAATTTTTATACTTCCTTAAGTGTTCCTGTGTTTCTTTGACTTTCAATTGCTTGCTCCCACCATTATTCTTATGATCCTTCTTATCCGACTTACCTTTAGTTTTAGCTTCCCCCTTTACCTCAACATTATTCTTTTCAGCCATAACCTCTTAGGCATTCATAATTTTGGCTGCTTTTGCGATCAATTCAGCAATGGATTTGGGGGGATCCTTAGCCAAAGTATAATACAGCTTGTCCGGTAAAACACCCCTCATGAGAGCTATAATATCTATCTTCTCCTCATAATCTATGACTTCCAGCTTCTCGTTGTTGAAACGAGTGATATAATCCCTGGTATTTTCACCTGCTTTCTACCTAACACTTAGAAAGTGCGCTACCCTTTTGACTGGCTTGGAACCAAAATATAAATTCCCTATAAAGAGCTCTGATAGTTGATGGAAGGTTGTAATTCGCCCCCGAGGAAGGCTGTTGTACCATATCTGAGCAGATCCAGTAATAGTTCTTAAAAACGCCCTGCACCTCATTTCATCTGGAACTACATAAATGTCTATTGCAGCTTGGTACTGCTCTATGTGAATAACAAGATCGATTTTTCCATCATACTTCAGTGTGACCACTGATGCCTTGAAATTTAATGGTGTGGGAAAGTTCACAATCGCTTATATGAATAGAGATCCCTTAATAAAGGTTCTTTGGAGAGGATTCTTGGAGTTGGCCATTTCTCCCAACCCGTCTTCTAACCTATGAATAGATCCTTTCCATGCATCATTTCCAACCTATGATTTGTTTATGTTTGCCCGAGCAAAAAATTGCCCAGAATTCTCCTCTTGGGATCTTTCTATGTGAGCTGCAGGCTTGGGATTTGGATGTGATTGGGCTGATCCTTCCCTTAAATTATTTGGTCATTGAGAATTTCTCGATGTAGACCAGAGAGAGTTTCTATTCCTCCTGGGACCCAAACGGTCAAAAGGTGAGGATCTCCTCAACCTTTCCAGAGAACTTGGTCTTTCCGGCATTAGAGTGATGTTTTTTATGAATTTGGGATTCTTATAGGGGAAGTTGCACCATGGAGATAATATAGATCACTTGAATTCTCAAAATGGTAAATTTCAATATGTCTAGATCTTGACCTAGAGCGTGGTTGTGACAAAGATGGTGGACGCATACTTCTCTGAACACTTCGTTGGCCTGACTCTACAGACATTCCATTTTGAACAATTTGAATGAACTGTCACAAAGTTTCCTGCATAGTCGTTTGTCCCCTGGCTAAGCTTGCCAAGATTCCAGTGATATCATTTTCATTTGTAGGGATTGAAAGGTTAGGTAGATTCCCTTCATTATTCCTATTTCTAGATTCTGGGATATCAGCCATTTATAATAAATTTTTTGGTGAAAAACGCTATGTATAGTCTCTTTCTCACAGACGACACCAATCTGTTGATGTAAAAAACTAGATTTGATCTAATCTATTAATCACAGATAAATATGAAAAAAGAAATAAGACAAGAGATTTTTAAAGTGGTTCAGCCTTAAGAAAAATGCCTACGTCCACTATTTTGTATTAATGGGTATATTGCCTTGATCTCGATTATGTTCGCTTATGATTCCCTATCCTGCTGTGAGGATATTGCAATGTTTTTATAGCCCTTGGGCTGTTAATGTGAATGGATTATAAGCCTTTATCGGATAGGCATATACATTTGTACATGATAAGGAACGACTGTAATATAACAAACATTGAATCTGTCTCGGTCGTTTAGTCTTCCCAACAAGTTGCTCGATATGATAGGTAGCTTGGTACTCTAAGTAGCCCGATCATTTGAACTTGTGACATGGTGAATGATATGTGTCTTCATATAATTGGTTCATGTCAGCTGACTAACATTTGTATCAACACTAATTTTGCTTATTTTATGTTAAATCCAACAAACGCTTCTTTAAACTTGCTTACACATTTAATGTCAAAATACTACAAGTTTATGTTCATGAGAAAATGGATTTTTAACCCAAAAATACCGTTACACGGTTTGAACATATATTTCACCAAATATTTACCAACAAATCATTATTTCCAAACATTTTATTTCATAAAATGTTTATCACCAATATTTCTAAAAATGCCCATTTTCATAATATCCAAAACATTGAAATATTATCTTTTTCTATAATTTCAACAATTTATATACTTCCAACACTTTTATTACCATAAAAATGTTTATTATTCCATATTACCAAAACATACACCAAGATGACATTTTCTTACATTTTTATTTCATAAAAATGTTTATCAAATTTTTTGGCAAACACACTAAAATACTATCATCTTACATTTTTATCACCATAAAAATATCCATTATTTCCTTCTTACTAGGAATACACGAAATAACCATTTTCTAACATTTTTATTCCATAAAAATATTTATTTTTGATTTTACTAGAAAACTACATAAATAACATATCCTTACATTTTATTTCATAAAATGCTAAAGAATATGTTCTGAAATTTTTCCATGTTTCAAACTCATTGAAAATCATCCTTTCAAACCAAATATCTATGAAATCATCAAAACTCACTAATTTATCTCATGGATGCAAACTATTCACAAATCCTACATATATTAAGCTTAATATATTTAAATTACTAACTAAAATTTTATTCATCAATAAAACCAAATCAAGGTTAGTAGATCCCACCTCTAAGCTCTTCAATGGTGCTATTGGTATAGGAGGAGCAACTCTCGCCTTCAAAGGTGGCCTCAAGGGGTTACCAAATGCATTCTCCTAAGCTCTAAAGTAAGACCCACTTCAACTCCATTAAAATTCACTTTATCTTCTCCAAGAAAACTTCCAAATATAACTCCAAATTTCGTAGTTCTTCCTTATCAATGGTGGAAATTGGTGTACAAGGCTTATATATGGTGGAACACTAGTAAAATATAGTGCCATTAGGTGGTAGAATGGTGGTGTAGGGTGGCTTGTGGTGGTTGAATGGTGGAAGAGATCTCAAGGCTAGAGAGAGAGAGAGGGAAAATCTGATCCGACATGCCCAAATGGGCTAACATACATTTATATACCCCTTAAAACCCTAAGGGGTTAAATTCCCCAAATACACCTTACAAAATGTTGATTTGCGTCACTTTCTCTCTCTAAATATTTTTTTTTATTTTTTTTTAAACTTTTAACTTGAGATTCATATTCCTTACATTTTTTTGGCAAAAAAAAATCATATTTACAATAGCCATTTGGCCTCCTGAATTGTCCTATACAAGGCGTGCAAAAATCGGGACCTCCGCGCAAAACATATTTTTCTTCAATCTTTCTTCACATGGTAATATTCCTTATATTTTTGTGAGTCTAAATTTATGGTAAGAATATTTTTTTTGACTTACCGATTGTCCTAAACAATTCGCGTAAGTTCTCGTCCCACGCGTCGCTTGCTGACGAAAATTTTCCTAAAATGGGTCTAAATGATTTTTTTCGAATATGTCAATAAGAGAAAGTTTCTCGAATATAAATTTTAAGTCGATTTGGAGATTTTCGTAATTTTTGAAGCACTTTTATTTTTAGACGAAAAATATTATTTATTTATTTTTTTTTACTTTTGAACACATGGTATGTTTATATGTATTTTTTGGACCCTATAAAAGTGGCCATTTAGATATTTGGGACCGCGATGCATTTTACAAAAATGGTGCAAAGTTCCCTATCATGCGCGTTGCGTACCGCCCAAATTATCGCATTATTAACCATGACCATGTTAAAATCATTCATTGGTATTTTCGCGTCAAACTTAACTGACATAATTACTAGGATTATTAGAACTTAATGTGACACCCCGCCTAATTAAATACCGAGCGATCACTCCTTTATTAAATTAAAATCAAGGTGAACAGTTGGATCATTCTTAGCATCACTGTCGTAAAAATAAATTTCCAATTTAAACACCCTAATTAATTAAGCTAAGTGTCAAAACCATTTTTAAACATTACTTTCCAAATTTTATTTTAAAAACAAAGAGTTAATTATTTACAACAATTCAATATTAGAGAATCACACTACAATAATCTTGGAACATATAATCCAAATAATTTAATATTCAACAACTGGCTACCAACAATAAAACTTAAAGTAAACCATCCAGAATATAATAAATCCCAAAGTGACAATTCTAGAAATAGATGAAGTACAATATCCAAATGAAAACTGAATAATGGAAAGGGCGATACATGCCCCAAAAATGAACATGCTAGGAGTAGAATCAAATGGATGAAATCGTCTAAACAACAGGCTTGCAACTCCTACCTAAGCTGCAGCGCGTTCCTGCCAAAGGACCCTATGCAAGACGCCCCTGTGGCTGGGTACCTGTAATATATACAAGAGAGAAAGAGAAACGGAAACGGGTCAGAGCCCGATATTGTATATGATTTAAAAATTCGTTTAGCAAGTATTTAAATTGATTACAGGCTAATGCAACAACATATTAGTGCGACACTCTCTTGAGAAATTCTCACCTCTCTTCTAATGTGAACACCTATCGCACTAACCTTCCCAATGGTCTATCTCGTCATATATCACACTATCTTTCCCTAATGACTTAACTTATCTTAGGTTATTCGCAGGATTTAAAATTGAACGATACAATTGTTTGAAAAGAATATTTCAATTAGTATCCAAAATTCTCGTTTTAACTTTATTAATTTATAAAGTTTTCCAGTGTCATATTATACTTTCTCAAAACTAGTATTACAATTTGAGTCATCAACCATGTCCTACACATCAAATCACAGTAGGCAGTTCCAAATTTCAGAATTTCATATATATATTAACTCCTCGTAAAATATATATATCATAACAGCACCCCACATAAAAACTATGGTGCGGGCATACTCTATTATCCAATCCCCGTATCACTCGTACTAAGGGGAATAAAAATTCGGAATCACTCTCGAATTGTATTAACACATACACAAACAATATTGAGGCGAAGCATAGTTTCCAAGTCCAAGAGGTCAGTACATACCCTCACGTCTCTTAGGACCGTGACTACCGATTCGATAGCCTGTACCTAGGATTTCTATCTTCTAGGGTACGATTCAATAGCTCCCATGAAGTCCCATTCGAGATAAGATTGTCCCGGCGCGGTAACCTCAGGGATAGCAAGTAGCGCGGGCATGATTTTCACAAGTATATAATATATGCATACACAATCATATAAATATACTACTTTTATCATATCAATTTAGGTTTATCCCATAACCCATATTCACAACATTTATTCTTATTTTCCCATAACTAATTATCACGTATAATGGTTCGTTTCTCACTTTAATTTGAAGGGTTTCTCCAACTTACTACGTAGCCCTCATGGACTCTATCCTTCCAAAGGTACAATTCAGTAGGTATTCATTTATGTTCCAACGTAACCCTCTTACGTGTCTCTCCCCTTTAACATATACTTACATTGTCCCTTATGTAAAATATCCCAAAAATATAGATTTTGCCTTACATTAAAGGTCTCTTATTCATTAATGAATCCTATCGGTCATCATTAACTCCCAAATTATTTTAGCAAGGATGTCTAAGGAGTTTCCTTCATTTCGAATCAATTCAACAATTTTAAAAAGGAAAACTTAAGTCTTCCAGGAGGGGTCGATCGATCGCGGTTAGGGGCTCGATCGATCGAGCCTTCGATCGATCAAAGCTCAAGGCTCGATCGATCGATCAAGCAGGTATGGGGAATCCTGCAGTTTTGCAGTTACGGGTTTCATCCTCTATCCTCGACCAATTCCATATTTTTCATTCCCAATTGTCCCAGAATTTATACTACTAACATTATATCATCATATTATGTATTTTCTACGTAAAGCATGTAAGTTTCCGTCACTAAACATGGATTAACAACCCAAAATTCATGTAAATATCAAGAACCCTAGAAATCTCTTACACATGGTTCTCACACATCTTTTCCAGAATTTCCTTCTTATAAAACATCATAAATTCGTGGTTTAATCCTCTACATGGAAAAAGGGTTTCCAGAATATCATTTAAATCATCCCTACATGCAATTTCCTATCTTAAATGGGGTTTTTCTTCCATACAACTCATCCTAATCATTCCTAAACTAATATGAGTGATGCATCAACGAAAATAAGCAAGATAAACACTTGCTTGGGATTTTTGACGTTCTGGTTTGGTGCCGAATTTGGTTGCGTTCCCCGTCTCGCGATCTACGCGTTGGTGGTGGAGGCGGTGCAAACGGATGGATTTCGGGCCTTGGATTGCTTTGGAACATCTCTCCTTCCCTCTCCTATGGCCGTCACTTGTCTTTGGTTATTCTAACCCTAGAATACAACCTTAGACATCTGATATAGCCCTTGAAATTTCGTGGGTTTAATTACCCAAAAATGTAAAATGACCAAAATGCCCTCCCGGGGTACTAATTAAGCCTAAAATTGCCCCGAGACTCAAACTAAACCCCCGGGTACACTTTTCTGACTATATCGACCCTTTCAGAAGCGTTGGCGCACTCAAAACGACCATACGGATAACTAAAAATATTTCACTTTTATTAATCAACATTTATTCCCGACACGACACAGGCGCGTCCCGACTTAAATTTCGATAATTGTCATTTTATTCACACGTGACAATACTATACAAATAAATCTCATATATTTCTATACTCATCCAGTAACATTCAACAAATAACAAATTTCCAATAATTACTAACTCTCGTCACGCTAGTAAATATTTAAAACAACATTCCGGATTAAAATTAATTTAATTATCTCAATTAAATTTAATTAATCCCTAAATTTAAAAGCCATGAAAATACGGGGTATTACATACTTCCCCCCTAATAACGGAATTTCGTCCCGAAATTCAAAAAATACGGTCTATCAGGTAGCACAGTTGTGGATATCCTTTTCCCTACACAAACTATTTATATCGTAAGGCGCTCAATCACTATAGTCCTTTTCTCATAGCAACCCTGTTTTACATTCTCATTGGAGACACTTCACATAGTGCCCCTAATTGATAACATTCGCATTGGTCACGCCTATACGTTATAATTATCCATTATCTCACTATCATTAGGAGGATTCCCACTCGGAGAAGACCATACTAACATTTGACCACTCTTGTTTGCCTAAAACAGTCGTGAAATTTTACCATAGTTATCGGATATTTTCTCGACCGATCCAAAAATTCTGATTATCTACTCTCCTCTAAACATACGGAAGGAGAATAGTCGAGGTTCTTCCATAAAAAAACCTTAGTAAGCACCTTGTACGCGACAAACGGGTACGAGTGCTTCTATCGAGCATTCCTGAAATCATCGTACTAATATTCCAAAATCTCCTTCACGTGGCTCCACAAATCTTTAATCACCGTGCGGCCATTCCCTGGCTACGGGTGATACATCCTACTCGAAACGAAACCTTATCTCCGCTGGTTTCTGAAATCCCATATCAAAGGTGGGATACACCAATCTCATCCTGATTTAGAAATTTATATTGCGCTGGATCATGCACTGGCGCGATCCTTCCTTTCAAAGGAAGTCTGGGGCATACTAGTTAATATTGTAAGTCATCTTAAAGGAGTATCAATCATCTCCTTCTCGGCGACTTTTTCACATGTTCGGGATGAACCTTTGATCTTGTTTTGAGGATGGAAACCCATCCAAGAACTGTACCGACTTTAACGACCTCTTCCAAATTCAGGAACTGTAGCTACACACAAAATTCTTTGGTTGATTCTCCTCTTTCAACCCAACCTTACCAATGGGCGGTGCATGTAGAGACTATCACTACGTCCCGCTAAACATCGATTCTTCCTTGAAATGTCTCACATTAAGTGGCACGTAATACTCCCCTTCCTTCCTTGTAGTATGCCGAAAGTTCCACCCGTGCTCTTCTCTCCACGAAGCGCACTTCTGGACCTCTTATACCATACCAACATCATCACGCTTTGTATGAGCAAGTCGCTCTCATACTTGCCTACTAACAACTCCGCTCCGAGTGTTCTTCAAAATCATTTAATTCTTCTCCATTCAAGGAATACTCTTCTTAAATGACTTCCCACAGTCTTCCAATTCAAATATGGGTGTGCTATTCTAATTACACACTTATGTATGGATTATCGCCCCTCATGTGACGTTTAATCCACTCTATCACTTCCACTTCATTTAACTAGTCCCCCAAACATATATGACACACGTACATGACCACGTCCCTTCGAATCGGACGATTTTAATTGTAATTAACCGAGATGCCCACATTCTTACAACACCCCGACCGCCCTAGAAGAGTGAACGACATGCTACTCATACGTAGAACGAACTAAATTCAACAAAATAGAAGGAATAGGGCATTCAAATTCCATGACGATAAAAGAGGAATAATAATTCTTAACCTTCTTCAGACAAGTATAACAATTTTCCCAAATAGGTACAACAACCAAAATAAATCAGTAACGCTCTATTCATCAAAATAATTTCAAGTCATCTCTTTTGTATAATAAAGTTCTTTCCAGATAATCCATGCTAAAAATCATTCCAACTCTTTATTCGCCTCGTGTTTTGAACGTGGATACGACATTTGGGTACTCTCAATCATCCTAGAAATCAAAATTCTTAAATTCTCCTTATCATCGTTCCACCCCTCAACTCGTGGGGTAACTTTCAATGCCTTCTTACCACAAGATCTGGCTTCCAATAGCTTTAAGACAAAATTCAACTTCCAACTTTCATACATAATTACTCGATCCCATGTCGATGAGGGTACCGAACTCATGAAATAGTGACCAAACGTCTCCCTATTTCCAACCTTACGCTAAGTTTCATGCTTGGGATGTCTCGCAAAACGAAATCCAAACAAGGAACCCCCCCGATACACTACTTCCTAGCATTGTCGGTTATCGAAATCCGTTAGGTCCTCCGTCCATAGCATATACCCCTTTATTCCGTCCCTTGATGGAAAAGTTACAATTTCTTCCATAATTATGCTTAACAAAGAACGTTTCACTAATTTCACTATTGTTAAGTATAGGTTGTTGGTAATAGCATTCCATAAACCTCGAATACATACAATTGGAATTCTTGAAATTCCTTTCCCTAATAATAGGGGTATAGATATTAACTCCCACATCTCTAAAGGATAAATATAACAATGCACTTTTCCTATCACTAAGTCCGGAGTGCTAAACATAATACTGAGTCAAATCTTTTCGCTCAACGGTAAATCCCGATACATACGGAATTATACTGAAAAAGTCTATACATACTTTGGCATCGAATATCTCGAGCCCACTATCTCCTCCGAAGTCTCTAGGATAGATAATATAAGTGCGAGTCCAACCTTCTTACAGGTAAAGCCTTGCCAAAACAAACATAAAACATGCTGCGCTAATGCAACCACTCCGATAGCCTTGCAATAAATGATCATTATCGTACTAACCATTTCTATAACGTTTTATCAAAGATAATACTATACTCGTATATCACATCACTACGACGAGTAACCTCAATAAAATACGTAACACTGTTAATATACACATTCACCCTCCGTGGATAGCACCAAAGAAAAATCCCGCTACGCTAGGGAAAAATACTCACATAATGGTAACATTTATAATGATATGCACTAAACTCGTCTCACATGCTAATCTAGCAATGAACAAAATATGGTGACTCGCTCGTGTCACATAAACACGCCGTATCCTCTAAGGATACAACTTATACTTCCATCCTGGCAATCGTCTTGACTGTACAAATGGTTTTCGAACGTAACACGTCTGCCCAAACCAAAACAAAATTATTTTAATCGTCGTCCTTTACTAGGCACCGTATTCTTGCCCCTTTTTCTCACTTTGGAACATATAATCGCGAGAAATTTCACTCCGCACCAAAATACCTCAACACATAATCCACTTACCACCTGTCCTACTAACCAGGTTAGGATTGCCCTTCTCTCGGACTTTAGTAAACCCGATTCCTGTTAGCCATCCCGGTTGTTCCCTTAGCTTTTTAAGCCATACAGATCATGTTACTATCTATAATAGTACTTACTGAATTTACCATCACTTGGTAAGAATTTAACTATCTGAAGCATTTAAATGGTTTTCCTGATGTGTATCCACATCCTTTTGTGGTGCTATACCACCACCATTGTATTCAGCCTTATTCTCGACTAAATTCTTCGATTCCTTTAAGCTTCCCACACAAGGAGCATTATCATCTTTATTGATAAAATACAACATTGTCAACCTCTGAATCAGCCGCCCATCAGAATTTCCTCCTCGAGTATTATCAATTATTATTAAGAGTTGGTCTCCCACTTGGAGTCGTTTCCTCCACTCGTATCTACATCTTTCGATACAAAATTTGCTAACGATTTTGATTCATATTCACAATTGGACTTCTGTCATGACCTCCCGCGATGAGTTCAGAATCATGTTTGCTTCTCACCCTGAACAGTTGAGGAAGGAATATATGGTCAACACTGTACCTAAGGTTCTCCTATAGGCATAGCATTCTACTTCTAAAATTGGTGGTTGACTCCAACCATTATAATTTCGTCCGGAAAGCGAAGAAAATTTTCTATAAATTTTCACTTTCAGTTTGCCACACTCCGTCCTATATCTAAGCCTTTGGATACTTTACCTCCTTTGGTAAAGACACATAATTTCCGCATTTCTAGAATTTCCCACTGACAGTCTCTACACGTTTTTGTAATGCGTTGGGTAAGTTTACCCTCGCACCTCATTTGACTATAACAGCATTTGGAAATCATTGTTGTGCCTTAGTCGCCTTTCTAGTCTTGGCTTCTCGTGCCATAGTGGAGGTGACCTCAACTACGTTCATCATCCTCGGGTATATTTTATAATCTCAACTGAGCCCTGCCTCCTGATGTACACTTAACGGTCCTTTTCTGACATCCGTCATCGCTCGGCACATGCACATATCCGAACGAAATTAGAATTCACTAATGTATACACATTATAGCAGGAGAACGAAATCTCGTCAAAGAAATCGATAATCCTAAACATAGGGCTCTATATCAAACAAAACAACGCTGAAAACATAATAAGCCGTACAGATCCTAAGGACACTAGAACCTGATGCTCTGATACCACCTGCGACACCCCGCCTAATTAAATACCGTGCGATCACTCCTTTATTAAATTAAAATCAAGGTGAACAGTTGGATCATTCTTAGCATCACTGTCGTAAAAATAAATTTCCAATTTAAACACCCTATAAATTTAAGCTAAGTGTCAAAACCATTTTTAAACATTACTTTCCAAATTTTATTTTAAAAACAAAGAGTTAATTACTTACAACAATTCAATATTAGAGAATCACACCACAATAATCTTGGAACATATAATCCAAATAATTTAATATTCAACAACTGGCTACTAACAATAAAACTTAAAGTAAACCATCCAGAATATAATAAATCCCAAAGTGACAATCCTAGAAATAGATGAAGTACAATATCCAAATGACAACTGAATAATGGAAAGGGCGACACATGCCCCAATAATGAACATGCTAGGAGTAGAATCAAATGGACAAAATCGTCTAAACAACAGGCCTGCAACTCCTACATAAGCTGCAACGCGTTCTTGCCAAAGGACCCTATGCAAGACGCCCCTGTGGCTGGGCACCTGTAATATATACATATATATATATATATATATATACAAGAGAGAAAGAGAAACGGAAAAGGGTCAGATCCCGATAGTGTATATGATTTAAAAATTTGTTTAGCAAGTATTTAAATTGATTACAGGCTAATGCAACAACATATTAGTGCGACACTCTCTTGAGAAATTCTCACCTCTCTTCTAATGTGCACACCTATCGCACCAACCTTCCGAATGGTCTATCTCGTGATATATCACACTTTCTTTCCCCAATGACTTAACTTATCTTAGGTTATTCGCAGGATTTAAAATTGAACGATACAATTGTTTTAAAAGAATATTTCAATTAGTATCCAAAATTATCGTTTTAACTTTATTAATTTATAAAGTATTCCAGTGTCATATTATACTTTCTCAAAACAAGTATTACAATTTGAGTCATCAACCATGTCCTACACATCAAATCACAGTAGGCAGTTCCAAATTTCAGAATTTCATATATATATTAACTACTCGTAAAATATATATATCATAACAGCACCCCACATAAAAACTATGGTGTGGGCATACTCTACTATCCAATCCTCGTATAACTCGTACTAAGGGGAATACAAATTCGAAATCACTCTCGAATTGTATTAACACATACATAAACAATATTGAGGCGAAGCAAAGATTCCATGTCCAAGAGGTCAGTACATACCCTCACGTCTCTTAGGACCGTGACTACCGATTCGATAGCATGTACCTAGGATTTCTATCTTCTAGGGAACGAGTCAATATCCCCCATGAAGTCCCATTCGAGATAAGACTGTCCCAGTGCGGTAACCTCAAGGATAGCAAGTAGCGCGGGCATGATTTTCACAAGTATATAATATATGCATACACAATCATATAAATATACTAGTTTTATCATATCAATTTAGGTTTATCCCATAACCGATCTTCACAACATTTATTCTTATTTTCCCATTATTAGTTATCACGTATAATGGTTCGTTTCTCACTTTAATTCGAAGGGTTTCTCCAACTTACTACGTAGCCCTCATAGACTCTATCCTTCCAACGGTACAATTCAGCAGGTATTCATTTATGTTCCAACGTAACCCTCTTATGTGTCTCTCCCCTTTAACATATACTTACATTGTCCCTTATGTAAAATATCCCAAAAATATAGATTTCTCTTTACATTAAAGGTCTCTTATTCATTAATGAATCCTACTGGTCATCATTAACTCCCAAATTATTTTAGCAAGGATGTCTAAGGAGTTTTCTTCATTTCGAATAAATTCAACAATTTCAAAAGGGGAAACTTAAGTCTGCCGGGAGGGGTCGATTGATCGAGGTTAGGGGCTCAATCGATCGAGCCTTCGATCGATCGAAGCTCAAGGCTCGATCGATCGATCAAGCAGGTATGGCGAATCCTGCAGTTTTGCAGTTACGGGTTTCATCCTCTAACCTCAACCAATTCCATATTTTTCATTCCCAATCGTACCAGAATTTATACTACTAACATTATATCATCATATTATGTATTTTCTACGTAAAGCATGTAAGTTTTCGTCACTAAACATGGATTAACATCCCAAAATTCATGTAAATATCAAGAACCCTAGAAATCTCTTACACATGGTTCTAACACATCTTTTCCAGAATTTCCTTCTTATAAAACATCCTGAATTCATTGTTTAATCCTCTACATGGCAAAAGGGTTTCCAGAATATCATTTAAATCATCCCTACATGCAATTTCCTATCTCAAATGGGGTTTTTCTTCCATACAACTCATCCTAATCATTTCTAAACTAATATGAGTGATGCATCAACGAAAATAAGCAAGATAAACACTTGCATGGGATTTTTGACGTTCTGGTTTGGTTCCGAATTTGGTGTGGTTGCGTTCCCCGTCTCGCGATCTACGCGTTGGTGGTGGAGGCAGTGCAAACGGATGGGTTTCGGGCCTTGGATTGCTTTGGAAGCTCTCTCCTTCCCTCTCCTATGGCCGTCACTTGTCTTTGGTTGTTCTAACCCTTGAATACAACCTTAGACATCTGATATAACCCTTGAAATTTCGTGGGTTTAATTACCCAAAAATGTAAAATGACCAAAATGCCCTCCCGGGGTACTAATTAAGCCTAAAATTGCCCCGAGACTCAAACTAAACCCCCAGGTACACTTTTCTGACTATCTCGACCCTTCCGGACACGTTGGCACACTCAAAACGACCATACAGATAACTAAAAATATTTCACTTTTATTAATCAACATTTATTCCCGACGCGACACAGGCGCGTCTCGACTTAAATTTCCATAATTGCCATTTTATTCACACGTGACAATACTTTAAAAATAAATCTCATATATTTCTATACTCATCCAGTAACATTCAACAAATAACAAATTTCCAATAATTACTAACTCTCGTCACGCTAGTAAATATTTAAAATAGCATTCCGGATTAAAATTAATTTAATTATCTCAATTAAAATTTAATTAATCCCTAAATTTAAAAGCCATGAAAATACCGGGTATTACACTTAAATACTCACCCAAGCAAACCATACGACGTAGAAATTTTTCTCCATAATTATTTTTCGCAATGGGCCACTTTTCGTGCCATTTGACGTAATCCCCTTATATATTTATTCCTCAAATTTTTTGTTAAATATAATATTTCGATTATCATTAAATACTTATTTTCTAAGACGGGGTATTACATAGCATGTGCATCTTGCAACGTGATTGTAAACACTCGTCCTCCTACCTTCGATCCACTTGTTTGTCCTGTACCTCTTCCCCTAGTCGTATTGCCTAGAAATGATCATTTTCTAGGCCCCACACTACTAACTGAAATCGCTCTTGATACATTGGACAATTCTTTTCTAGATGACCCTTCTGGTGGCAGTTAACACATTCTATATTCTGTAACTTTGGAAAATTTCTCTTTATATGACCTGATGTCCCACAAAAAAAACCAAGTATTTAGATCTCCTTGTGGTGAAACTCTTGAACCTCTTCCACTACTCGCTTCACCCATTTGCAAAATACTTCCCATAACTCTACCGTACTAAAAATTTTTCCCTCCCAGCCTAGAATATTCAGTATCACTACCTTTTTGATAATTTCAATTGAATCTATTTCTCTTTGCACCGCGTTCTCATTTCCCTCTTACTTCATTAACATCTTTTTCTACTATCATAGTTTTATTCACCAATGTCGAATAATTAGTAGTCTATAAAGTCGACAATCGTCATTTAATGACCAACTCTAGTCCATCGTGGAATCGACAGCACATGACTTCCCCATTCTGTATAAACCTCGAAGCAAACCTAGATAAGGCTTTAAGTTTAGCTTCATATTCTCTAACTATCATACTTCCTTGATTCAACATAAAATCTTCTATATCATTCTATTTTTAATACATTGGAGGAAAATACTTATCATACAAGGCTTCAATAAAGGATCCCATGAGATCACATTTTAACCTCCTGGTGTAATCAATAAATGTTTTGTGTCATCGCACTAATACTTAGATTCTCCTTAACGAATATATGATAATAAGGTCACTCATTGATTTTTAGGCATTCTCATTACCTCAAAAATAAGTTCAATCTCCTTAACCCTTACTTATGCCTCTATTGGATCAACCACTCCTTTAAATGATAGTGGATTCATCTTAATAAATTTCTTATGTGAAATACTCTTTTCTTCTCGGTGTATTTCTCTTCATCCCTAACCAATTCTTGTGCCTCTAGTGCCTAGCCTATTGTTCTTCCATCTGAGACATAAACTTAGCTTGTCGCTCTACCAATAAAGTCATAGCATATGCCATATTTACCATATGTGTTAATGGTTCTAGCTCGGGAACTACATTTATCTGAGCAGGTTGTTCAACCTCCACTTCTGCTGGCTTATCTGAAGCCTCATGTTCTATTCTCACATTAAAATTCCCTTGTTACATTATCTTATATCATAAATGAATCCAAGATATAACAACATGCATATATACATATCTTTTCTAACATAATCGTTAGTACCAAACAAAACATATTTCTTACATTCACTACCAAATGTAGACTCTTCTAACTCACAAACCTCTAATACCTAGGCTCTAATACCAAAAGCTGACACACCCCAACCCAGTTATTCATAATTAAGTTTGAAAGTCAAAATGAGTCAAATCATAATTAATTTAACCAAACCATAAACACGAGTCTTAAATATAGAGTCATCAACGTAAATTCAAATTGGGTTGTCAATGTAACCAAACCTCTTTCTAGTGAGTACGCTCACCTTGGGTTGTCAACCATGTATTTATGTTTCCTTCAGGTGGAGCTGAATTGGATGGATTCGACCTTACACTTGTCAATCCAACTTAATCAGTATTGAATCCCAATCATACGTATTATCCTAACATAATTATGTAACATTCAATGATTATACCACCACAGAATGATTCCACTTAAGTAGAATTCCATGAAACATAAGTAAAGACGATGCAATGGTATATATATATATATATATATATATATATATATATATATATATATATATATATATATATATATATATATATATATATATATATATGTGTGTGTGTGTGTGTGTGTGTGTGTGTGTGTGTGTGTGTGTGTGTGTGTGTGTGTGGATAATGTTATGAACATTCAACCATAGAAAATATCGCATAAAGAATTTATAAATAAAACCATGTAAACATAGAAATATACTTCTCAATGTATGTATAAATGAAACATGTACTCAAAATACCATTTGAAATGAGGATATAAAAACATTCTTTCTTAGGGTATCCAGTATGGCCTCAAATTATCGTCCTCTATGCTTAACAATCTTATATTCATAAATTATTCAAATACAGGTGTCCAACATTATTAATATGAAAACATATATGAATATATACTTTCCATAACAAATGATGTTGTAATTTTTCAAGCTTCTTAGGTCAAGCTATGACCATTTATTTACAACATAATAAATTAACCCTATAAGCTCCAATATTGTTCCTTAAACTTCCAAGAATTTCATACTTTTATACATCATAACTTTCAATGATAGTCCACCCATTTCAAATACACATACTTTATAATACTGAATCAAAGTTTCATAATTTTTAGAGTTCATTTGCTATGTCAAAGATTTACCAAACTCATGGCTAATGGAAATGAAATATACAACCAGTAACTATGTACCAAGTTGCAACCATCGCTAAGGCCTAACCACAAGATTTTAAATTCTAATTTTAGGATATGGTATGAATATATAAATCTAGCTTCATATCCAATTAAAATTTCTCAATTCGAGTAAGTATACAAAATATATGCAAGTTTGATTATAAGGGATTTCAATGTAACACCATATAGCCTACAAGCACCACTTATCTCATATATAAATAAATACTTTTTATCACAAAGGAGAATGAAATTTTAATCACTAATTCATAATTTATATACTTTTAAATAAGTATAATCCAAAATTATAACAATATTATCACATAATTATACCTTGGAAACACCTTAAGGATTTTCTTGGAATTTTTCCAAGCTTTTCTTGGAATTCTTTCTTCCTTAAACTTCTAATATCTCTTTCCTCAAGATAAAAACTCTCAAAACTAAACCAGGGATTAAATTTATTGAAGAAATAGGTTAAATAGATAGGTTTGAGTCAGCAAATTCATCCCTCATTTCAAACCAATCAAATTAAACAATTTCGTTTACTAAAAGACAAATTACGACTTAAAGGGAACAGATAGAGTTGCCATTTTTTCATAAATTTGGTATAACTTCTTAAACGGACATCCATTTGATGTGTTGTTTGTTGTGTCACAAATCTAACTCATATTCTTAGAACTATCTAGTTTTCATCTTGAGCCAATTATTATATTATGAGGGTGGTCAAAACTAGTCTCCAACATGAACCTTCCCACCGAAAATTTCAAAATTTTATGTTTGTGGCCAATTTGATATATATATATATATATATATATATATATATATATATATATATATATATATATATATATATATATATATATATATATATATATATATATATATATATATATTAATAACATATTAACCATAACGCATAAAATAATCATAATTCTAATAGAATTTATCATAATTATATCTAGGTTGTCACACAAAAGGTTTAGCTCTGGGGGGAAGATCGAAATATAGTACATTTCATCATTAATTTCTTCTTTCCAAAAAAAAACAACATCCCTAGTTGTTACTTCTTCTTGAGGTATTGTCGGTTCATCTTTTATATAAATAACAAACTTAATTTTATGCTTACTTTCATTTAAATACCTTTCAACCAAATAGATAATAAAGTCGGGCGATATGTTTTTTTAGTTCTTTATCTTTTACTCCTTCTTGGTTCAACGTCATTAGTTGTTTTTGAAGAAGATATTGGTAGTGAAATTTCTTCTGAAGGTGAGGAGACAACATTCAGATTATTATTTTCTAAACCTTGATTTAAAGTACTAAACTTTGTTACATGTTCAAATAATTGAACATATAACGACTCAATGATTTCTTCGGTTTTAATATTTAAAAATCTATAAGTCACACTATTGTTAGAGCATCCAATAAAAATACATTTGTAAGTCCCATTTCCTAGTTTATGTCTTTTAGGCTCGGGTTTTCTTACATAAGCAATACATCACCAAACTTTAAGACGTCTAAGATTAGGCTTACGATTAAAACATAATTCGTATGGCGTAGTTTCGTTATTTTCCAATGGAACTCTATTTAAAATATAATATGAGGATAAAACTGCTTCTCCCCACATAGACAAAGGTAAACCAGAACTTATTAACATTGCATTTACCATTTCAACTAAAGTCCTATTTTTCCTTTCCGCTATTTCATTTTGTTGTGGTGTATAAGGCGCTTTAACTTGATGGATTATTCCATGAGTATTACAAAATTGTATAAACTCACTTAGGTAATATTCACCACCCCTCTCGAATCGTAATACTTTAATTTTTCGATTTTGTTGAGTTTCAACTTCGGCTTTAAAAATTAGAAATTTCTCGAAAACTTCATCTTTACTTTTAAGCAAATATGTATACACATACTTAGAGTAATCATCAATAAAAGTTAAGAAATATTTATTTTCACCACGAGTCATATTACTCTTCATATCACACACATCTCTATGAATAAGATCAAGAATTTTGGATGTCCTCTTAGCAAATTTAAACGACTTTCTAGTTATCTTAGATTGAGCAAAAATATCACATTTATAAAAGTTATCAATTTTACAATCTGAGATTAAACCGAGATTAGTCATATTTTTAATACTTTTATAATTCACATGACCTAATCTACTATGCCATAAAGAAATAGACTCAACCATATAGGCATAACAAATATAATTGATTACATCAATTTTGATCATGCTGTTATAAGAGTACCCTTTGATAATAAATTGGCCATTCTTGGACAAGATAAACTTATCAGACTCATACACAAGTTTGGAACATCTCTTATTGAGAATGTCCCCAGACACAAGATTTTTATACAAATCAGGTACATGAAGTACATTAATTAGAGTAAGAGACTTTATAGAAGTTAATTTTAATCCCACTGTGCCTCTCCTGACTACATTGGTGTGAAGATTATTTGCCATCTTCACTTCTTTTCCATCGATTTCTTGATATTTTTTGAATGAAGAGTGGTCTTTGCATATATAGATCGTTGTGCCGGTATCCATCCACCATCCACTTTCGTTTTTAATTGAATTTGCTTCAAATACAGTAGCAATAAGATCTTCAACATTATTGGTTTCCTTCGACCCTTATTTTTCCTTAAATGCCTTCTTTTTTAGGTGCCATTCTCGAGAATAATGGCCCGATTTGTCACAGAAGAAACATTTTCCCTTCTTTTTTCTTATTTGCACCTTGGTTCTTGAATTTTGAATCATTCTTTGTTTTAAATTTTGAGTCTTTGATATTCTTAGATTTTTATCCTCAACCATATTGTATTTTCAATTACCCTCACCTTGTTCATCCTTCTTTTCTCAAATTCGATAATCATCTTCAATACGAAGGTGACGAAGAAGGGATTCCATTGTGTAAGTCTTGTCATCATGATTAATTTTCATTTTTATAATACCCCGTACTTTTATGGATATTTAAATTACATAAGTGGCTTAATTTGGTAATTAGAGGAAATTACTATGAATAGTAATTTTGGAATTTATGAGTGTAGTTAAATAAATTTAGAATTTAAAGTGAGTAGTAAATATTAGTTTATTGGTGTCGGATTAATATTTACATGGATTATATTTTCATACGGGACTAAGTATACGAGTTGGATTATTTTAATTACATGGCGCCGTTAGGTAAAGTGACGAAGGATAATATTTTAATTTGGAAAACACGCATAGTGAGATATGTTAGGTCACATTACTGAATTTGAGTTAAGTGACATGGATGGAGATTTTGAGTGTACGATTGGTTTCAGAATGGCTGAGATAGTCATAATAGAGTATTCGGGGGTAATGTTTAGGTTCCTAGGATTTTTGGACTAATAGGGTCTCACAATTGAGTAAACGAGTCATTTTTGGGTTTATAAGGGATAAACCCTTATTCTCTCTTATAAAGGCACGAGAGAGTGAGAGGAAAGAGATAAAAGGAAGAAATAAAGGAAAAGAGGAAGAACAAAGGGGATTCCAACCCAAACTCCGTGGGATTCGACTCGAGGTCGTCGGATTTTATCTACGAGGCAAGTGTTTACTATATTTATCCTTTTGAGCATGTATCTCATATTATAGTTCGTAAACTATATGATTTTTGGGTTAGAACACTTAAAATAAATTTGGGGAAATTTGAGTACGAGTTTACAAATTGATGTATTGTACACTCTTAATGATTTCTAGTGTTGAACCTATGTTAATGGTTTGTAGAAATGGGTAAAATTGGTAGAAATGATAAACTAGGGTTTTAAATGGTTTTAAGGTTTAATTCTAAGAGAAATGGTTTAATACCACAAATGAATTTATGTGTTAGTTGAAAAACATAGATTAGATGTTTATAGTGTTGTTGGTTGAGATTAGAAACCATAAAAATGGAGGTTGGGTTGATATTTGGTATTTCGTAGATTTAGGTATCCTAGTAATGGAGAGATGGACGAAATATCTGGTGTGACTAGTCGATCGCAGCCAGGTAGCCGGTTGAGATTAGAAACCATAAAAATGGAGGTTGGGTTGATATTTGGTATTTCGTAGATTTAGGTATCCTACGAAATGGAGAGATGGACGAAATATCTGGTGTGACCAGTCGATCGCGGCCAGGTAGCCGGTCGACCGGGTAAAAAATAAAGGCTAATGGTTGGCTTGCAAGTCAAAATCCCATATCGCGGTCAACCGATACTCTATTTTTAGCCCAAGAGAAAAATTTTCTACTCCTTTTACTTTTGGGTTCAAATTTTAAGGACCTTCTTAATTAACGTATTATAGATGGTTAAGAGCTAATATGAAGAGATTGATAAATTAGGTTATAAGTGAATAAACCTTAGATTAAACAACAAGAAATCTCGAGTACCTGAGTGTCATTTCGGGGTTATCAAATTAAGGAATGTTTAGGGAGAATGGCCTTCTAGGGTATTAAGAGGTGAGAGTGTATATATATTTATGAGTAGAGAATGAATATGGGCCGATTACATTTGAGTGAATCCTAGGATGTGAGTAGGATGGAATTTAGGATATGGGCTAAAGAGAATTGAAAGATTATCATATACTTCTAGTGACAACTATTATTATAGGTGATACGATACAAATTGGTGTTAGGATAAGTTCTTACTATAGTTATTTATTATTACAAATTGGTTTATTTGGGTTTATATTATAATCCTTAAAAGTGATTAACGTGCGAGTTATATTTTAAATTATAGAATACTTATGCGTTTAGTATTTTAAGTGTAAGAATACTTATATACTATTACGAATGGGAACATTCGGGTTATTGGCTGTCACTATAAAAGTTCGACAATTATAGCCAGAACATATTGAGGAATGTTATATTATATATACAGGTATTGTTATAGTATATGTATAAAACTTTTTTACAATATATTGGTATGCAAACGATATAAATATGTATGTTTATATCTCTAGTGCTATCAAGAGAGGTTGCGCGATGTGGGTGAATCCCCTTGCTTACGGAGCAAGGAAAGTATATCCCCAGGTCATATCGTCCCGTATGTGGGTGCGATATTTTTATTCCACTTTTAGGAGAGAATATGACCGCCTCCACCGTTTAGTATTTCAACCATGATCACGACAAAGTCTGACTTGGTACCGGGGTTAAGTTGAGCAAACCCGGATGTGGATTGGCACTTTGAGACTGCATTTTTGAGTTATAACTTAGTGGGATGGTTATTATACTTATGATTGTAAAATAGGTATAAATATACTCGTTGTTTATAGTATATTGCTTGTATATAAGTATGGGATATCATATAACTTTGAATGGGGTAAAGTGTGAAAATGAATAAAATGTTATTCTTCTTCCTGTAGTTTTATATCTGGAGTAATACAAATGTGGACTGTAGGTTTAAGTGAGAACCATTTATATATAAAGAATGTTATATGTTAAAGTGAAAATGGTATTTAAAACTAGTGAAAGTTGCGAATTATGAAGGATATAGTTTAATATAAAAACAAGGACTATATATGTGTATCACATGGATGATTATATCAACCAAAAGCTTATGTAATAGATTATGGTATAACATATTATATCACGTAAGGTAGGTGATACTTATAAGGATTTAGAATATGGGTTAAAGAGATTAGTTAGGCGGGGTAGATTAACTAGGTTGTTTATAACGTATGCGATAGGTGTGCACTATTAGAAAAGGGGTGAGGTGTATCTCATGGGAGTGCGATACCAGTTTAAATATGTGAGATTTCATATTTTAAAATATGGATTTTAAGCACTTGCTAAATATTTTTCAAAACCCGGGCTCTAACCCGTTTCTGTATTTTCCCCTCTCTTGCTATATATGTATATATATTAGGTGTCCAGACACAGGGATGCCTGGATAATGATTCCTTCGAATCAGACGTTGCTGCCGCAACTGTGGATGTAAGTAGGTTTATTTTCGACACTTATGTCCTTGCGATCTAGATAGGAGGCATTGTAGTAATATTCGGGCCGAGATCCCAATTGTATTCATTTATTCTTTTACCGTCTTTTTAGTGTGACATTCGACTTGGTTGTACTATGTTGTACCGAGTGTTCGATTATTTTATTTCATTTCAGTTTTGTGTATATAAACTGTGTGAACGTTTTATTTAGTTGGTTTGGTTAAACATATTAGTTAGTATGAAATTTCGATTCCAGCCTAATAAGTTATTAGTAAGTAATCTTTGTTGCGACAAAGCATTGAGGATGTATCCTCTAGACATAAATTCAACTTCTTTCCTCTTTTCATGCTTTTGTTTTATTTTTTTCGGTATCTTCGGGTGTGGTCTCGGGAAATTTCTCGAGGTTTTCATCTAGAATGTATGCTAGTTTAAGTAATGTGAGGAAGATTATAACTTTCTCTTTCCCATGGGTGAAATTTTCGCCATCAAACCGGTCGAGTCGGATTAAGTCTTGACTCATTACTTGGATAGATTGTGCCATAGTTCCTTCCATTTGAGTGGAGTAATAATATTAATTTTTCCTAAAACTGTTGGATATTAGTATGAAAAGAACAAAAAAAAAATTAATTTATGCAAGGCACGTTCTCAGAACGCTGTCTTTTAGGCAAAATTTCTCCCCATCCGGTTGAGAATGAATCGCAAGTACACAATGGGTTTATTAAATCTACCTTCAGGATACAATGCAATGTATGAATAGTTTTTTGATTCAAACTATGTATTGTTTGATCAAACTGAGAACACTCTGAATTTGTAATCTGATAATGCCAAAATGTAGAGGACGGAGATAGGAGAAATTAGCAATTTTTGATGTCCAAAATAGATCCTTGGAACTCCTTTTATAGCCATTTCTGTGAATCTTCTTCAACTGTCATGGCTCTTCATGTAGAGACTCAGCAGCCATTGGATTTTGCCTTTTTAGAGTAACTTCAATCTAACAGTTCAGATTAGGCATCCCAATGTAAGCAAATGGACAACCCTACAAGAAATGCTACGAGTTCATCTAACGACTCAGATCAAGTCATTTTGGATTTTAAACCTCTTGATCAGATCGTTTAATCATAGCCGTTGATCTACTTTACTTTGTCAAAAGTTTAGGCTCCCATGCTTCAAGCGACGATACGCACGTGTAAAGTGCTAAGTGCGCGTCAAAGTGAGCAATGCGACCTAAGTCGCTTAATCACCCTTTTGTGCATCGCGTGTCGTGATTGGTTGTGCTTAAGCACCACCGTAATGCGTGGGATCATAACCCCTTATATGACTTATCAACTAAGAGGCTTAGTTATCTTTTAATTGATATACCACCACTTTTGTGGTAATCTTTGAATGTGGGACTTGAGCACTCCCATATATTTTTACACCCATTTGCTCATGTTTTTTCCTTCTAAAATAAAACCCAAATTAAGTTTAAAAATAAAACACCAATTAACATAATAAAATTAACAACTAAATATTATTTTATAATAAATGTTGAAATTTATCCAACGTTCCCCCACAAATTTCAATATACACAACAGAGGATACAAAGGATTGATTACATAAAACAAAAGGACAACAATACAGAACTTTTGGCACTATCGCTGAAATCTAGTACGTAAATGAGAAGTGTCGTCCGGACATGAACTTCCATATAGTTTAAACAATTCAAAGCTTCATCAAGTTGTTGTAGTGAACTTATCTTGAACTAAGGACCTTTTGAGATTAACCAAAACTAACAAACATACTACTTTCTAAGTTGATAAGTGTTCATCTAGCATGGACATTTATGGCCTTGTGCTAATCCTGATTTCACGAGTGCTTTAAGAACGGTCTTGATTCCATAGAAAAATGCCACACTTTCGACACTCATATAGGTAAATCAACTTTAGTGATTCTGCGAGTCACACTCATATGATTTATTAAGAGGTAACATTCACCCTCTAACATGCAGAAAACCAACACTAGGTACATAGGAATGGAAATTTTTCATAAAATTTCCTAGTGTTCCATAACTATAATTTAACTTATTTGGACCACATTGAACTCTATCTATATTTTCAAGATATGAGTTGGGTTTCCATTAAATATAGTTGTGTTATTGAATAGACCTTAGTCCCATTGCTTTTTACGTGATATATATTATATCCCTAACGAAACCTTTAGTCAGAGGATCTGCTAAATTCTTGTTCATTTTAACATAGTCGATTGTTATTATTCCTTCCTTGAGTAATTGTCTTATAATTTGGTGCCTTAGACTAATGTGACTAGATTTTTTGTTGTAAGTTTGTTCGAAAATTTATAAATTGGGGCTTCGTTATCACAACTTATCACAATAGATGGAGATGGCATTTTCCATAAAGGAATATCATATAACACATTTTAATCCATTCTGCTTCTTTAGATGTATCTTCTAGGGCTATAAATTCAGATTTCATTATTGAATCTGACACACATGTTTATTTCTTGGATTCTAAAGAGACTGTCGCTCCTCCTAGCGTAAAAATCCAACCAGTACTTGACTTGGATTTTGATTCAAGATTGTTCCAACTTGAATCACTATATACTTCTAAAATGTATGGATATCCTACATAATGTAAGCCATAATCCGATGTCCTCTTTAGGTATCTAAGCACCCTAGAAATTACATTCCAATGCTCTTGTCCTGGATTACATGTAAATATACACAAGACACATACTGCATAACCAATTTTTGGTTTAGTGCAATGCATGTCACACATCATACTTCCTATAATACTAGTGTATTTTGGTTGGTCCATAGCATGCCCAATATTTTTATTAAATTTATACTAGGATCCACTGGTGTAGCAACTGGATTAAGTTCAAAATGAATATATTTTTTAAGAACTTTTTCTATATAATGATATTGAGATAATGCTAAAGAATTATCTTTTCTCATAATTTTGATTCCTAAAATCACATCATCTTCTCCAAGATGTTTCATAACAAATTTTTATGATAGAAACCTTTTGGTTTCTTCAATATATTTGAGACTAGACCCAAATATTAATATATCATCCACATATAAGAAAATAATAACACCAACACCGTTTTCAAATTTACTATATATACATTTTTTGGCACCATTAACTTTATATCCATGGGCTTTTACAATATTTTCAAACTTCTCATGTCATTGCATATGAGCTTGTTTAAGGCCATAAAGAGATTTAACCAGTTTACACACTTTCTTTTCTTGGCCAGGCAAAACAAACCCTTCGGGTTATTCCATATAAATCTCTTCTTCTAAATCACCATTTAGAAAAGAAGTTTTGACATCCATTTATTGAATTATTAAATTATGAATAGGAGCAAGAGATATTAATATCCTAATGGAAGTGATTTGAGCAACATGAGCATATGAATGAATTACAGTAATCAATTCAATGTTTTTTTCTTATAGCCTTTAGCAATTAATATTGACTTAAATTTATTTATAGAACCGTCCGGATTTAATTTCCTTTTAAATATCCATTTGCACCCAATAGGTTTAGCTCCCGGGGGAAGATCGAAAAGAGCCCATGTTTTATTTCACAAAATTGATTTCATTTCGTCATTGATTGCTTCTTTCCAAAAAAAACATCCCTAGATGTTACTTCTTCATGAAGTGTTGTCGGTTCATCTTCTATATTAAGAAAATATTTAATTTTATTCTTAGTTTCATTTAAATCCCCTTCAACCAAATAGATAACAAAGTCGGGCCCATATATTCAACGTCATTCGTTATTTCTGAAGAAGATATTGGTTGTGAAAAAAGTCGGATGATTATTTTCTTAACCTTGATTCAACGTACTAAAATTTGTTGGATGTTCAAAGAATTGCACATCTACTAGCATAATGATTTCTTGAGTTTCAAGATTTTATAATCTATAAGTCGTAGTGTTACTAGAATATCCAATAAAAACACATTTGTATGTCCTATTTCCCAGTTTATGTCTTTTAGGTTCTGGTTTTATTACATAAGCATGACACCCCCAAACTTTAAGATGTCTAAGATTAGGATTACGATTAAACCATAATTAGTATGGTGTAATATCCTTATTTTTTTTAATGGAACTCTATTTAAAATATAACATGCAGATAAAACCACTTCTCCCCACATAGACAAAGGTAAACTAGAACTTATTAACATTGCGCTTACCATTTCAACTAAAGTCCTATTTTTCCTTTTCGTCGTTCTATTTTGTTGTGGCATATAAGGCGACATAACTTGATGGATTATTCCATGAGTATTAGAAAATTGTATAAACTCACATGGGTAATATTCACCACCCCTATCGAATCGTAGGACTTTAATTTTTCAATTTTGTTGATTTTTAACTTCGGCTTTAAAAATCAGAATTTTTTTGAAAACTTCATCTTTACTTTTAAGCAAATATGTATATGCATACTAAGAGTAATCATCAATAAAAGTTAAGAAATATTTATTTCCACCATGAGTCATATTACTCTTCATATCACATACATCCCTGTGAATAAGATCAAGCATTTTGGATGTCCTCTCAACCGATTTAAACGACTTTATAATTATCTTCAATTGAACACAAATTTCAAATTTTGAAAAGATATCAATTTTACAAATTTCAAGATTAAATCGAGATTAATCATATTTTAATACTTTTATAATTCACATGACCTAATCTACTATGCCATAAAGAAATAAACTCAACCACATAAGTAGAACTAATATCATTGATTACATTAATTTTGATCATGTCGTTAAAAAAGTACCCTTCGCCAATAAATTGGCCATTCTTGGATAAGATAAAGTTATCAGACTTATACACTAGTTTGAAACCTCTCTTATTGAGAAGGTCCCCAGACACAAGATTTTTACACAAATCAGGTATATGAAGTACATCAATTAGAGTAAGAGTCTTTCCAGAAGTTAATTTCAATTCAACTGTGCCTTTTCCTACTACAATGGAGCGAAGATTATTTGCCATCTTCACTTCTTTTAATCATTTTTGTGACTGTTCTTTAATAGTCACAAATCTTCATGTAGCGACTCAGCAACCATTGGATTGTGCCTGTTCGGAATAGCTTCGATCTAACAATTCAGATTAGGCGTCCCATCATAAAAGAATGGACACCCCTACACGAAGTGTAACGAGTTCATCTAATGGCTCAGATCAAGTCGTTTCAGATTTTAAACCTCTTTATCAGATCATTTAATCAACTCTGTTGATCTATTTTACTTTGTCAAAACTTTAGGCTCCCACGCTCCAAGTGTCGATGTGCACGTGAGAAGTGCCAAGTGAGTGTCAAATGGCGTAATGAACCCTAAGCCACCCAATCGCCCTTTCATGTGCCGTGTGTTGCGCTTACGCGTGTCGTAATTGGTAGTGCTTAAGCACCACTGCAATGCGTGGGATCACAGCCCCTGATTTGACTTGTAAACCAAGATGCTTAGTTGTCCTTTGGTTGATATACTACACGTTTTGTGGTAATCTTCCAATGTGAGACTTGATCACTCCCATATCTTTTCACACCCATTTGCTCATGGTTCTTCCTTCTTAAATAAAATCCAAACTAAGGTTAAAAATAAAACACCAATTAACACAATTAAATTACCAACTAAATATTATATTATAATAAATGTTGAAATTTATCCAACAATATTGGCAGATATGTATCAAATATTAGGTTTTCCATGCGAGGGTATGCAGATGCATGTGGAGCATGCCCATATTTAACAAGTGAGGCAATAGAGGTAGCCCTAGGGTATTTGGATTGGATATGCTCTAAGTAGTTGGTTAACATTGTGGATTTGATGAAGGATTTATTGAGTCGGAAGACAGATGTGGTGAAAGCCTGGAAAGCTTCATCACATTCCTGCTGCTGACTACTTTAGTGGATAAAATTGGGAATGAGATTCATTTGTGATTCATGCCCTTCTTATGCGACATCACTCAGAGTTATCTGTATGATTGAGGCGGTCTAGAATAGGTATCAATTTTTTTTCTTTGGATGCATTCAATAGATATTATCGGACCACTTTCACTGAGGCCCTTTATCTCTTGGAGGTACTTTTATTTTATTTTTCTTGCACAATTTTTCCAGTCTTGTTATTCGTTGAATGTTTTAATACTTTTGCACAATTTCATAGGTATTGACTTTCTGAGGTGATTAGGTTGACCACACATTTGATGGGTTTACTTGTCTTTGAGACCTAGGATGAAAATGCAAACATCTATATTTAGTCTAGTTGGCTTAATAATGTGTCAAGGAATGTTGAATCTTGCATAAATTGATCCAAAAATCTTCATGCATATTTGTATATGTATAGAGAGAGTCATGTTCATTAGAATCTATAAACAATGAAACTTGAATATCATGTTTGCACTAGACATTAAAGTGTTCTATCATGTCTCAATCAACGTGTATCTTCTTTGCAAACTGACTCTTGTGCTTATATTTGCCTTTGCACACACTCACATATCTTTTTATAATGTTAAATGTTTTAAAAATAAAACATGTGAGTATTTTTTAGAGAAAATGCTTATAAGAACACAATTATCCTTTTTTGTCAAAAATTCGGACCCAAAACTTATTTTAGGTTCATGTCATTTTTATTAAAGATTACCTACATAACTTGATTTCACGCCGACATCAATGCATCTCAAATTATCATCATATCAAAGTTCAAAGCCACATAACCAATTTTTTATAAGTTTTTTTTGCTACAATATTTTTAGTGACTAATTTTTGTGGCACATAAAAAGTTCCGGAATAATTTTACAACATAGAGGCTCCTATAAAATTAAAAACAGAAAACTCATTTATAGTCATTGGCTACCATTGTGGGTCTGCGGTTTGGCTACTAGAATAGTAGGCCTGCGATCGCTTCATGTTTACTCGTGTCTGTGGCTATGGGATGTCTCTATATAGGAAAGGCTAAACCGCTATAGCAAGCCCATGCGCTATAGCGGATGGGTAACCGATAGGTTACGGCTTGAGAGTCGGGTGCCTTGCGCAATCTTTATTTTTGTAATTTGTTTTAATTTGTGGTTAGAAAGATTCCTTAAAACCTAATCTAATTAGTCGAAATGTTTTTTAATTAAGAACTTTTTTTAAGAGTTTCTTTTAAAAAATGGAGATTTGTGTGTCTAAAAAAGAACAACTCCTTGTTCATTTTGTCAAAAAACCTATTTATATTATTTAACCCCAAAAATCTCCCAAACATACTATTTTTTTTGAATTCATAAAAAAAAACCTTTTTGCATATAAAATCATATATTTTATGGTGTTTTCTATAACAATTGTAAGGAAATAATTTTATAAATGTCCGGGGTAGAATCTAGGAATTTTGTATTTGTCATAGATCACAGTTTGTATGTCTGATACCACTACATTCGGCATGTCAACACGATCATCCACGATGACCTTGATCCGAATCCATGCATCCACCATCTTTATACGTGCATAATTCTTCATGCGACGTGCTTCTCAGCTCATTACCACTACTCCACTACGCAATATTGGTAAAATGATTTATTGCAGTTGTTTATATTTGCATAAATATTTGGAAATTTTCAAATATTATTTTTGAAGTATGGATTGTTTTTTATCGAAAGCAGAATTTTTTCTAAGTGTAGAAGTGGAGTGCCTCGGTCGACGAGCTCGTTCAAACGACATTACACTGTCGTTCGCGCAAGATAGGCATGTCGCACGATCTCGTTCGAACGACACATGTCCTTCATTCGAGAGACATGCTTATCTCATTCGAACGAAGCTGCTACCTCGATTTTCGTATAAATACCAGTGTGCATTCTACACGTTTTTCAAGTCTTTTCACAACACGATTTTTATGAAAAACTGCGTAGAAATAGACTCCACTTTTAAAGGTTTTACACCTTCTTTATTCACATAAACACTCCCATCTATGTATGTGAATCTTTAGACCTTCAAGAGGATCGTTTTTACTCATCTGGAGTATCTTGTGGAGAAGCCATCTCTCTTCTTCATTATTTCCCTCCGGGAAAGGGAAAGTTCCAGCCGACGAATTTGTGGAGAAGTCATTCTCTTCTTCATTGCTGACAACCTGGAGTTCTTGCAAGAGATTTCAACTGAGTCATCGAAACCGACACCTGCGGGTATTTCGTATGTCACGCTTATTTTCATTGTAATCCTTGCAACCGTTCTTTACAAAATTATAGTGAAATAAAAAGGTTTTGCCCTTCGGGGATTTTTTTTGAAATTATTTCTTTTATCGCATGCTTTATTCGTGGAATGTATTTAATCACTTAGATGCATGTTTAGGGTTTACGAAGTTAAAATTGGTTTTATCTAAAAATTGGAACAAAGTTGTTTTTACCTAAAGTACACACTAAAGGGCCGTTTCAAATTGATATCAGAGCTTGTTGCACTATCTTATTGTGTTTGTGATCCTGTGTCTTTAGGAATGCCTTTTGGTGATTTTGATGATTTTAGAATTCACCGTTTTGAATCATCTAATTGGAAATCTCAAATAAAAACTGCTATTAAAAAATTGGTTAATAAGGATGATTGTGAAAAGTGTCTTTGCTGCGAAGATTTTGGTCACAGGATAGATGAGTGTCCCACTAAACTTAGGGACAATTTTAATGAACCGATAAATCGTGTTTCTACCCTTAGTGATAGTGACCCAGAAGAAGAAAACTTTTATGCTAGTAAGCGTGATCTTCCCACCTTTCTGGATAGTAATGTAAGTGATAAAGACTTAACTTTGCATGATTCTTCCACAGCCACAGAAGAAGATACACCTGAGAGTGAGGGTGAGGTGAGTGAGGATGAGGGAAAAGACGAGAGAGATTTGTAAATTGATTTCAAAGAATTGAATGAAGAAACTTTAAAAACAAAGAAAGAAAATTTGAAATTGAAAGCTCAATTGAAAGAGTGTGCCTTAAAAAATAATGATGTTTTAGTTGAAGGACTTAGGGCACGTGAGAAATTTTTGAGAGAAATCCGATGTTGTAGAGTTTTTAATGACCAAGTATCGTGTCCTGAAAAATCAACACGGATTCACTATTAATAGGATACATAGTGACAACGTCATAGAATTGAAGGAAGCAAAGGTTGATCTTTACTGTGATAGCCTTGGGATCAAACATGAGTTTTTTGCTGTGAAGACTCCTCAGCAACATGGGATTGTTGAGAGAAAGAATATGATGACCCAGGAAATGGATGGATCTATGCTTCTAGGTCGTAAGGTTACCAGGATATTTTGGGCAGAGGCAGTGTCTACTTCATGCCGCACGGTGAATAGCGTTTACCTGCGTCCACACACACTTAAGATTCCGTATGGATTGTGGACTGGAAAGAAACCCAACCTTGCATATTTCTGTTTCTTTGGGAGTAAATGCTTCATCCTACGGGATAGAGAGAAACTAGGAAAGTTTGACTCCTAGAGCGACAAGAAAATATTGCTAGGATATTCATCAAATAGTAGAGCGTACCGGGTTTTTAAACTGAAGATCCCTAAGGTTATGGAGTCAATAAACGTCATCGTGCAAGATGACGACCCTACGACGTTTATTGATTCTAGCCTTCAGTGTGAGGATAAAGACTTTTCTAGCAGCGATTTACTTATCCCTCACATACACCCTGTGGACCCTACTCCTGTGTTAGGGGACACACCTACTTGGGTTCTCAAGAGTCATGATCCCTCTACCATTATTGGAAATTCCACTTTACGGGTCAAGACTTGTGCTCAGCTAGAGAATGTTATTAGCCATCTTTGCTACACGTCCAAAGTCGAGCCCAAGAATCACAAAGAAGCACTCAAAGATGAACACTGGATATCTGCTATGCAGGATGAGTTGCTTCAGTTTAAAAAGAACAATGTATGGGAACTTGTCCCCCGACCTAGTGAGACTAATGTGATAGGTACCAGGTGCATTTTTAAGAATAAAATGGATAAAAATAGTACCATAATCAGAAATAAGGCTAGGTTGGTTGGTCAAGTCTACACACAGATAGAGGGTATAGACTTTGGGGAGACATTTTCTCCTGTTTCCAGGCTTGAGTCCGTCCTCTTACTACTCTCCATTGCATGTCATATGCGCTTTCAGTTATATCAGATGGATGTCAAGAGTTCCTTTCTAAATGGCATTCTTCAGGAGGAGGTTTAGGAGGAACAACCAAAAGGGTTTGAAGACCCTAAGTACCCAAAGCACGTCTACTATCTTAGGAAAGCCTTGTATGGTTTGAAACAAGCACCCCGTGCTTGGTATAAGAGGTTTACTTCCTATCTCTTAGACCGTGGCTTCAAGAGAGGGGTAGTTGATATGACGTTGTTCATCAGGAGAGATGATGATGCTATTTTGGTTGCCCAGGTCTATGTGGACGATATAGTCTTTGAATCCACGTGCTCCCATCATGCTCACCACTTTGATGAGGAGATGAAAAGTGAGTTTGAGATGAGCATGGTAGGTGATCTTACTTTCTTCCTTGGTCTCCAGGTTCGTCGGGTAGAAGATGGTATGTTCATCTCCCAATCGAAGTATGCTAGAGACCTAGTGAATAAATTTGGTTTAGACTCCACTAAGCATGCACGTACACCTATGAGTACTTATATCAAGCTTAGTAAGGACATTTCAGGCAAGGACGTAGAGCAAACCTTTTATCGGAGTATGATAGGTAGTCTTCTCTACTTGACTGCCACTCATCCTGACATAGTCTTTAGTGTTGGATTATGTGCGTGATATCAGGCATCCCCGAAAGAGTCACACTTACTCGCTCTAAAACGTATTATCAAATACGTGAGTGGGACTCTCACATACGGTATTTGGTATTCCTTTGATACTGATGACCATTTATCCGCCTATTCAGATGTCGATTGGGTCGGGGATGTAGATGGTTGTAGGAGAACTTCTGGTGGGTGTTTCTATTTAGGTTCTGCTCTTGTCTCCTGGTTGAGAAAGAAGAAAAACTCCATCTCTTTGTCCACTATGGAGGCTGAGTACATCACCGTCGGGAGTTATTCCACGCAACTCTTGTGGATGAAGCAGATGCTGGAGGATTATGGGATTTCACAGGACACCTTGACCATTTCTTATGATAACACGAGCGTGATACACGTATCCCACAATCCAGTCCAACATTCGCACACAAATCACATCAGGATACGCGAGCACTTTATACGTCAGTTAGTTAAAAAATAAAGTCGTATCCCTTAGTTTCGTACCCACCGAGCTTCAGTTAGCCGATATATTCACGAACCCTTTAGATGACCTTAGATTTGAGAGTCTTAGGAAGTCTTTGGGGATTTGCACAATTGACTAAGGGGTTGGTTCATGTCTATGATAGGATGCATTGTCATGTTCATATCATATGATTCCTATTCCTAGGTTGTATCATTTGTATTATTTTTTTTCGCTTTTTCTAGTTTTTAAAAAAATCCAAAAAGATTTTCTTTTTATAAAATTTTTGAAAAAGCACAAAAAGATTTTTCTATTTTAATTGCACCTTGTATAGATGAGCATTTAAGATAGCCGAGTCAAAAATTTCATTCCATTTATCCACATGACTATTAGATAGTGATTTGAGATGCTACATCATTTCATCCATGTGCTTTACATTGTTTGGAGTCTTTGAGATGTGTTTAGTGATATCTTTCTACAAGTTTGGCTCCTTATATTCTTTATTGCACACTTTCACGGTTTTATTTGATTATTTTACTAGTCTATCACATATTGGCTTGAGTGTTTCCATCTCAATTCTTTCTATACAACGAACCATATGCTATAAAACTTGACAAGATTGGAATCCATGTAAAAAAACCATTTGGTGAGATTGTGTTTTTAAAAAACAGTGAAGGGCTACGAAAGGTAATTATCTAGCTTTTGAGATTAAGCCACCATTCAATCGGACCTAAAAAAATTGAGGAATTTTATTATCCGGGGTCCAAAGAGGTTGAAAGAGCCCGAAAAATTTAAAGGCAATAAAAAGAAATTCATGCCAAATATGGACCATTTAGGTTTCACCATCAATTCTCCAAAGTTTGAGAATTTAGATCACCTCTATTCGAAATATAAATATAAGGGAGTTTTGGTTGGAGAATTTAAACGGGTTTGCACTTCCTTGAAAGTCCTGAAAAAATATTAAATCGTTTTGGACGTTATTGGTGTTGAAATCATTTTGAGCTTTGATTTTTTATTTGATTTAGTCAATGTCTCTTATTTCCATCTTTTTACACCTAAGAAAGATGCTGAGTTTATTCGTTAGGAGTATCCGATATTCATCGTGCACATATGTGATGTTTGTATGCATTGATTTTCCTATCGAATTTGATCACACCCCTACATTTACGCTATCATCGACTTGGTTGTTTTTGTGTTTGTTCATGGTGTCATTTTTTGTTGTATATTATGTAAAAAAAATCAAAAAATCAAAAATAGATTGTTTTTACCATGTGACATTTTCCATATTTATGCTTCTCATATCTATCTATTTGGGGACAACATAAAAAAGGGGGAGAATGAATTATGGGGGAGATTTGTTTGGTTGATTTATTAATGATTTTCTTATGCTTAAATTGATTTTTTATTTTAGCTTATCATTATATTTCAAACTATTGCTTGTCACGGGTATCTGCTTTATCTCATGTGTGTAGGTACAAAGTTGATTTATTGGATTGCACACCCTGACGAGAAAATCTTTGGGAGTTTCTAAAGAGCTGAAGATTTGAAGATGTTGAAATTTGATAGAAGACATGTAATGGAGTGTTCTCAGTTTGAGGGTTTAATGGGGATATTATATTGTATGTAATTTGTTTTAGGGAGATTGCATAATTTGGATTTTTAATGTATGTACCGGCATAGACATAGGGGGAGATTTGTAAGGACATAATTTTATAAATGTCCGGGGTAGAATCTAGGAATTTTGTATTTGTCCTAAATCACAGTTTGCATGTCTAATACCGCTACATTCTATATGTCAACACGATCATCCATGACGGCCTTGATCTGAATCCATGAATCCATCATCTTCACATGTGCATCATGCTTCATGCGACGTGCTGCTCAGCTCATTCCCACTACTCCACTACGCAATATTGGTAAAATTATTTATTGGAGTTGTTTATATTTGCATAAATATTTGGGAATTTTTCAAATATTATGTTTTGAAGTCTGGATTATTTTTTATCAAAAGAATTTTTTTTTTCTAAGTGTAGAAGCGGAGTGCCTCGGTCGACGAGCTTGCTTAAATGACATTGCACTGTCGTTCGCGCAAGATATGCATGTCGCGCGATCTCATTCGAATGACACCTATCCTCCGTTCGAGCGACACGCTTATCTCGTTCGAACGAAGCCGCCGCCTCAATTTTCGTATAAATTCCAGTGTACATTCTTCATGTTTTTCAAGTCTTTTTACAACACGATTTTTGCAAAAAACATCCCAGAAACAGACTTCACTTTTTAAGGTTTTACACCTTGTTTATTCACATAAACAATTCCATCTATGTATGTAAATCCTTAAACCTTCAAGAGGATCATTTTTACTCATCTGGAGTATCTTGTGGAGAAGTCGTCTCTCTTCTTCATTGCTACCCTCCTCGAAAGGGAAAGTTTCAGCCGACGAATTTGTGGAGAAGCCATTCTCTTCTTAATTCCTCACCACCTAGAGTTCCTGCGAGAGATTTGAGTCCAGACATCGAAACTGACACCTGTGGGTATTTCGTATGTCGCACTTATTTTCATTGTCATCCTTGTAACCGTTCTTTACAAAATTATAGTGAAATAAAAAGGTTTTGCCCTTCGGGGATTTTTCTTGAAATTGTTTCTTTTACCGCATGCTTTATTCATGGAATGGATTTAATCACTTAGATGAATGTTTATGGTTTAAGAAGTAAAAATTGGTTTTAACTAAAAATTGGAACAAAGTTATTTTTACTTAAAGTACCCACTAAAGGGACGTTTCAACAATGACTCCCACAATTGCTTTTAAAAATCTATGGTTGTGATTCAAGACACATTTGCGATACTAGTGAGCCAGGAATTAAAATTTTAGTGGATATTCGGGTAAACTCATCCGTTTTAATAGATCGATGTTTACCGAGACCTGAAGATTCTAGCTGTCAAGTCAAAGCAATTGGAGATAGAAAGTACTAGTGTTGTGGAGGTTTAAAGTGTGAAATGATGATGATTTGTGGATACAGTCAAATCAAGGATTGTGAGTCGAGTTTGTACTTTTTGTAATCCTTAAAATATTTGTACTAGTGGAATTGTGTGTGGGAATGGTTCATATGGTTTTTTTTCGAGAAGATTCCTACGTTAAATGGTTGTGTCCCTATTTGTGTGATTTATTTTATTTTCCTCTATTGTCAATTGTTATCACCTAATATGTATTTGGACCTAATTAATTTATTGTAAAATTGTAAAATTGACTTAAGTAATTTGGTTAGGAATAAATTAAGGTTTTTCTTTTAATTCGCACCTTATTTTTATTATTTTAATCATGTTTAAATTTGGAAATAATTCATTTGTGATTAATTTAATTTTATTGACCCGTTGTATGATTGGATTTTCCAGTGCTCTGAGTATTTATGCAAGGAAATGGTTTAGTTTATTTGAAGCCAAATTTTTCTTAAAAAAAACATTCTTCCTCTGACCATTCACAAAATGGTATTTCACACCCATATGCACGGTTGCATGGTTTCCTCTCTAAAAATGTGCTCATGGATGTGTTTTGTGCCCATGATCATGACTATATCATATTATCCTTAATCAAACTATCTTCCAACTTCCATATGCACAAATGGAATACTGGACGGTGCGTACAACTCCAATTTTTTAAATGTTCAGTTAGTTGTCAAAATGCATGTGTTTGCTTCCAATTTGAACTCGTGTGAACGACACATCTGATGTTTTTCAAAACCCTACAAATAGGCATGGTTTCCCTCCAAAATGTGAATAACAATTTTCCTCATTTCAAATTGACATACTCAAAGGATACTTTTGACGTTAGGAGAATTTTTTCTACTTTTTGTATTTTTTGCAAATCTCACGTGCTCTATTGAAAAAATTGAGAGAATCTTAGATCTAGACTTGTGAGGAACTATTGAGTGTATTTGAAATCCATATAGCTATGATCTACATTTAAATTACATTATTTTTAGAAAATATACACTCGAAGATATAAAAGGAGGCATTTGAGATATTAAAGAGTTTAAGAATGAATCGATTCAGGCATGGAGAATTCGTTTTCATATCCTTTTGATTGAGCTTTTTCCATAGGTAACTTCTTGTTAAATAATTAGAGAGATTTGCCTTCTTGCATTATGTAAAATTTCTTTTTCAATCGAATGAGATACTAGGAGGCATCAAGTTATTATCCCCCCTAGGTGGAGCATTAAGGTTACCATATATTTAACCTTAATCTAGTATTGAAAATAACATGAATCTATATCTATAGACGATGATCAATTTAAAAGTGGGATATATTTTCATAGATTCCTATTCACCCCGTTTTAGGTTTAGATATATATTACAAACATACTTTCTCTATTGATTACAAATAAAGTTTACTCAAATTCAGGGATTAACATCCCGAGTGGCATCTTATTTATTTGTGGGTATGTACTTTCTGGATTGCATGTTTACCATAGATAGTTATTTATTTCTATGAGTTAGGAGTTAATTTTGAAAATGTGCATTCATCGTCTCATTCACATATAGTTAAGAGTATATTTCACGCATCTAGTGAATCTAGCAATGAAATTTAATGCTTCGGTTATTAATCGAGCAACTACTAGAAGATGAGTGAGATAAAACATGAATATAGCCGATTGTTTAATGAGTTGATAAAATTGAAATAATCTAACATCAAGATCAGGCATATAATTAAAGTGTTTAAAGAAGAAAGAGTTTTTTCAAAATAAATAGATAATATGATTTTGCAACTCAAAATTGAGTTAAAACCTGTGAATGAAATTAACTCTTTATAGAAATTAAGAAATACAAGCTCCTTGAAAATAATAAACATCTTGAGAAGGGGTGTGAATTGTCTGACACAAAAGAAAAATTATTTCGAAATTAAATTGTTTCTCAAAAAAGGTGTTGTAGCTAATTCCATGAAAGTAAAACTTGAATTAGAGGATAGGTCCAAAAAACTAAAAGTTGTTATTTGAGAAGTCTATGATTAAAAATGGAAGGAAATTATTTGGCTTTGACTTGTTTAATGATTCTCCAAATACATATACTACCTTTATTCATGAAAAATCAAATTTTAATGATAAGGGTGTTCTACTCAAGTCATTAAAAACTTATTTTTTCAAACAATAACAACGACAAAAACCTTAAGAAGAATATGTTATCTAACAAGAAGATAAAGGATGGTAAAGGATTCTCAAGTTAAGATACTCAAAATCTCTCAAATGCCTCAAATGAAAATGAATCAAAATAAGTTTTTAACAAACGGATTCCTGCTCATAAGCATCGTGCAAAGAAGTTTATGAGATAATTTTTTTTTTTAAAAAAGAGAATCTAGATTTTACAAAATAAATGTTTGTTTCTCAAACCACTTTTCAATTATACTAATTTTTCAAAAGATGAGCAATATTCACATAGTAAGTTCTCAAAACAAAATGATTTTCAGTGGGGATAACACAATACTTGAAAATGGACTTAAGAAACTACAAAAGGAAGTTAGTGGGATGAGAGAGGGTGACCAAACTAAGACTAATTGTATTAGAAAGTGAGACATAAAAAGTAATGCCTCGACTCAAATTTGGGTCACCATTGGCCCACCCGCACCGAGTCAAGGAGTTAAAAGGGGGAGGGGAAAGTCCATTTACTTTATTTAAGAAAATCCTCTAATTTTATCCTTAATTAAGAACAAAATTTTATGGTCTTAACTTGAGAAAAGAAGTGATCAATTTAAGTAATTAGTCAATTTACAAGATTTATTTATCAAATCCAATTTAGTCCACATTACTAATCAAATAGGAAATGAAGCACATGTGTCCCTGTATTATTACAAGCCATGGCCAAAGGCTTGAATAAAAGTGTTCAAAAGTTCCAAATTTGTCAAAGTCGAGATTTTATAAAAAAAATGATAGATCTCGAATGGCATTTGTTGCCCTTTGGGGCCTTACTAGCATCCATTCCGACATCTCCACTCGATGTATCTGGGGGTGGGGTTGGGCTTTTAACATAAAAAGTAGGGCTGAGAGAACGCTCAGTAGGGTAGGTAATATTAATCTATATGTTTTATACAAAAATATTATACATATACTGTGTATTTTATGCACCCGAGCGATGAGCTTAACTCACACTTAACCATTTCATCACCCTTTACCGGGTTTAGAGACTAATTAATCAAGTTTTAGTCATTTTCTTCATTCATCATTTTTCATTAGGTTGTCTTAATTATACATTCCCAATTACAACCATTATCATTTCCGTTTTGCATTATCTTTTCTCAAAATCATCCAGTAATCGCATACTTTAGCGGGCTACACACCTCCGACTATGCTACAGTATGATTTGGTCAGTGATTTTGGGTCTTTCACCCCAGGGCTCCGGGCCCTCCTTAATTTTTTCGATAACATCCATGTCCAATTTTATTGCATGTAAACATTTTATCTAATTTCCACATTATTCCACTCTTCTACCATTTTCCTCATTCTATGGTTTAAGTGATTCGTTCATTTCATCAATGTGGCATTTATTCATTTTATTCACTATGTCCTTTTTTCAGCAAAAATATGACCAATAAGGTCTAAGAGGTAGTCCAACCACTAGGACCCTCATTTTTGCCAAAATCATCATTTTGCCCTTTCATCGTAATTTTTTTTTGAAAAATATATTTAATTTTCATTAGAACTAAAACTTAACCTTTCACTTTCAAAACACCATTTTAATGATGTTATGTCAAAAATCAAGTCATCATTTAGTTTTTTGCCACATAAAATATAATTACTCATTCAAGACCACTTTTAACAAAATTTTCATAACGTTGTCCTATTATTACATGTGACCCCAAATATTTTCATTAATTCTAATAATATTTAACAAATTTTAGGGTTGTTTTTCTATATTTATTCATTTCATCATAAAACCTATTTTAACATGCTTAAACAAGTCTAAGATACCATCATTTACCTTACTATATGATTCTACATGAGTGAAAGTGGATTTCAAGCCTATAAATACCCAAAATGCCCTTAGATAATTAAAATAATATGTTTATATAATTTTAACATGTTTTCTTCCATTTTAAAGGTAAAATATCATAAGTTTTTAAAGAGACCCTTCTGGTTTTTTTGTTTGTTTTGTTAAAAAATCTATTTTTTTATCAAGACTGTAATATTTCATCAATTAACTTTTTTTAGGCATTTTAAATCATTTAGCATTCATCCTACATAATTTTTATAGCTAGAAAACCTTGAAACTTTGGAAGAGAAAAATCCAACCTTGGATTAGAAGAGGAGAACATAAAATGAATGACTTGAAAGCTTCGAAAAAGTCCTAAGCTCCAAGAATACAAAGCTCCTTCAAATGACTCCAAAAATCCTCTCTACAAGCTTTACTCCACCCCTTTCTTCCTTGACCTAAGCTTGAAGATGGTAGAATGTTATTGAAAATGGTGTAACTTATGGTTTGGAGGTGGTGGTAAGGTTTTGTTATGGAGAAAAAATGGTTTGAGATGGAGAAGATGTGTGTAGGGAACTTAGAGAGAGATACAAATTCTAAAATATGGTGAGCAAAACCACCCTCGCTCTCTCTTATTATAACCCCACAAGACCCACCTAAAACTATTTAAAACTCTGCCAAACACACCAAAAACATGTCTTCCTATCAAGGCCACTAGAAGTTGATGCGTCACCCTATATATGGCTAAAAATGCGGCAGCATATCAAGCTAACATGAAATGACAAATTTCTACCCAGATCGTTCGAATGAGAATGGGACCTCGCTCAAATGACTGGGTGGTTATTGTTCGATCACTCATTCGAAAAATGTTCTAATGATATTGGGCACCTATGCAGAGGTGGATCCTCTGATAGTCATTAGATGTCCACCTATAATAAGGTGGCCTTTTCGTTCCAACCACTATATCTTATTCGAACAAGAATTGGACCTTGTTCGAACGATCTTAAGTTCGTTTGATCTACCTAGCTTACTAAAATCTCCAATTTCACCCAATAATTTCAAACAATTAACATCAAGGCCAAAAGGGTAATTGGATATAAAGATAAAAGCCCATATATTTATAATACACATGCCAATAATTTGACATGATTACAAATTACAGGGGTAAAGAATAAAATATCGAGAGCTGGTAAATCATTCTCCCCTCCTTGGAGATTTCATCCTTGAAATAAGAACAACCTACTAATTGAAGAGTTCTAGGTGCTTCTCTCGCTTCTCTGACTCGCATTCCTATATCGCACCTTCAATGCCGTTGTTGATGTATAAAAATGGACTAACTCCAAATTTATAATAATAGATAATAATATAAGAAGTAACTCAAATCGTACACATAAAAGAAGAGATTTTTGTAATACCCCGTATTTCTGCATAGTTTCGTTTTATTTAAATTACGCGAGTAGATTAATTTAATGAGAAAATACGTTTTATTTAAATTACGTGAGTAGAGTAATTTAATGTGAAAATATGTTTTATTTAAATTACGTGAGTAGAGTAATTTAATGTGAAAATACGTTTTATTTAAATTACGTGAGTAGAGTACTTTAATGTGATACGTTTTGAATTAAATTTATGACGATTAAAAATTTAAAAAAATGTGAATAGTAAATATTGGTTTATCTCGATCGAGTGTCGTGCGTAGATAAAATTGAATGTGAGATGAGAAATTTATTTTAAGATACTCAGAAGATCATTTAGAGTCCACAAATGATTCCGAAAGGGTCGAATTAGTCAAAATAATGTACCCGGGGGTACTAGTTGAGTGCCGGGTCATTTTTAGGCTAAACCGGGACCTTACGAGGGCATTTGGGTCTCTTTATATTGAAGGGTGAGGAGACCTACGAATTTTGTAGCCCTAAATCAGATTATAAGAGTTAGAGGCTAGGGTTAGAGAGAAGGGAAATACACCATAACCATTAAAGAGAAGAGAGAGACAATTTCCTAAGGCAAAAGAAGGAAGTAGGAAGCATTCAAAGGAGATTTCACTACCAACTTGTTGGGAAGAAGGATTGAAGGATAAAAATCATCGATCATCAACAACAACCACGAAATCAGACCCTACAATACCTAAGGCAAGTGGTTATTTGCAAAATAAATTGAGTTATAATACCCATATATAAGCTTTAGGAAGAACATGATGTTTATGATATTTTTGGAAGCAAACACTTGAATATGATCCATGATTGATAGGGATTGCATGTAGAATGTTTTTGATCTCCAAATAATGTGATATCATAGAAGACTTGAGGATTAAATCGAACTAAAAATCTGGACTTATGATGAAAATATGGAAAGATTTATTTTTAGGGTTCTTGAATGATATGAAGATCTTTAGTTAATCTGGACGAAATTTGTAATGATTTAGTTGTTTTAAATCGTTAGTAATCATCCCAGAATATGTAAGAATGATTAGAAATCGTTAGTTGCAAGTATGGTGAATTACCATGGAAGATGGTTAGACAAAAATTGTGTAACTCGCATGAAGAAGACGAACTGGGTCTGTCACTGCTCCATCGATCGATCGACCGTTGAATGTCGATCGATCGAGCAGTCGATCGATTGACTTTCCATCGATCGATCGACCCCGGCTGTGCTTTAGAGAATTTTGTGAAAATTTCTTTTCAATTATCGTCACCTAATGGGAACTTTAGTAACGACATTTTACCTATGAAGGGACTTAATAAATACCAGTAGGTGTACCGAGAGATTTCTTCATAAATGATTGAGTGTGAAATTTGGAGAAATGGATCGACAGGAAAATGACCGATTGAGTCGTGTGTCGGGAATGGGAGAATTTAATTACGAAAAGAGTGAGTGTCAATTCCGGAAAAATACTAGTAGGTAAGATATAGCTTAACTACTGAATCACGGGAGGGGTAACCAGGACCCTTGGAGTTGCGTGAATACTCGAATAAATGCGACAGTGAAATAAATCATAAATTAATGAGTACGGGGAATATAAGTAAAATATATTACGTACGGGCATGATTTGATAGATCGGGTGTGTACCTACTAAATTATTTGAATTTTTGGGTTAAGAGAATTATACCTAAATTAATTATGTTAGGGCCGATGAGATATTTCGAACTAACATAAAGTTACTATATGTCTGGGGTCGATGTAAAATGCCGAACCGAACCTTAAAACTGTTGTCGTGATGAAAGAGTCCCGAACCAGAATATGTGTATATATATATATATATATATATATATATATAATTGTTGGGGTCGATAGATCATTCCGAACCAACTCTCACTTGGGGTCGATGAAGCATTCCAAATCAAGAGTCCTTTATGTGTGTTAAAAGGAAACATTAGTGATAACTAATATTTGATACATGTTGTGTGATAAAATGTATTCCATATGCATAATCTACTGACTTAAGATAGTAGATAATTAAATAAATTGAAAATATCTTAGTAATAATTAAGCAGCGTGATATAATTATTACAAGAATAAGGTTAATGAGAAGTAAGTAAGTTATCTACGTTTATAACATATGAGATATGGCCTACTAAATTACTGCGAGTATGTTTTGGGGACTTAGCAGGGGAATACATTCAGTGGGGCATTCTAATCTAGTTAACTTGGGTAGTATAACTAGGTGAACTAAGTACCATCGTTAGGCGTGTACTATAGAAGAGAGGTGAGGGAACTCAAAAGAGTGTGCGATGTCTTAATATGCATAATTAATAACTCAATTGTGATAACTGCTTGCAAAATATTTTTAAATATTTTTGAGTACTAACTCTTGATATGTAGAATCTTTTAAAAACCTTTTAGGTGCCCAGCCACAGGGACACCCAACATGAATTCATTCCCGGGATTTGGGAGCTACAGCACGTGTGGATGTTGCAGGGATTGTTTAGACGTTTTCTCTTTTTCAAATCTAGTACAGGACCTCAGTTTTAGTACTCTCTATTGGGACATGTTGTCCAATCTTTACTCTTACAGTTATTCAGATTTTGGATTTTGAGTTAGTTTTCTTGGCCGTGGTTTTTGGCAAGACTTTATTTAATTCAGTCATTTATGCAAATTGGTTTATTATTGCTTGTTATGTATCGTTTCCTCATGAGTTGTTTATTTATGTTTAAGGAAGATAAAATTTTGGCACTAGCTTAATGTCACTTAGGTGATTAGTAATTTAAAAGGCTTTCGACAGTGATGCTAAGAATGAACCATTTAAGAAACCTGTTTTAAATTAATCTAAGGCTTGATCAACCAAGGTTTAATTAGGCGGGGTGTCACAGATGGTATCAGAGCATCAGGTTCTAGTATCCATAGGATCTGTACGGCTTACTATGTTTTTGCGTAACGTTTGATTGTATTAGAGCCTTACTATTAGGACTGTTGATTCACTTTTCGCCTTGGGGTTATCGTACATCTTCTCTTTAAATTTTGTATAAACTGTGTACTTATACAATTTGATCTAATTTCAGATGCCACTGAGGAGACAGCGAGCGAAGAGGGCTGAAGCCAGAGATGAGGTGAGGGAGGCTCATTAGGAGCCACAGGTGCCGCTACCACCACCCCCACCCGAGTTAATAGCCACTACTCAAGTTGCAGTGATAGTGGCTCAAGCAGTCGAGACAGCGATGAGGGCCATGGCAACCCATTTTCCTTAGCCCCAAGTACCACCTCCCGTGGCACCAGTAGTTCAAGCCCCAATAGGGCCATTTACTTGGCAGCGAGTCAGAGAGACCTTTCAGAAAGGGCATCCACCTGAGTTCCAGGGTAGTACCGATGTAGTGGAGGCGTGAAACTGGAAGAAAAATATCCAACACCATTTGCGCATGCTAGAGTGCACCGAGGTACAGAAACAAATGGTAGCTACTTTTCGTCTCTCGGGAGAGGCCTTACAATGGTGGGAGTCAGTTAACACCACCGAGGAAAAGGACGCTATGGCAATTTCTGAGTTTTGGGTGCGGTTTGACTGCAAGTATTTTCCTCCAGCAGTAGAGTCAGAAATGAGGAAGAAATTCAGCGAGGTGGTTCAGGGTGATCACTCAGTTGCTGATTATGAGGAGGAGTCTACCCGTTTGGATAAATTTTTTCCAAATGAGGTGAGCGATGAGGAGCAGAAGAAGTCAAAATTTATGGATGGCTTGACCTGGAGAATCAGACAGCATTTGATCGGTAATCTGGCATTGGTAACTTACACAGATGTCGTCAGTGTCGCTCTACTACACTGTCAGGATCACCGTTTTCATGCGAAGGGAAACAAGAGAGGTGATCCTAGCAACCGGGCCAAGTGGATGGAAGTAGTAGCAACAGCACACCACAACAGTAAATAGTGGGCCAGCTAGGACAGGATTCCCGACAGGGGAACTCTGCCAAGAAGTTTAAGCATGGGAGGCATCGCTTTGACAGACAGGGACAACAGGGTCCCCAGTAGCCAGTTCCCCAGGGCCGGCAGGGCCAAGGGAACTAGGGTGGAGGGCAGTAAGGCCAAGGTCATCAGGGCTAACGTCAGGGCCAACAGGGCCAAGGTTAGAGGCAGTTCCAGGGTCAGTGTTTCACTTGTGGCCAGTAGGGTCACAAGAGTAGGAATTACCCACAGCAAGATAGGGCACAACTTCCCAATAGGGGCAGCAAGCTCCGTTAGCCCCAGCAGCACCACATGCCCCGCAACCAGGCTAGATGCACTACGGGCGTGTGTTCAACGTCCGTGACATTTCGTTTCAGCCAGCACCTTCAGCACCATCGGCAATCGCGGGTATGTTTCCTATCCATGGACTTGAGGGTAATATTTTGTTTGATATGGGGGCGATGCATTTGTTTATTTCAACTAGATTTGCACGGGCAGCCGGCCTCTTAGCGACAACTGACACTCACCTTATGTGTGTGGAGTCACCAATGGGTAGTGGTTCCCTTATACATTCGATCTGTAAGGATGTGAACATTAGGGTCGGGAGTTTGAGTCTAGCGACAGACCTTTTAGTACTGGATATGGAGGGTTATGATGTCATCCTAGGCATGGATTGGTTGGCACGTTATAGGTCAATGGCAGATTGTTACGAAAGGACTATCGTATTTTCCATCCCGGGGTAAGATATGTTACTTGTGGTGATGCCTCTCCCCGAGGGAGGATCGCGCACTCATTTATATTATATTGAGGAGGAAACCTCACATGGGGTTGTCGTTTCTCTGGACTCAATCCTAGTTGTGAGGGATTTCGAGGATGTCTTTCAGGAGATACCAGGGTTACCACCCAACAGGGAGATAGAGTTAATTATTGACCTAGCACCGGGGACGAGACCTATTGCTAGAGAATCATATCGCATGGCTCCTTCGGAGATTCGAGAGCTGAGAGAACAGATTCAGCAGCTCTTAGGACAGGGTTTCATTTGACGGAGTACATCGCCTTGGGGTGCACCGGTGTTATTTGTAAAGAAAAGGGATGGTTCACTTCGTCTGTGTGTAGATTACAGGGAGCTGAACAAAGTGACAATACGTAATAAGTATCCATTACCGAGGATTGACGACTTATTTGATCAGTTGAGAGGGGATACGTACTTCTCAAAGATCGATTTGAGGTCGGGTTACCACCAATTGTGCATTCATGAAGAGGATGTACCTAAGACCGCTTTCCTATCGCGGTATGGGTCATATGAGTTCAGGGTAATGTCGTTTGGGCTCACTAATATGCCTGCAGTATTCATGGATCTCATGAATAGGGTATTCAGGGAATTCTTGGACCAGTTTGTGATTGTATTCATAGACGACATTCTAATCTACTCTCGCACGAAGGAGGAACACACCGAACATTTATGAATTATTCTACAGACATTACGGGATCATCAGTTGTATGTCAAATTTGAGAAGTGTGGATTTTGGCTTCGGGAGGTTCAGTTCCTAGGCCACATTGTATCCGACAGAGGCAGTGCTGTTGACCCAAGTAAGGTATCGACAGTGAGGGAGTGGGGACAACCCATGACATCGACCAAAATTTGCAGCTTTTTGGGGTTGGTTGGTTATTATCGACGCTTCATTAAGGGATTCTAAAAAATTGCTGCTCCTTTGACAAACTTGACTCGAAAGGGAGTGCCCTTTGTATGGAGTGAAAGTTGTCGGTTAGCGTTTGATGAGCTAAAGGACAAGTTGAGATCAGCACCCGTTCTTGCCTTGCTTAGGAGCGAAATGGAGTACCGAGTCTATACTGACGCATCCTTACAAGGGCTTGGGGGTATATTGCAACAGGAAGATAAGGATATAGCTTATGCGTCCCGAAATCTTAAGCCACATGAGAAGAATTACCCCACCCATGACCTCGAGTTGGAAGCGATCGTTTTTGCATTGAGGATATGGAGACACTATCTTCTGGGTGAGAAGTTCACTCTATTCACGGATCATAAGTCACTTCAATATCATTTCACTCAGAAGGATCTAAATATGAGACAAAGGAGGTGGCTTGAATTCATGAAGGACTACCAGTTTGATATACAGTATCACCCTGGTAAGGCTAACGTGGTGGCTGATGCGTTAAGCAGAAGGCCTACCAGAGATTTGGCAGAAATCCGAAAGGCGAAGTGGAGTGAACTTCGACACGGGGATGAAATAGCTAGAGCATGCATGGCAATTTTAGCTATCACTCCCGAGAGTGTTATGCGGGTAGTGAGGGCACGGGCCGAGGATCCGTTTTATCAGGACAAAGTACGACAGTTACTGGCCGAGGGGGCAGAGTCCTACTCTATCAGCTCTGAGGGCGGACTATGGTTTAATGGCAGATTGATAGTACCAGAGGATGATGATTTTAGGCATGCCGTAATGACGGAGTCGCACGGGTCAAAGTTTTCGGTACATCCGTGTGGGGACAAAATGTACCAGGACATGCGATGAATATACTGATGGTCAGGTATGAAAAGGGAGATTTCAAAGTTTGTCTCAAGGTGTGTTACATGTCAGCTTGTAAAAGTTGACCATTAGAAACCTTCGGGAATGCTACAACCACTGGAGATTCCCGTGTGGAAGTGGGAGAGTATCTCAGTGGATTTTATTACTAGGTTACCAACGTCACAGAAGGGTTAAGATTCCATATGGGTGATAGTGGATCGGTTGACTAAGGTAGCTCATTTCTTGTTGGTTCGTACGGATTATGATACAATGTGGTATGCGCAGCTATTCATTTCATAGATCGTTACCTATCAATATTGTGTCTGACAGAGACAAAATATTTGTGTCACATTTCTGGCAGAGCTTTCAGGAGGACATGGGCACCGAATTGCGGTTAAGTACGACATATCACCCGCAGATAGACGGTCAGACTGAAAGGGTAAACCAGATATTGGAGGATATGTTAAGGATGTGTGTCCTAGATTTTGGGGGTGGATGGGAACAATACCTTCCTCTGGTAGAGTTTGCATATAACAACTCTTATCAATTTACTATCGGTATAGCTCCCTTCGAGGCACTTTACGGGAGACCTTGTCGTTCGGACCAGAGATGATACAGGAGACTTCTTCCAAAATAGAGTTAATTTGAGGACGTATTTGAATAGCTCAGGATAGGTAGAAGAGTTATGTCGACGCCATTAGGAGACACATGGAACTAGATGTGGGCTACCAGGTGTTAATCCGGGTATCGCCTATGAAGGGGATTATGAGGTTCGGTAAGAAGGGGAAGTTAGCACCGAGATATGTGGGATCGTTTTCTATCATTAAAAGGGTGGGACTGATAGCTTACAGATTGAGACTCCCCGATCATCTTCAACAAATACACGATGTATTCCATGTGGCGTCGCTGAAGAAATACAAGAGGAGTGAGAGAGCCTTCTGGCACATTCCACTGGAGGAAATCGACTTGCAGCCAGATGTCTCCTATGAGGAAAGACCCGTGGCTATTCTGGATTATAGTTATCGCAAACTACGATCCAAGGTAGTACCCTTAGTACGAGTACAATGGGGACATCACAATATGGATGAGTCTACTTGGGAGCGGGAGGAGAATATGCGAGAATAGTATCCCGAATTATTCACCGCAGGTACTTTCTAAATTTTGAGGACGAAATTCCTTTCTAAGGGGGGAAGTATGTAATACCCTGTATTTCTGCATAGTTTCGTTTTATTTAAATTACGTGAGTAGAGTAATTTAATGAGAAAATACATTTTATTTAAATTAAGTGAGAAGAGTAATAAAATTTGAAAATACGTTTTATTTAAATTACGTGAGTAGAGTAATTTAATGTAAAAATAAGTTTTATTTAAAATACGAGAGTAGAGTAATTTAATGTGATACGTTTTGAATTAAATTTATGACGATTAAAAATTTACTAAAATGTGAATAGTAAATATTGGTTTACCTAGACCGAGTGTCGCGCGTAGACAAAATTGAAGGTGAGATGAGAAATATATTTTAAGAGACTTAGAAGATAATTTAGAGTCCACAAATTATTTCGAAAGGGTCGAATTAGTCAATATAGTGTACCCGGGGGTACTAGTTGAGTGACGGGTCATTTTTGGGCTAAACCGGGACTATACGAGGGAATTTTGGTCTCTTTAGATTTAAGGGTGAGGAGACCTACGAATTTTGTATCCCTAAATCAGATTATAAGAGTTAGAGGCTAGGGTTAGAGAGAAGGGAAATACACCATAACCATTAGAGAGAAGAGAGAACCAATTTCCTAACGCAAAAGAAGGAAGTAGGAAGGATTCAAACGAGATTTCACTACCAACTTGTTGGGAAGAAGGATTGAAGAATAAAAATCATCAATCATCAACAAGAACCATGAAATCATACCCTATAGTACATAAGGCAAGTGGTTATTTGCAAAATAAATTGAGTTATAGTACCCATACATAAGCTTTAGGAAGAACATGATGTTTATGATATTTTTGGAATCAAACACTTGAATATGATCCAGGAATGATAGGGATTGCATGGAGAACGCTTTTTATCTCCAAATAATCTGATATCATAGAACACTTGAGGATTAAATCAAACTAAAAATCTGGACTTATGATGAAAATATGGAAAGATTTATTTTTAGGGTTCTTGAATGATATGAAGATCTTTAGTTAATCTGGACGAAATTTGTAATGATTTAGTTGTTTTAAATAGTTAGTAATCATCCCAGAATATGTAGGAATGATTAGAAACCATTAGTTGCAAGTATGGTGAATTACCATGGAAGATGGTTAGACAAAAATGGTATAACCCGCATAAAGAAGACGATCTGGGTCTGTCACTGCTCGATCGATCGATCAACCCTTGAATGTCGATCGACCGAGCAGTCGATCGATCGACTTCCCATCGATCGATCGAACCCGGCTGTGTTTTAGAGAATTTTGTGAAAATTTCTTTTCAATTACCGTCACCTAATGGGAACTTTAGTAATGACATTTTACCTATGAAGGGACTTAATAAATACCAGTAGGTGTACCGAGAGATTTCTTCATAAATGATTGAGTGTGAAATTTGGAGAAATGGACTGACGGAAAAATAACCGACTGAGTCGCGTGTCGGGAATGGGAGAATTTAATTACGAAAAGAGTGAGAGTCAATTCCGAAAAAATACCAGTAGGTAAGAAATAGCTTAACTACTGAATCACGGGAGGGGTAACCAGGAGCCTTAGAGTTACGTGAATACTCGAATCAATGCGACAGTGAAATAAATCATAAATTAATGAGTACGGGGAATATAAGTAAAATATATTACGTACGGGCATGGTTGATAGGTCGGGTGTGTACCTACTAAATTATTTGAATTTTTGGGTTAAGAGAATTATACCTAAATTAATTATGTTAGGGTCGATGAGATATTCCGAACTAACATAAAGTTACTATATGTTTGGGGTCGATGAAAAATGTCAAACCAAACCTTAAAACTGGTGTCGTGATGAAAGAGTCCCGAACTAGAATATATATATATATATATAAATTGTTGGGGTCGATGGATCACTCTGAACCAACTCTCACTTGGGGTCAATGAAGCATTCCGAACCAAGAGTCCTTTATGTGTGTTAAAAGCAAACATTAGTGATAACTAATATTTGATACATGTTGTGTGATAAAATGTATTCCATATGCATAATCTACTGACTTAAGATAGTAGATAATTAAATAAATTGAAAATATCTTAGTAATAATTAAGCAGCGTGATATAATTATTACAAGAATAAGGTTAATGAGAAGTAGGTAAGTTATCTACGTTTATAACATATGAGATATGGCATACTAAATTACTGCGAGTATGTTTTGGGGACTTAGCAAGGTAATATAAACAGTGGGGTTTTCTAATCTAGTTAACTTGGGTAGTATAACTAGGTGAACTAAGTACCATCGTTAGGCGTGCACTATAGAAGAGAGGTGAGGAAACTCAAAAGAGTGTGCGATGTCTTAATATGTGTAATCAATAACTCAATTGTGATAACTGATTGCAATTTTTTTTAAATGTTTTTGAGTACTAACTCTTGCTATGTAAAATCTTTTAAAAACCTTTTAGGTCCCCAGCCATAGGGACACCCAACATGAATTCATTCCAGTGATTTGGGAGCTGCAGCACGTGTGGATGTTGCAGGGATTGTTTAGACGTTTTCTCTTTTTCAAATCTAGTACAGGACCTCAGTTTTAGTACTCTCTATTGGGACATATTGTCCAATCTTTACTTTTACAGTTATTTAGATTTTGGATTTTGAGTTAGTTTTCTTGGTTGTGGTTTTCGGCAAGACTTTATTTAATTCAGTCATTTATGCGAATTGGTTTATTACTTCTTGTTATGTATCGTTTCTGCATGAGTTGTTTATTTCTGTTTAAGGAAGTTAAAATTTTGGCGCTAGCTTAATGTCACTTAGGTGATTAGTAATTTTAAAAGGCTTTCGATAGTGATGCTAAGAATGAGCCATTTAAGAAACCTGTTTTAAATTAAATTAAGGCTTGATCACCCAAGGTTTAATTAGGCGGGGTGTCACAATTTTTAGAGTGGTTCAGCTGTAAAATAGCCTACATCCAATGTTGGTTTTATTTGTAGGGTTTATAATAGCTTAGTATGGTGTGCATATAAGTGATCCGAGTTTTCCTCTGAGGTAAGAGAATAGTTAATATTTATCATGGTGTGAAACTCTAAAGATGGAGCACCTTAATATTGATAGGCGTTTACATCTGTGTATAATAAATGAGACTCTTGGAATTCGGTGATGGTTGGTATCCTATCTGAGTAACCATTGGTAATTCTATTGGTTGGCCTTCTGAAGTTAGTGAGGATTCTAGCCAACTAAGTGTCTTTGAAGTCGATCAAGCTCGCTGGTTGGCTACATATGAGGACATGTGTACATTCATCATTGGTCCATGTAAGGTAATGAGTTTTAGATTCAAAAAAATCCCCCAATGCTCCATTCTTGACGATTGAGTAAAAGTATAGTGTATTTAGTCCAGGAAGTTACTCGGCATACTATTTTGAGTGTTTTGTCGGTAGCTGACCTCCCATACTTGTAGAAATTTCCACTGACACCGTTTGATGTTGGCATTTTGTAAACAATTCAAACTTTTTTGAACCACCAAAGGAGACAGTCATCTTTTAACGCTTCGGGAAGCGTGTAACCGACAGTAGCGATACGGTTGATTTAGTTAATCATTTTATTCTCATTTATCGAGGCAACCAATAAATAGGTATGAAATTCCCCTCCTTTCTTTTTACCTCAAAACTTCTGAACTTTAGCACTTTTTTTGCCTTCTATTTTTTTGTGTGCGATAGTTTTATACCATTTTCTCTTTAGTTTTTGCAACCGTCTTTGATCCCTTGTAAGCCTTATTTTCCTTTTTCTCTTTTTTATCATCTTTTTCTCTATTTCCACCATAGACTAGATCATAGATGAGATTTCATTATATGAGTTTAGAGAGAAAAAGAAAATATCGGCTTGGGTAGATTGATAAATATCCCAAGGTCCCATATATGTTTATTCCCTTCCTAATGGTCAGTGGATCCCCACTTTATTCATAGTTGAGTGTGGCATCAAATTTCCACCAAACCCCTTTTTTCTTCAGTTTTGCCAGTATTTTGATGTAGTTTTTCCTAGAGTAGACCCAATACCTGGAGAGTTGTAAACGGTGTATAAAGGTTGAATGAGATTTATGGGATCCATATTGGGGTCTTGGAATTGATGTTATGTTACAAATGAGGTTTTGATGGAAAAAATACCTATTACTTGAAGACTAGGCAAGATAATAGGGCTTTGTTAGTAAATATACCACATTCTAATATGAATTATTGGGATTATAGTGTAGTTGTTCAGAATTGGAAACATGCTCCCCTCCCTAGTGGAGAATCTTTTACTAATTCCCGATGTCCTCAATTAGGACGTGGCATATGTTGTAACTGTGTTAATTCCTTTTCTCTTTTGTTATGCATTTCTGATGTTTGCCGACTAACTTTGTTATTTTACTTTACGCAGAGGAAAGTAAGAAGAGGTTCCCCAAGGAAGGGAAAATAAACATTAACGATCTTAAGTTCTTGTGGAGATTAAATCAGGAGATTAGAGCGGAACATCCATGATTATCTTCTTTGTTGTTGGAGTACAAAAGTTTTATCACATATTTTGTTTCCCAAGCAACACTCCTTCTGCCCCAAATTGCAATCAACTTGGTAGAAAATCTTGTACCTACTTCCTCAACCACTGAATCTGTTGGTGTTGAATTCATCCAAGGAGTAATTTCTTCCTCATTTGAGTCCTTGGACATTTTTGAGATTCCGCTTTCTCCTTCCACGGACATGATTAAAAGGAAGATGCCCAACTTAATGGGTGGACCCTTATCTCCCACCCCCAAGAAAGATGGTTATACCGGGAAGAAGCCAGTCGAAAAGAAGCCTCAGGCCAATGAAAAGAGGTCTATTGGTGCTAATAAGACTCAAGTTGATAATCTTCAATTAAAGAGGTTGAGGAGAGGTTTTCTTGATCCTAAAAAATAGGCCTAGAAAAACTCAGTCGACTAATAGGCATTGGCTTCAAAGAAGATGGTCGACCAACAAGAGTTAGTGAGAAAAAATCCAGGTTGATCTTGACATTGGGTCAGCCTCTGTTGTTGTTTCCCTATATTGGCCCCGATCTTGATTAATCATAGTACACTTCCTGCTAATAAGGTTGCATCAGGCCCCATGCCTAGGTCTAGGCTGACTGAAAGGGCTTTTATTTTTAGCTTTTTTCTTCATGTTGATGAATTTTTTTAGACGTTTGTCATTTTGCCTTTTCTTGTAGTTTTTTGTTTGATTTCAACCAAATAATGGAGAATGACGACCAGCTAAGGAATTTTCCCGATGAAGTAGAAGAGGCCTTTGATGGCATAAGGAAATCTTTGGCTTCCTCCTGAGTATTTTTAGGAATGAAACAAAATTCCAGGGATGAGGATTTGAAGAAGGCCAATGATAGGGCCACTAGAGCTGAAGGCAAAATAAAGGTTGTCGAGGAAAGAGCTAAAGTATTCAAGAAGAAATAAATGATGCTAAAGGCAGGGCTAAGGCTACCGAGGAAAAACTTTCAGATGCCATAACTAGGGCACAAATTGCCAAAGACAAGGTGATTGGCTTGAGCTCTAAAGTGACTTTCTTGAAGGCCAAAAGCAAAGATGCCTTTAATAAAGGTTGGTAGAAGGATATTTTTTTTTCCTCTGCTCAAATTGAATATGGAAAAAAGATGTACTTGAAAGAAGGTAAAAATGAGACTTTGAAGGTGGTCGGCATAAAATAAAGTTCTGAACTCTTCATAAATCATGGCCTTGGTACTCCTTCTAACCTAGATGGGGAGTTTGATGATGAGGATGGTTAAGGAGAGTATTATGTGATTCCACTTGATTCTTTGATGCTGCCAAGTACCAGTACCGACTAACCAACTACTGTCAAGACCAGGCCAAGGACAAGGAGAAGGTTTAATAAGTTTACTTTTTTATTTTTCTTTCTTTATAATGTATCAACTCTTGTACGTCAATGATTAATCACTGAAAGAATAAGTTTTATTGTCTGATCTCTTTATGCCTTTGAAAATTTCTTGATTTCTTATTGGTTTATTATTTTTTGTATTGCTTTATCTGGATTTGCCCTAAAATCTCATATATTGGTGACTTTCCAGTTTGATGCTAAGAATAGGGCCATAATTTCAGCTAAATCAGGCCTATTCAGATGGAGTAGAAACCTTCTAGAGGCTGGTCTTGTTCCCAGTTTGAGAAAGAACTAATAGGGTTGTTGAAAAAAATTGTCTCCAACCATTTTAAGGAGTGATATATTCATATTCATTGCCTTTTGGACATGGCTATAGCTAATAATACTGCTTACTATGAAATGATTGAGCAGATGCAGGAGGATCAAAAACTCTCTAAAGCACTGCTTTATTCTGATTATGAGGCAAAATACAAAGCATTAAGTGAAGGATAGGATAGGATTTTGACAAGAAGTTAAAAATACATCACTTCTACTTTGAACAAGAAAGAATTATCTTTGAAAAGAGATTTGGAGAATGACCGAGCAATTGATGTAATGCTAGAAAAAAAACAATGCCCTAAGGGATGAACTATATAAGTTGAAGAGATCAGCCACTACTAGTCTGGATGAGGGTGTTTCCTTTTTAGAGACCGATAATGCAATACTGTTGGAGGAGATGGGATAATTACAGAAGAAAAAGACCAAGACTGGGCAAACTTCTAGGCAAAGTATAGTTGTTCGGTCAACTATTGAGGAAGAGAGTACTAAGAAAACCCTTGCCAATCAAGAAAACATGTTGAAATTCGAAGATCTATTCATCAAGAAACTCCAGGATCAAGTTGATAAGATGAAATTTATTTTCCTAAGTAGCCAAGGGAAGTTTGGATGGATGGGTATAATGAGGCCTTGATTCACCTGGATGGCCATCTCCCCCAAAGAAATCGTGAAGGCTACAAATGGGGATGGAGAAAGCTATTGATCTTGTTGAAGTATGATCAAAATAGTGACTTGAAACATTGGAATCTAACTAGTTTTTGGATTGTGATAACCCTCCCTTCAAGTTGCACAAGAGAAAGATTCCTTATGATGTCATTCCTCAATTCCTAAAAAGAAAATATTTGGGGGATTATGTCCTTCATGATGAGCATGAAACATTTCATCCTCTTAACCTGTTGGATAGGCCGAGCAGCAACAATAGGAAAATTTTAAGATATTTCAAGTCAATAAATTCTCCATATACCCTGGATGGTCCTCCTGCTGGGATGGAAAAGGCATTAAGAAAGCATCCAGGAGAATATTTTTATACTTATTGTATTGTATTTGATCAACTACAACTATTGTAATACATTTTAATCAATGAAATGAAGTTATTTTTGACTGAGTTCTTTTTATTCAAGCTTATGGTCAATAGTAATCTTTTTGCCGACTAGATAACCTGCTTAATGATTAGTAAATCGCTTATAGACTAAATAACCTGCATAATGTTTAATATTTTATTCATATTTGAATCAGTTATACAGACTTAGATTTTACTAATGCACTTAGATAAAACTGTAAATAACTTTATTGCACAAAGTTATAGCATCAGTTATCATTGGCGACCAAGTGTATTAGGAATGCATAATTATTCCAGTATTATAACCTGGTCGGGTGAAACCTCTAATTAAGAAATTTTACTGCCTTCTTAATCGTGATTTGTCGAGGGACTTTATGGAAACTTTTATAAATTTGGAAAAAGTTTGAGACATGCTCTTTGGCGAGGAACTTTTTGGATGTTGGAAAAGTTTGAACCATGACTTTTGTCAAGGGATTTTTTGGAAACTTTTCTGAAGTTGGAAAAATTTAGACCACACTCTTTGGCGAGGAACTTTTTGAAAACTTTAATGAAGTTGGAAATGTTAAAAAATTAAAATTTCTATCCTTAATTTACGGGTTAAGGTTTTATACCCACCATAATATGAAAAATAAAACACAAAAAGGATGTATAATGGGGAAAACCTGAAATTTCATTAACCTGAATAACCAATTACATTAAGGATAAAATTTAAAAATAGAATTACTGATAATACTTGTTCAGATGGTCTAAGTTCCAAGGATTTTTGAATTCTGGTCCCTCCAGAGTTTCCAAGCAATAAGTTCTTAGTCGGATACTTGCTGAGATACGGTAGGGACCATACCAATTAGATTCCCGCTTGTTATGGATTACTTTATTAAGTACTATATCTCCCCACATTAGGTTTGTTGGCTTGAGCCTTCAATTGTAAAATCTTTCAGTCCTTTATTGGTAGGCAACCATCCAAATAGTAGCATCTTATCGACCATATTTTTTCATGTTCAGATCTAATCGCCTCTTGAGGTCACTCATAGGGGAATCAAAGTTCTAAACCCTTTGAGTTGGTAGACCAATCTGTTGATGTCTAATAATGGAATAACTCCAAATTTAAAATCGTAGATAACAATATAGTAAGTAACTCAAATCACACACACAAGAGAAGAGATTTTTTGAGTGGTTTAACTGTAAAATAGCCTACGTTCACTTTTGGTTTTATTTAGTAGGGTTTACAATAACTCAGTACGCTATGCATATGAGTGATTCGAGTTATCCCCTGAGCTAAGGGAATAATTCATATTTATCATGGGCTCAAACCCTAAAGATAGAGAGCCTTTATATTGACAGGCTTTTACATGTGTGTACGATAAATGAGACTGTTGGAATTTAATGGTTGTTGGCATCCCATCCGAGTAACTATTGGTATTTCTATTGGTTGGCCTTCTAGTGTTAGTCGGCATTCTAAACGATTTAGTGTCTTTGAGGCCGATCAAGATGGTTGGTCGTCCACATAGGAGGACATATGTACACGCATCATTGGTCTACGTTGGGGAATCATTTTTACATTTAACAAAATCCCCAATTCTCCATGCTTGATGCTTGAGTGAAAGTATGGAGTATTTAGTCCAGGAAATTACTCGACGTAGTCTGAGGGAAATTAAAGTTTAAAACCCTATGAGTCTGTGGACCAATTTTCACTAGTACTACAACCTTAGTGCCAAAAGCTAACATGTATGGGGTTTCCCCTATTGCTATTCTAGGAGTAGTCCTGTATGCCTAAATAACACTATAGACTTCATTAATCCAGTTTCCTTTGGCCTCATTCATTGTCTTAAAGACCTTCCTGCTATATGTGCCCCACATGAGCCTTCATGCACCTCTTTGAACAAATATTTCACTTCATTTAAATAAACATAACGAAGTAGGGAAATAGTGTATCCTCTCCTATATAGGACACCTTTTTCTAACACATAATCGGTTGCTTTGTACCTCATCTTCTTGGTTTCCTTTTGATCGAATGTAAGTGTTCTTCTTTCAATATACTCTCTAATCGGTTCCATATATGAGGGACCTAACTCCATAGAGATGGGGTTGATTTTCATCTCATCAATGCTTCTATGGGAAATAATCTCCATCGAAATTGTTTGCCTGAGTTTTGTTGAAGTTTCTGATGTAATTCGAAAAAGAGAATTTATTCAGGCATTATCTAGTCTGGGAATCCTCACTATATTGACTCGAATGAATAGAGAAATAACTTCTATTGCTTTTTTTATGATAATTCATCATAGTTTCCCCTTTGACGCCATGAATTTGCTGCATTTGATTAATAATCAGTTCAAAATCACTATATACCAATACCTAATCGGCGCCCAATGATAAATCCAATTCCAATCATGTGATTAATGCTTCATATTCAACATCATTGTTAGAAGTCTTGAATTGGAATCTCAGAGCATATTCTTGATTCAAGTTATCCAGGGTGTTAATGATGAGGCCTGCTCCACTTCTAGTAACACAGGAGGATCCATCTACAAACAACTGCCAACTTGGAATGTCATTAGAGAACTTTTATTCTGCTAGCACTCCACGCATGAACATATTTTTATTATGTTGAATTCTTTCTCGAGTAGCCTACAAGTCATATTGATTGGCCATAATCTTTATTTTCTTTTAGTCTAATCTCTCTTCTGTAGAAGTCTTCTTGGAAGGCAAACATAGATTATGTTGCTCTGCTGCATATGTGAATTCAACAATGAAATCTTCCACTACTTGGTCTTTTACTGTAACTTTAGGTTCATAAACAATTTCATACTCTCCCTATTCAAACTCCCAAGACATTAACCTTCCAAAATTTTTCTATTTATGTAGTACTTGTCGCAAAGGCAAGTCCGTGTAGAAAATAATGGTGTGGGCTTGGGAATATGGCCTCATCCTCCGAGAGGCTTCAATAAGAGGTAGGGCTAAATTCTCCAGAAATGGATATCTGATTTTCACTCATCGGAATGCCTTGCTAGTATAATATACTAGCATTTGAACTCCACCATCTAGTCAGATCAAAGTTGAATTAACGGACGACTCTAAAATAGTTAAGTATAAATATAGTTTTTCTCCTAAAATTAGTCGGGAAAGGAGTCGGGCAGAGCCCAAGTATTTCTTCAACTCCAAGAAGTCCTTCTCACATTCATCATTCCACTCAAAGTTATTTCTAAGCTCCTTAAAGAATGGAAGACATTAGCAGTTAATTTTGGTTAGGTTTACTTTTATTCATTTTTGGTTGACAATGTATCTTAGAACATCAATTCTTATACTCTAAAGAAACATTTGGTTGGGTTGATCTTCATCTAGTGCTTTTTGAATTGGTCAAAGGTTTGAGCCAAGTTCGCAATGTGGTCGGAAACACATTTGCTCTTGGTGAGCATGTCATCTACGTAGACTTCCATATTTTTGTCTATTTAGTCTTCAAAAACCTTATTTTCTAGTCTCTGATAGGTAGCTCAAGTGTTCTTAAACCCAAAGGGTGTGACATTCTAACATTAGGTTTCTTAACTGGTAATAAAGGAAGTTATTTTCTTGTTTTCAGGTTTTATCTTAATATGGTTATAACCAAAATAAGCATCCATAAAACTAAGTAACTCATGGTCTACTGTGGCATCGATCAATTGATCAAACCTTGGTAAAGGGAAATGATCTTTTGGGAATGCCTTATTGAGATCATTAAAATCCACACACATACGCCATTTATTATTTTTCTTCCTGACCATTATCATATTAGCCAACTAACTATGGTACTTGACATCTTTAATTAATTGTGCTCGCTATAATTTCTCCACTTCCTCCTGGATTATCGTATTCTTCTCAAGGATGAATACTCTTCACTTTTTCTTGACCGGTTTAAAGCCTGGATAAATATTAAGCTCATGGCACATGAAGTTTGGATCAATTCTCGACATATCTTCATCGCTCCACAAAAAAATATTTTTCCTTTCTCTAAGGAATGTAATTAATTCCTGTTTAAGAGAAGGAGATGGCCTGTAACTTATTTGGGTTGTTCTTTATATCTTCTCGTCGTCCAATAAAATAAATTATGTTTCTTTCATAACTTGCCCCTTTACTAGTTTTTTTTCTTCCCAAGGATCTAGAGTGTCGATGTGGAAAGTGTTTGTTCCCTTCATTTGAATTTCCTATTTGTTGACTGATGTATAATAATATTCCATGGCTTCTTTCTAATTGCCATTTTCTATGTTTACTCCATAATTCATTGGAAATTTCATGCATTGGTTCACTGTAGATGACACAATCTCTAACTTCTTTATTCCCACTCTTCCTAGGATGATAGTGTAAGCTGACGAGATATTTTTATCTAAAACAAAGAAGTGAATTTTGTCTCTTCTGCTCGTCAGCCAAGTACTGACCAAGACTTCCTTCTTAATTGTTCCTAAGGGGTATAATTTATCTCTTACAAATCCAATGAGAGGTCTATGGTAAGGTTCTATCTTACTGTCATCAGCCCTAAGCTTTGGAAATAGTTGTAGAACATTACATTAGATGAACTCCCATCGTAAACCAATATCCTTGAAACTCTTCCATGATGAAATCTTCATGTGATAACTAAAGAATCTTAGTGATGATAAAGGACCCCACTTAGTTCATTTTTTGGAGAATATGATGAACATCCTATCTCTATTGACTTTTCATGGTTGACTACACTGGATTCAGCCATCTTAATTTGTCTGACAACTGGGAAGGCACTGACTTCATTCAAATAAGCTTTCCTTTCTACTATCGCATCTCCTCCTCCAGCATCTCCTCCTGCGATGAAGTTTCATCCAAATGATATCATGTCAACCTCAACCTCGGGCTTGTCAGGCTTCTTCAAAAAGTTTGGATCTTCTTTAAAGTAATCATTTCTTGCTCTTTTATTGTCGTCCCTTGCTTGGGTTGGAGATTTATACCTCTTTTGATCATTTCAGCTGCCATTTCGATCAATAAAATTGCTCAATTTTCCCTGTCGAATAAGATTTTCATTTTCATTCTTTAGTGAAATACAGTTGTTGGTGTTGTGCCCATGATCCCTCTAGAAATGACAGTACCTGAATTTGTCCCTCTTGTTGTGGGTGTCTTAAATTTTCCAGGAAAATTCAATTATTTGTTCCCTTTAATCTTCTTTAGGATATGGCGAACACCCTTATTGAGCGAGGTATATTCATCATACTTCTTAATCCGATCCAGTTTTCTATATCGTTGGTCCTTCTTGAAAGAATTAGATTTGTTTTTCTGACCTTCACCCTTGGTCTTAGGAGCTTCCTTGGTTCCTATATCTTCCTCAACATTTATTATTTTCCCAACTATATCCATTAATTTTGTCATGGTTTTGAGTGGATTCTTTACTAAAGCATAGTAGAGATCTTTAGTGAGCAACCCACTCTAAAGTGCTTCAATGGTTTTTTTATCCTCATAGTCCACCACCTCTAGTTTTTCATTATTGAAGAGGTTAATATATTCTCTAGTGGCTTCTCCCGGATTTTGTCACATGGTCAAGTGATAAGTGACACTCTTAATCGGCTTTGCCCCAAAACAAAATTATCTATGAATAACTCAGCTAACTGATGAAAAAAAGATATTTTACCTATTTAGAGATTATTATACCACATTTGGGTTGGCCCTATGATAAAACTGGAGAAATCTCTGCACCTTATCTCGTCGGGCATTGACTAGATGTCGACAGCAGCTTGATATTTCTCTATGTGCAGGCCTGGATCAGTTTTACCATCATATTTGACAGTAACCACTGGTGGCTTAAACTTGGAAGGAGTAGGGTAGTTTATGATAGCCGAAATAAAAGTTGAGACTTTAATGAAACTCATTTGTAATGTATTCTTAGTTTTACCCATTTCACCTAGCCTGTCTTCCAACCGCTACATGGACCCCCTCTAGGGCTATTCCTATGGTTTAGATTTAGCGAGGTAGACTTAGAAACTTTGGTGTACCTATGTGTTGAACTCTCGTCCTAAGATGTATGCTCGAACTACACCAAAAAATCCAATTTTTCACCTTTGATCCGGCCATCCTTGCCATGGTCATTGACCGTGACAAAAACAATGCATTTTTCTTGTCACAGTCATTGACCGTGACAAGTCCGTGATAAGTGGAGTTGTCACAAACTTGTTAAGGTCAAAGAACATGACAGGTCCGTGACAACTTGATCACTAAAAAACCCTGTCCCCTCTTTATTTTCCCACCGTTTTCAATCCCCACTTTTCCCTCTCTCTCTCTCTCAGGTACATTTTTCACTCCCTTCCTCTTTCCATTGTATATGTGTATATGTGTGTGTAGAACTGCTGCTAGTGTGTGTGTGTGTGTGTTTGTGGTTGTACAGGTGGGTGGGTAGTAGGTTCATGTGTGTGTGTATATGCGTGTGGGGGGGGGGGGGGGGAGTGCAGTGGTGGGGCAGAGGGGTGGGGGGAGGGCAGTGGTGGGACAAAATTGTCTAATTTATGTTGCTAAACTCTAAAATATGATGAATCTAGAATAAATTGGCACAAAATTAATAGTTGGGATCTTGTTATATGTATATTTTACAATTTGGGATCTTGTTAAAATTAAAAACTTTGTATATGAATGATATAATTCATCGCTTATAATTTAAAGAATTTAAGATAATATGATTCATGCAATAATATTATTAATTGAGTACTTAGCTAATTATCTCCTACATTCTTACAATGAGATTTTGTGTTAAATCCTAAATTGTATGAATTATATATGTTAGAAATCTAGATAGTAAATTATACTCAAGTTATATTATGTTTCTTTATGATTAGAAATTAATGCATTAGAGTAATAAATATTCATTATGAATTATGCACAACTGTATGGTTTATTTTATGAGAAGTGTTCAGATTATGATCTAGATATTTGGAGTTGTTGTAGTCTAACCCCAAATAATAATGATAGATTGGTTGAAAAGTGAATTGGATTGTTTGGAATTTAATCATATATCTCACAAATTCATTATAATAATTCGTGGTTTAGGTATAAGTTTTAGTTCTTATGCGTACTTTAAATTAAATGAAACATACTTTAAATTACATAATTAAATGAAATCTCTCGAATTGTGATAAGACATAATTAAATGAAACATATTTTAAATTACTTATAGTGTGCATATATGCCAGCCTTCTAGTTCTTATGCATACGTATTAAATAAACCTTAGACCCATTTGAGAGTCATTACCCCTATAATGAGATCTCACGAATTGTCCCATTTAGACAGTTTGGGACTGCATAGTTTGGGTATAATAATATTCTTAGTTGATAAAACTTGTTACTTTGGGGGGAAGTTTTGCAGTCATATCTTAATGTTCTCTAGGTACATACTAGATGATGTGATGTTAAGTGTTATTTCAATTGATAAATTGAAATAACAATCACACATGCGAATCTATGTTGTGTACTTGGAGAACTATGAGGATATGTTGCCGATTTTTTCTCAAATTGGAACAATGTGCATGAGTTGTTAAGTATATTACAGAAATAAGCAGTCTTAAATGGGATAGGACCACTCATCCTTTCGAGGAGATGGAGAAAATAGGAAATTATATTATAAATTGAATTTTAATTTCAATTTCAAATTAAAATTGAATTTGAATAACCGAATAAATTTACCCATCGAACCTAGCCTTTTAGTTGTTATGTGTATGCATTCAATAGGTGATTGTTTATACTAATGGGAACTAAATATTCACACTTTTGTTTTTGTTATTTTACCCATAATGGGTGATTGTTTATAGCAACCGTGATGGGATATCCTAAATACAAAGAGTGGATGGGTGAGACAAATAAATTAGGCGATGTGTTTCGCAGAGGTGCTAATGAATTTGTTAAATACGTAAAGAGATTCCATGATAATGAAGAGTTTCTATTTACGTGTACTAGGTGTAAGAATGGTAAGGTGTTTGAGTGGAAAATAGTAGAACAAAATTTGTTAAGATGGGTTATGCAAGATAGTTATTGATGTTGGGTTTCTCACGGGGAACCGAAAGTTATTTTTATCCCCGAACAACCTGCACAACAACCTTCAACAAGTAGTATAAATGTACAAGGGGAGGATGACAATATAGATCATAATATTCTAGAGGATTTAGTTAATGACGCATATGGATTTATTGAAGTGGAAGAGAATGAGGTCACTGACGATGTACAAGGTTCAGGCGCTCATGAAGATATGGGGACAAACCTTTACGATGACTACCAAAGTTTAAAATTTAAGACGAGCCAACCATTATACTGTAATTTTTAGAATGATCAAACAACTTTACATGCCATGGTTATTTTGCATAATTTGAAGACTCAATATGGTTTGTTTGGCTCTAGCGTGACATGAATTTTAAATTAGGTGAAAGGCTTACTACCCAAGAAGAATACACTTCTAAACAACTATCCTGCTATGAAAAATAGATTGAAAGTCTTAGGAATGATGTATAAATCAATTCATGCTTTTGTGTATGACTGCATACTATACGAAAATGAGTATGAAAATCTCGATTGGTGTCCGGTATGCGATGAACCTAAATATGTCCATTCTACCGGCCAAGAAGGCGCAGGCTCAAAAGTGCCTAAAAAAGTGTTAAAATATTTTCCCGTTGGGCCTAGATTAAAGAGATTTTTCACAAAATCATGGATAGCAAATGTAATGAATTGGAAAGCTATGGAAGAAGCTGGAGAAAATCTCATGCGCTATCCTATTGATTCTACTGTTTAAAAGAGGATGAATTTTGATTATCGCGATTTTTCTCGAGAACAGCATAACATTCATTTGGCAATATCAACAGATGGTTTCAATCCATTTGGAAATATAATCACCAATTAGAGTGTATGACCAATGATCATATCCCCACTAAACCTCCCTCATCCACAGTGTATGAGACCTGAATTTTTGATGCTGTCTTTGTTAATCCTCGACCTAAAGGTACCAAGTGAGGACATCGATGTCTACCGGGCTCCTTTGATAGAAGAATTACATGAGTTATTGGAAGAGGGTGTGCAAGGATTTTACTCTTTTAGAAAAGAATAGTTTACGCTGAAAGATATGTTGATGTGGGCAATTCATGATTTTTCAACTTGTGGAACATCATCCGGTTGTGTAGTACATGGTTATTTGGGATGTACTATTTGTGGAGAGGAGACTGAATCTCTTCATCTCCCCGCTAGATCAAAAAATGTATACCATTTCCATATGAGGTTTTTACCCCCTCTTATAATTTTAGACTTTAAAAAGGTTCTAATTTTTTACCAGGCGGGGATGAACATAGGCTACGACCGAGAATACTTTAAGGCTTAGAAATTGAAAGTAAATTTTCTGATTGTGGCCCTAATATGCTAGGTAAGAATCCCCCTAGTGCGTTTACTTTGACGAGTGAGGATAAGAAGGTGATTTTAGACATAATATGTAATTCGAAAGTTCCATCTAATTCTTCTCCCAACTTTCAAAGGATTGTGAATTATGCTACCCATGATTTACATAAGTGTAAGTCCCATGATTGGCATGTGATCATGCAACTAGTTCCTCTATTGTTTAAGAACTGTTTCTCCAAGCACAAGGATATGTGGAGGGATATTATGAAAATTAGTATCTGCTTCTCACTTTTATGTGAGAAGGTAATAAATCAAGATCACAAAGTGTACGCAAAATTGGTTGTGAACGAACCAATTTGTGTTTTGGAGAAGTACTTCCTACATATTTCTTTGACATAAGTGTTCACTTGTCGATACATCTATGCGATGAGGCACTTCTTTGCAGCCCAGTAAGATATCGATGGATGTATCCATTTGAAAGATTGATGAAAGTTTTCAAAGATTACGTCAAGAATACATGATATATTGAAGAATCAATTACAGAGGAATACATCACCATGGAGTCATCAATCTACACTAAGGATATATGCCTGACTCGACCAACGTGGATGGCCATGATGAGTTCATCGATGTGGGTGTCCATGTGATGAGCAAACGAGTGAAATCAACAGTTTTACAACATGAACAAGTAGCTCGTTATCGACTTGGCACACATTAAGATGTCGAAGAATGGAAAAAGTAAGTTTAAATTATTTTAATTTTTACATGATTAATTTTGCAATACTTTCATCACGATCTATGCAAAAAATATGAAGCCTGTGAGAACAATAAAAGATGAAAAACAATGGCACAATTAGACAGTGAATTTAGGTTGTGGTTGTCACATGAGGTAATTAGAATTAATTTAGGCTGTTATAAAATGTCACATTACAAGAAAGCTTTACAACTAACCTAATTAATTTTTCTATATTCTCAGCTCTTAAAGATGGGTGATGCGACATCAAGGCTTTCTCATCTAACCACTAGAGCCTTGTTCATGGCACAAGAGTACAAAAACTATCGATTGAACGGTTACGTATTCGGTGCAAGGGTGTAAGAGGAAAATACAAATGTACAGAACTTAGGCATTTCATACAAGGCACTTACTTTTTTTGATTGACCGCGAAAGATAAAGATCTCGTTGAAGATGAAATGACTTACTAGGGTGTAATTCAAAATATATTTGAATTGGACCATGTAAACTTGAAAGAGGTTGTATTTTACTGTGATTGGTTAAGATTTGAGGGTAAAAATGATTGTAAAGTTAATCTTGGCACCGATTTGATCATGGTTGACGTGTCCAAGTTGAAGATCAGCGGACACATGAGTGATGAGTCATTTATTTTTTCTTTTCTAAAGGTCAAGCAGGTATTTTACTCGGAGTATATTAACAACGAGTCATGGTCAATCATCCTACATGTTCCAAAGTGTAGAAACAGTAGTGTGGATGACTTGGTTCCACCTAGTGAATATCAATCCATTTTTTTATGATAACCCGAATTTGAAATATTTTTTTGATTTGTAATAAGTATTCAAATTATTTGTAATTACCGTGTAGACACCACATTCTAGGATCCTCTAATTCTCTCCTTATACCACTAGAAGTTCCCCTTTCCACCGCAAACCTAGGTCACACTCTGAGTACCGATCTAGAGGCCATCGGGCGCCTTGGCCCCCGTTTGTCTCCAATAAACTCTACCATGCGTGAAACCACTTTCCAATGGTCCACCCCATGCAGTCCACCCCTTTCCAAAGGTAAAGATATTTGAATCTTATAAGGGCACTGAAACCCCTTTCCAACGGTCCACCCCATGCGCGAAACAACATAACCGTTCAGACGAACGATCAGTTTTCCCACAAAAATCGATTCGGAGGCCACCAGGCGCTCCCGGACTCTCTTTCACCAAAGTCAACTCTTCAACTTGAATGGGACTGAATGAATCTCTTAAGGGCACTGAATACTCTTTCTAATGATCCACCCTGTGCGCGATTCTAACCTACCATACGGACGAACGATCCGTTTTACGCCGAGAGGTCATCGGATGCTTCCCGACCCTAGTTTGACCAAGGTCAACATTCCGAACCAAGTGAAACTCTTTGGAATGTATAAGTAAATCTCCTAAAATTTCCAATGGTCTTCCCCGTGTGCAATTCTGACTTACCATGCAGAAGAACGATCGTTTTCCGTCCGACAAGGTCCCGTCCAAAAGACAGACGAGTGCTTTCAAGCCATATTTGACCCAAAGTCAACTCCCGAACCCAAGAGCAGTCCAAATGGCTCTCAAAGGTCTATGAATTAACTTTGTAATGGTATGGCCTATGCACGATTCAGATCAATAGTTTGTGTGCTATGATTGTTTCCCCAAAAGGTCTGCACGAGACTGCCAATCGGCAGGTCCTAAACCCTTCCAATCAGCACAGTGTCAAGGGTTACCTGTCGATAGGCACACCATGGGGTAGGTCGATTGTCACCCCCCTTGGGCCATATAAATAGAGGCCATGACCTCACTACCAAGGCAGAGAAGAAGTTCATCAACATCAGTGATCTCAGCAACATTCTCTCGAAATCAGCGAAGTTCCATATGAGAAGTTTCATTCAAGCCTAAGTACCCATCCTTTTCACACCGAATTTAGAAAATATCCTTCTCTCTCATAAACATTCATCAACATTCAAAGGATTTCATCCATGATCAAAGCTAAAGCTCCAAGGGAAGGTCCAATTCCTTATCCCTCTTTTTCAATCTCTTGTTTTTGCATAAGTTACATTAGATTCATAATCAAGTTTCACTTTAGTTCATATATATTAATAGCTACGATTTTGTTAGCATATTGCACATACTTTATTTTCCATAAAAAAACCAAAAATAAATAAAAGAGGGTTACACTCATAAATTCCAAACAGAATTATCCCTCACACTTTTTTCAAAACTTAAAACACATTTTCTACACGTACCCATATAATAAAATTATGTTCGAATCTATGGGATAAACCCCACCCCTATTCTACATTATAACTACGTGGACTTTGATGCCTTTATAAGCTGCGTAGGCATCTTGTATTAAAATCTGACACTCGAGTCCAATTTTGCAATTTTTCCAATTTTCCAAAATTCTCAAAATCCCTCATTTTCATAATTATCAATTCATATACATATAATATGCTTGTTCACGATTCATCCGGCACATATTATCGTTTACTAATACCGATCAATATCGCGATGAATGCTCATATTCTATCTTCTATATTTATTATTATTTTGGGAAAATTCATGTGGATGACCTCACCCTACCTTTTCCATGGTATTGGTCGAACGATTCCAATCTCCATTATATAAACACATACACACACTTCATGGGGATAAAGGAAGATATTAACTTTTTCCCATGAGAGACAGAAAGGGCGAGATGGGTGACTAACACCTTCCCATTCCGTAACTTAGCCCCCGAATCTCCGACTTATTGGTTTCGTATGCATCAGTTTGTCCTTGATGCCACTATCTCGAAGTGCCAACATGTTCTTTTGCCTGTTTTGTGCAAACTAGGTTGGCGACTCCATCTCTTTACATTCACCCCACACCGACGATGGCCTAAGAACCTTTTAAAGAGGAGTGTGAGACCGCGGCGCAGTTCTTTCTCGAGGGATCCTCCTGCGAACGTCGCGCTGGGGATGGCCACAGTAGTGACTCCACTGGGGACTTCTATTTTTAAGGGGGATAGACTATGTTTATATGGGTGCTTTATTTTCTCATATATCCCCTATTTGCATGTTCCCATTTATTATTCATATGTACCATATGCTTATGCCACTATTCACACACTTGTAGAAATCTCCGTGTACAATTCACACCACGTACACCTAGGATGCCGTAGATCCACAAGTCCCACACATCACTTAGAATTCCATGCTTATGTGTCACTAGCACACACTTGCACTTGTATATATCCATGCTCACTTATCACACACTCACTTGTAGATAATTACACATCACTCACACATCACTTAGCCAAGCTTAGTATAGCTTTACTATTTGTACTTCTACCTTGCTCCCTGTTTGGCATGATAAAAAATTGCTCTTTCCATAAGATACTAATAAAAGAATAATGTATTATTCACACGACATCACCAAAGAGCATTTCTTTTGACCAAATTATGTCCCTTAACTAGGGAGTCACTTCGTGATGGGAGCTGGTCCGGCATGTCGCAATTAGCCTAAGCGATATGACTCTCACCTTCCAATGGCCACGTGCCTTCGACTTATATGGAACGGTTCCCCCCGAATCGTATTGATTGACCAAAGTCATAATGGGAGGTATATTGCAGAGAACTCATTCACGTATGTCGAGTATATCGAATTCTCTCTCACACGTACTATTCCCATAAGGTATATAGTAAGGCAATTCACGTACACTTAAGTATATCAAATCTGTTATCTACACGTACCGATTGCCCTCAAAAGCAGGATGTATATCGTGAAAGACATGCCAAATGGGGGAACCCCTACCAATTAACTCAACCAATGCATACCCGCATATAGGTGCCAAGCCTAGGACACACATATTATATTATCGATTTCTACCTGAAACTCTATGGAAATGACGGTTCAGCATGCCGCCCAAATTTTTGCGCAATTTTTAAAACGGGACCCTGCCCGTGAGCCTGGTTACAAGTCCAATCGTATATTTACATATGTTGCAAACCCAATTATTCTAGGCTCGGGTCTCGTTCGACATTTCATTTTGCATTTAGGTAAACATGATACAAGTGAGAACCTAATAAGCATAATAATCATGCTGAGACCCATCTCTTATCTTTTCCTCTCTTTTTCCAAAAGAGTGTCCAAAAACATCATTCATTTTTTTACCAAAAATATTTTTCCCCCTTTTCCCTAAAAAAATAAGAAAACATTTTTGTCCTCATCTTTTCCAAAAGTGTCAAAACTATTTTCCTCCTTTTCAAAAATAACAAATTCCCCTTTTTCTTTTTCAAAAATAAATTCCAATTTTTCTACTTCTCGGGTCAATCACATACCATTGTCCTGGCTCCCTATTGGCTTAGGTCTTCAGTCGAACCACCTCGTAGTTTTTTCAGGCCCCTTACTTCCTCCGAGTCCGAAACTCACCCTCCTTCCATGGAGAACATGAATCTAGTGCCGAATGTACAGCCGAATTTGGTAATGGTTCTGGCTCAGCTCACTGCCACAATTGACAACCTTCAAGTAGAGGTTCATGAGATGCAAAGAAACTGGGTCCCTGTCCCCGAAGATACTGAGGTCATTTTCCCTCGCGCCATGGGTCCACCTTCACCGGAGCCTAATTGGATTCCTAAAGAATACCAGTATGCTCCACGTGCTCCTCCTGCTAATGGATCACCATTTAGCCCAACTTCCTATGCCAAACCTTTCTCAGACAGGGACTAATTTACTCGTAACTGTTGATCCAAAAGAAGAAGAACTAAACAAGGTCAAGGAAGACCTCAAGATACTCACCAAGAAATTCGACCAGGTCAGAAACTTTGGGAACTATATGGACTACACCCACATGTCTCCCTATCCTAAAGACAGGTTACAAGAAAAATTCAAGATGCCCAATATCAAGATATTTGGAGGCAGTGGACCCCCTTATCGTTCATCTATGCAGCTATCAACGAGCCATGACTCTCTTAGGTGCTTTCGAAGAAATAATGGCTCATATTTTCCAATAGACTTTGAAATATATCTCCCTCCATTGGTTCCTTTCCCCTGAGGAATCCACAATCCGCTATGAGGAAGACGTTGCCCATGAGTTCATGTCACAGCACAAGTACAACGAGGAGCTAGAGGTTAACCTCCATGACTTAGAGCTACTTAAATAAAACCCTGGGGAATAAGTCCGCAACTTCATAGTAAGATGGAGAGAAAAAGCATCTACCATGACCAATCGGCCTTTCGAAGAAGAACAAGTCATTATTGTGAAGAAGAACTTCCTACCTCATGTCCGAGCAATAATGGGAGGATAATACTACCCTCACTTCCGAGCCCTACGACAAGAAGGAGTAGAAATTGAAGAAGGTCTTTACAAGACAAAAGTTGAATCGAAGGAAACCTCTAGACAGTTTGCTCCTAGAAAGTTTGAAAAGCTTGCAAGCACCACAATTTTTACAATCAACTTCTCTTAGCCTGCCGCTTCAAGGGCACCCAAAAGTCACCCAAACTCAATCCAAAAGGAATATATTCAGCTTCACACTCCTCTCTCCAAAGTCTACCATGCTCTCTTGAATCAAAACCTGATCAAACCCTTGGACCCTCGTCCATTACCAAATCCACTTTCAAAAAACTTTAAACTTGATGCCCATTGTGACTTTCACCAATCTACTAGCCATACCATCGATAAATATTTCCATCTCTGAAACACAATCCAAAGCCTGATTGATCGGGGTATCATCGCCCCACCAGCTAATCCTAAACCAAAAACTACTCATAATCCACTCCCAAATCATGCAAACTCCATCTTCCTATAAGAAGACTCCAAACTCGACCCATCCATCCAAATCATGCCAAGTAAATCACTAGTCATACCACTATACTTTCCTAAACCTCTCCAAACATTTCCCATATTTCCTCTTACACCCTACCAGCTTTGTCGATCAAACCTTATCACTCCTCACCAGAGAATGCATCTCTATCCGTACCCATTCTAGAGCTAAAGATATGGAATTATCAGAAGTGTTGAACCAAATCTTAGAGTCCGGACTGAAATTTCCCTCTCGGATGACCATCGACTGTTAAAGATTTAGTGGGTCTTAGAATCTCGAAAATGGGCTCGAGAGTCAGACAACTGGGTAGTGCCAACTGATGAAATTAGTCTAGATGACCTGGTCCAGATTATGGAAGATTTATTTCGACAGACTGGTGATATTTGTAGTATATACGAGTTGCTCGACGCTTTGAAATTATAAGGGAGCCTAGTCCTTTCAGTCTTACATTTCTCTACCGAATGGAAAGAATTATACGAAGAGGCCATAGAAGTTGTAGATTGTATTGACTTTGTATGTAAAGATGATATCGTTGCCACTGAATGGGGGGCAATTTCAAAGATGAAGATAAAGAGCCAGATTCAGGAAAGTCTAGTCTGATAGCCAATCTATGCGGAATGATATCATTCGAGGAGCTGCAGGGAGAGATCAACTAGGTAGCTGAGCAACCTAATATCGATGAAGAAATAGGGTTTCTATTTTTCCCCTCTTTTGTGAACCACATGACCATGTCAAGGAGACATTACCAGAACCTAAACATACAATAATCAGCAAGTGAGAAAGAGAAATGTGTTGAGAATCTCCCTATGCCAGAAATGACTCTTGGAGAAAATAAAGTCCTTGATAAAATGAAGAAAACTGGAGCTAATATCACTCTGTGGGGATTTTTCATGTCTTCCCAACTACCCCAAAAATCCCTAATCAAGCCACTCATAGGACCCGCAGTTCCTCCCTCAACCACACTAGAAGAAGTAGTGAACCTGGTTGGATCCCTGACCTCTAATCGAATGCTCTCCTTCTCCTAAGAAGAAATCAATAAGATTGGTCCTAACCACAATCATTATCTTAATATATCTTTCAATGTCATAGAACAAATTATTCCCTTCTCTCTTGTCGACAATGGATCAGTTCTAAACGTGTGCTCGTTAAGAAATCTAAACTATTTGGGATTGAAGGTAAGCGATCTCGATCTAACTTTTATTGTCGTACATGCCTATGACAACATCCACCGTTAAGTAATGGTTTTATAATAAGGGTTGGCCCTATAAACCCCATTATGTAACTCCATGGCATTGACATCCCAGCCTGCTTCAATCTATTGCTTGGATGGACATGGATCAACAACATCAAATTACCTTAATAAGAAATTGAAGTTCTTTGCAAGTGGATAAGTTATCACCATCTTGGGAGACAGTGACAACACCAAGAATGAAAACACCAGTAATTCGTTACATGAGATACAACACGGGGTGAATGATGTACTGCTGTCATGCTTCCAAGTCGAACCACTCCTACTCCCAGCAGGGGATGACTTCAAAGACAGGCTTTGTCCAGAATATGATCCCCATGGAAATGTCAATGTAATCCAAATATTCAAAAACATGCACTTCATGCTCAAACTGGGGCTAGGGCAAAGACAACAAGGGATAACTGAACCTATTGTATTGAAAAAGGCCTTTCCTCCTTATAGTTTAGGCTAACATCCATCATAAGAATAACTCAAATTGATTCGTTAGCCTCGACTGAAGAGAAAGTTTGAATGTGCGAGAAATATTCCAGCCGCTTCCTTAAATGGAAGATTCGTTAGAGAGGGTGAGGATTTCCCCTTCTGCGGCTTCCCTGAACCTTAGCATGACCCTGTAGACAAGAGGATGAAACCAGGAATGTAGATCTTTTTTCAAGACAGCTACTCGAGGGGCTAAAAGTTCCCAGCACTATGTACAACCACTCACTAAAGCGACCATAGCTGATACAAGGGATTTTAAGGGCAGTTACTCCGAGGATTCTTTCAATTTGAGGACACTAGGGATGGCACTTTGCATGATCCACTCTGGGACTATATCATCAAATCCATCCTACCTCATCCAAGATGCTGATGCGCCTCTTCTCAATTGGCATGATGCACTTGTGCCACCTGTTAATGTTCAACCTAACCCCAATGTTTATCCCCCTTTTGTGATTTCCCATAACTCTGATGTAATTAAGACTTCCTACGTTGAGGTTCTCAATGTTGTTTTTCCTATCAGTGATACAAACAAAGATTTTGAGTATCTTGTAGTGCCTTACATTAAATGACTTAATTCTAATCAAACTCTTGACGATGATGGCTTTGCAAATGAATTTTTTTTAACTGATCTAAATAAGGTTAATAATAAACAACATAATTGCGTTCAACATAATAAAGATGAAACTGTTGTTATTAACTCGAGTTCTAGTAGCCAAATGCGCGAGATTAGGATAGGGGATACCCTTTATGAGCATGAGCGCATGCAACTCGAAGAATTACTGAAGAAATTCATGGATGTATTTGCATGGTCCTGTGATGATATGCTCTCCATTGACCTTAAGATAGCACATCATGTGATTCCAACTCTACTGAAATGTAAATCATTTAAACAAAAGTTGTGAAAGCTCCGCACCGAATGGTCACTCAAAGTAAAAGAAGAAGTAGTCAAGAAATATAATGTGGGACTCATTCGAGTAATTAAATATCCCACATGGCTAGCTAATATCGTACTTATGCTGAAATGAGGAGGGAAGGTCCTCATGTGTGTCGACTACCAAGACATGAACAAGGCCTTTCCAAAGGATGATTACCTGGTACCCAACATCGATATGATTATGGATAATACAACCAATCACGCTTTCAAGCCATTCGTTGATGGGTTTTTCGGATATAACCAGATCAAGATGCACCCTGATCATCAAGAGAAAACCATATTCATCACCGCTTGGGGAACCTTTTCCTACACTATAATGTTATTTGGTCTAAAAAATGCAGGGACTACCTATCAAAGGGATGCCACAACGATTCTGCATGATCTGATACACAAGGAAGTCATGGTCTATGTAAATGTCATGATTATCAAGTCCAAGACTAGAGAAGGTCATGTTCCCACTCTCCAGAAATTCTTTGAACGACTGCAACAGTACCAAATGCGGCTTAACCCACAGAAATGTGTCTTCGACATTACCAAAGGATAACTCTTGGGATTCATGGTGAGTGAGAAGGGGATATAAGTAGATCCTGCTAAGCTGAAAGCCATAAATTATATGCCACCTCCCCGAACGGAGAAGGAATTTCGAGGATTCCTTGGGAAATTACAGTACATTAGTCAATTCATCACCCAATTGCCCTCCATCTTTGAACCCATCTTCAAACTCGTTCGAAAGGATTTAAAGAAAGTTTGGAATGAATCTGGCCAATAAGCCTTCGACTGAATTAATAAATACCTAACCCGACCTTCGGTGCTCATGCCGCCATAGCCTGATCTTCCCTTACTCCTATACCTAACCATGACTGATACTACAGCCGAGGCTTTTCCAACCCAATACCATGAAGAAACCTGTAAGGAGAAAGCCATCTACTACGTCAGTAAAAAATTATCCAGTTACAAAGTTAACTACACTGTCTTAAAAAAACATGTATCTCTCTTGTCTGGGTGCTTGCCTTACCCATCAGATTCGTATCCCGAATGGATCCCATCAAATACCTACACGAGTAGCCCACCCTATCCAGTTAAATGGACCATTGGTTGATGCTTCTAGCCGAGTTTGCTATCACCTATGTCACATAGAAATCCATAAAAGTAAGAGCTATCTCTAACTACCTTACTGAATACCCTATGGAAGAAATTGATGTCTCTCAGATGAGAATATCTTTTATGCCTCCCAAGAAGATCTTCGATGGAAAATGTTCTTTGACGGGGCTACCAATAAAAAAGGATATGGCATTGGAATCCTCCAAATTTCCCATGATGACTCCCACACTCCCATTTCCATTAAATTGGATTTGACCTGCACTAACAACATGACTGTATACGAGGCATGCACGGTAGGATTCAAAGTTGGCCTCAAGAAAGGAATTTATACCTAGATGTCTACGGGGATTCATCCCTTATCATTGGTCAACTACAAATGAAATAGAAAGTCAAGGATGAGAAACTCTTTCCCTTCCATGACAACCTTAAAGAACTAGATTCCTAATTCCAAGAAATCACCTTCCACTACCTACCTCGAACAAAAAGTAACTTAGATGACGCCCTTGCCACCTTGGCCTCCATTATTGACATGCTCGAAGGAATAACCATGGCCCATTTCCTTATCCAAAAATAAGACAAACCAACCCACTAAAACCACATTGAGCTCAGCACGGAGGAAGAACCTGAAATAGCCGACTGCTACTACTATGATATTTGGCACCTCCGTAACACAGTAGGTATCCCCAAGGATCTGATAAGAAAGACCGAGATACTCTCCGTAGACTGGCGCTCGGTACAATATTTGTGATAAAGCACTGTTTAAGAGAAACTTTGATGGAACCCATTTACACTACATCACAGGGGCTAACATTGAAGAAATAATGTAAAAAATACACAGCGGGGAATCAGGACCCCACATGAATGACCATATGCTCACCAAAAAGATCATCCGACAAGGTTACTACTAGACTACCATGGCTCAGTACTGCACATCCTACGTTCAAAGATGTCTCAAATGCCAATAGTTTTCCAACCTACAACACTTGCCTCCGTAAGAATTATACAACATAACCTCTCCCTGCCCATTTTTCACATGGGGCATCGACATCATAGGGAAAGTTACACCGAAAGCATCTAATGGGAATGAGTTCATCCTAGTCGCTATTAAATAATTCACCAAATGGGTCGAAGCCAAGTCATAGGTAGTTCTGAATGCCAAGAAAGTGGCCACATTCATCAAGAAAAACATCATCTCTCAATATGGGGTCCCACATGAGCTAGTATCAGAGAACGGGTTACATTTGAAGCAGAAGTTACGAAAGTGGTCGACGAGTATGGAATTCAAAAACCTAAATCCTCTCCATACCGACCTCAAACCAATGGAGCAGTCAAAGTAGCCCATAAGATTCTTAAAGCCATCATCAATAAGATAACCGAGAGTTATCGAGATTGGGCCGACAGGATCCCTTATGCTCTCTAGGGCTATCGTAGTTCAGTTCGAAACTCTATTGGGGCTACCCCTTATTCTCTAGTCTACTGCATGGAAGCAACCCTACCCGTGGAGCTAGAAATCCCTTCACTGTGCATCATGCTTGGAAGCAAAGTCAACGAGGAAGACTGACACCAAGGGGATCATCACCATATAGCATGATCATTAAATAGGAGAGTCAAGGACCGCGGTGTCCGAGAACCCATCTGGTACCCCAGAGGGAAATTTAAGCCCAATTGGAGTGGCCCATAAATAGTAAATAAGATCCTGTCAGGCGGCGCAACTATGCTTACTGATCTTGATGGAGAAGAAATGGTGCATCTAGTCAACCTGGACCGTCTAAAAAAATTCTACCCCTAGTCTGAAATCTCGATGCACTAAGACTCTTCTAATCTCCCGTATATTCTAAAAAAATATCTGTATTTCCCCCTACCTAGAACTACGTCGGCCTGATCCTCTAAAAACATTTTCAAAAATGAATTTCAAAATTTTTCAAGACCCTGAGAGGTACATAGGCAGCTCATCCCTTCACATGAGCGCGACCCCTATGTTTTCAAAAAATACTATCCTTTTCTTATCCCCAAGAATGATAGTTCATTTTGACATATACGTGAACAAAAGAATTATGTATGCCTTAACGATGAGTAAAAATAGTTCAAAATGCAAAAGTCATCAAGCGACATAACTAGATGATAAAAAACTTATTCATTTCATTATTTGAAATTCCAGTACAATTACATCGGCGTAAGGAGTCAAATGACTTCCCTCATCGTTCCACATCTACTTTCCCCTAAACAAACCCCCACTACTCCTAAAAAACCATAATAACCACAAAACCAAACACCATACAAAATCTTCACAAAGTCTACCCTTAACTGCCAGAAGAACTGCCTCTCTCTCCCACATCCTGGGCCCTCCAAACCTCCCTTGACTGGAGGTAATTCCACTGACGTTTAATTGAGCAAAAAGCTCAAACTAGCCTAAAAAATACCATAATACCTCCCTAAAAAGTATCAAAGAAGGCAATCAACCTTTGACCGGTCTCCACAATCGGTATCTTGGCGACCACGCTCCACCATAACCATTTCATATAGTCCCCTGAGACATGCCAAACTCGCCCAATGGATTGAGAGGGAAGAGTTGACGAACGTCGATTCTCCTATAAAGAGCCCAGTCGCATGCGTATACGCTCTGTTAGGACCTCCATAGGAAAGAAATCCAGTGTCCGCGGTGGCACAATTTTCTCCCAACCATATTGACGAAGAAGCCGACAAGGAAAGTAGAAAATGGTTTACCTGAGGCCAACCAGTTGGACGTACTGATACTATTCGAGCTCCAGAATGGGAAACAGTTGTCCCCACCATGGAGCATGCCAGTGCAAGCCTAGAGCTCCTTTCTCTACAAACCAGTTCCCCCAACTCTCAATATCCAAGCCTACACTAATGAAATAGCGAGACAAGAAGTTTGGACCGTCGATAAAGGGTACTCAGGTAGCACCACCATGCAAAACCTATCAGGTAACCACATAAACAATATCACAGGGCTCCCTCTCAAAAATTCAAAACTACCCTCTTGCCAGGCATCCTGGCCATTCAAGGTCTTCGCGAGTATCACCACCACAATATTGCGACGATAAGACATCCAGGAAATAATAGTCGCCTAGAGTCTCCCTAGTCACTAACAGAACTATTGAAATAAGGACCAGAATGACGCCCCGACATATCCAACATCACCTACATTCTGCGAATGCACAGACCATAAAATGGTAGGAAGAGAAATAATCCCTCCTGTAACCAACGACCAACACTATAAAAAAACTTCTTTTTCAGATGGTGCTCCAGCCATCTCAAAAAGTCCTCTAGCCGCCTCAAAAGGCTTTTGTGATGCCATTTGAGACGACGGAGGGGTGTAGTATTAGACCCCCATTTTAAAAGATTTTTGAGACAGGAAATACACCGTCTGAAAGGTCATTTCTCATAAAACCCTTTTGAGATGGCGAAAAAACCGTCTTTTAAAACTATTGTTTGAGACAGCAATAGCCGTCTCAAAAGGAATTTTGGAGACAAGAATTAAGCCGTCTCAAAATGTCATTGCTTATAGGACTCTTTTGAGAAGGCAAAAAGTCCATCTTTTAAACATATTTTTGCACCAAAATTAGAATTTCATCCATTCCATAATATATTCTATATAATTATTAAAAAAAACTCTTAAAAATAATATATGACATATTTGACATCCCATTTCAACATATATAACATACAATTTTTCATTCAACTATAATTAGAGTTCATACAAGTATAATCTCTCTACGCAACAAAAATTCCAAAATCATGTCCACAAATCTAACTATCTCTACACAATTTCACTTGTCTCTTTAGAAAAAATACTTAAAAATCCATCTACTCCAAAATAAATTGATGTAAGCTAAGTAAACCCTCAATCTTGAAGCATGAAACCTCCAACAAAATGACTTCAATGACTTTCCTTGTCCAGAAAAAGTTTCCACCTGCAATAAAAAAAATAGTGTTAGTTGCCTTAAACAAAGAAATAATCTTTTTTAATAGTTCATATAGATGATTGTCTTTAAAAATACTATCAAATTTGTATATCTTCATATTAGTTACTGACACTAAGCAAAAAAAGATGAAACTGAGCAAAAAAGATATGTGGTGATAAACATGAAACTGAGAAAAAAAAAGATAAACTTTAAACAAATAAAACAATTTAAATTAACATATGGAAACACAATGTTATGGATATAATAAAGTGAAAAGAACTTATAGCGCAGTCCGTGGGTTGATTCACCTATGAAACGATACGGATATATGTGGGAGAAAATGTGTGTTAACAAGCAACAAATAGGTCACGTGTAAAAAAGTCATAAATAATTAAATTCCTAAAATTTATATTAAAAAACAGAGCATACATGGTGAAATAAAAAATAGCATACACAATAAAAAAATAAGATGATGTCTTCCATGGTATCTACAATTTTACCTCACCTAAAATGACTAGACTATGTTTAGCTATTTTCTTCCACTCAGTAACCATGAAAAGTTGAGTAGATTCAATACAAGTGTTAGACTTCTTATAGGGTAAAGAGGCATGACTATGAAGGGTGGCATCAATATTTTACAAGACTTTGAATTTACATCTATGTTTTCATCACCAAATGTTTAGAAGACATTGACATTTTGGGAGGATACAATTTCACACAAATCGAACAACAAAACAAATAGGACTTCAATTCACGTATTAGTGCATTTACCAGTAATTCAGTTGATGTCATTTCCATATACTTAAATCCAAACATGTCCATAAAATCAAACCTGGACATTAAAATCATCATTAGAAGACGCTGATTTTTTCAAACAACACAACACTAACTCTAACGACTGCTGAAGGAATGCAATAGGTATATGCTCTACATGCTTAACTATCAAATCACCAAACGAAACATATTTCAATTTAGTATTTGAATTCAAAACTACATAATCAAAACATAGATTAAAAAAGGGAATAAATAAAGTACAAGATAGAGATCAAGTTGAATAAGCAATCGCGTAGGCTACAGAAGCAACGGCTTGAATCTGAGACTGTGCCCAAGATTGAAGCACACGGGATATCACTGTTACCAAAATAAATGATAGCATACTTAGTTATCCCAGATTTGAATTAAAATTTGGAAACAAACTTCATTAAAAATACACATTACATGGAGTAATAATAATCATACTCGAGTCAAAATATACCTAAACCCATATCATGAACTCTACAACCAGTTAACATGGGAAAATAATAAATCAAACATTACAAAATTATTCAAACACCTAGGACTGTTATGGATTTATATAGTTTACAGTGAAACCTTATGGGCTTAAGTGATATAAAATGTCTCCCCCTTTTCCATCTAGGCACCATATGGGACACACGATCCCATTTAGATTAGGTGGTATCGGAATATGGTCATAGGTTCAAGTCGCAAGGTATCATGGAGAGAGGAGAGTGTTGCTATATGTATCATTACCAATTGAATCCAAAGAAAATACAAAACACAAGTGAAAGAGTAATAATACGAATAGCAGTGAACTACTAGGTTGTTTGGTGAAAAGTTGAAATGTGGTAGAGATGGGATGGTTAAGATTGAGTTAGAAGATGTTGAAACTTTAGTTGCTTTAGCTGATTTTGAGTCAGTTACTAAAGAAAGAGTTGATAATGAGGGATATTGTGTTCCATTGTTATTAGATCTTCATCAGGATCAACCAACATTGGTTGAGCAGTGCCGTGAGAAGATATGCGATGAGATGAATCAACCAGTGATAGCTGACCAGTATGTTGATCCCAGGCCAAATCCTGTTTCTACCACAGGTTATGGATCATCTAGTAGCAGCAAGCCCCAAAAAAATTAACTAAGGCTGAAAAGGAATCACGAAGGATACTGGCCAACAGAGAGTCAGCTAGGCAGACAATTCGCCATAGGCATGCCATTTATGAGGAGCTTACCAGAAAAGCTACTGATTTAGTATTAGAGAATGAGAATTTGAAGAGGGAAGAGGATTCGTCCGTGAAGGAGTACGAATTTTTGAGTAGAAAAAATGAATGATTAAAAGCCTACATGGCTAAGATAGAGAGTTCTGAAGTAGAGGAAACTCGTGAAGAATCAACGTCGATTGAGATGAATACTTTTCCATTGACAAGTTTTCATGTTTTTGTTTACAATTAACCCTCATTTTTGCAATTTGTTTGGTCTCCATTCTTTCAACCTTTAAACTCTTCCCACTTACAGTCTGGGCCTCAATGTGCTACTGTAATTCCACAAGAAGTTCCCAAGCTAGACTCGTATAATGAATAAGAAAACCCTATAATATTGAATGACCCTAGACCTCCCTTATATGTTATGCCTTATCCTTGGGTATTTCCCTTTAATCAAACTTATTCCTTGAATCAAAATGATAAACAAAATGATACTTCACATGATATCCAATGTAATGTTGGTTCATCTCTGAAACCCGAAGAAATCCGCCCTTTGTTATTACCCGTAAAAGTTGAAATAGATGCCATAGATACAACTACAACAACAAGCAGTGTTTATGAGAACCACTTTGGTTTTCCACTTGCTGGAGGTGGTTCCCACCCATGAGGCGGGTTCCATGTACTTGCACCATTAATTGTTGAAGGTGAGAATAATTCCCAAACTGGAACTACTTGTGATGTTAAATCTATTTCACTCATACTCGATCAAAGTGAGATTACGAATGGGCTACCGGAAAAGAAAGAAGAGTCAGTTATATGTACTAGTAAAAAATTAAATGCCAAAAAAGAAAGAAGTGTTTAATACTCTTCTTAATGTGATTCGAGTGGGATGTCTAATTATATCTAAGTTGTTCATAACTAATACATGTTTGACTAAATTCGGCCCCATTAATTATCCAAAAAAATATGATAAAAGGAATTAGAAGTTTATTCATAGAATTCAATTCAGTAAGTATCCATAGAACAAAGACATGAATGCACAGAAAAGAACACTGAATGAAGATTTCGAATCAATGAGAATTTTTTACACAATATGAACATACAGTAACATACGTACACTTGATAACAATATTACGACACTGAAACAAGGGGCTTGATGGATTACTACCAATTTTCCTTGATAATTTTGGACTTCTTAAGTATGAACTTCCCTTACATGTATTTATGTGTTTCCTCATAAGATCGTTCATACTTCCAACCCAAAACAACATAGCAATCGCAGCAGTAGACATCAGCAACAGTGTGGAGACCGGTCATGAGCTACTTGTTCTCTTTAGGTCCCACGACAACATTCATTGCGTGGGAGAACAAAAATCCTGCAAACATAAATGACGGGGGTTACACAACTAACATTTTAAATTAATGACCAATACCACTGAAAAGAGACATGAATACTCCTCTCGCCAACATCGATAGAATCAAAAACTGATTTACAATGATGTTTAACTGAATAAAGAGGTGAATATATGAACAATAAAGAACGATAAAGATAACAACAATGTGGTATTTGCAACTTAATAAAGCACATAGAATAAATCGGCCATTAGAGCACAAATATATGGTTGCAAATTTCATGAATATGAGTCTCAAATTTCATGTAGTGTGCTGGATTATATTGATGGCTTGGGATGTTACATTAAATTAAATGCATTACATTGATGGCTTCTTGAGATCTTACATTGATGTCTTGAGAACTAAGACAAAACAACCATATGTCAACTAAAGAGGTGCAAGTACTAATTTGAAAAGGTGTCTTGATGTGGCAAGTCGATCTAAACATAATAAAAGTAAGATTAAGTGAGACATTCTTAATGAACCACAAAATTAGTGAGCCAGAATTGGTGACCATAATAAACACAGTAGATAGTGAAGTTTCAAAGTCTGTAAGTGCAGAGACTATGACATGGAGTACACGAACTTAAAACCAAAGAGTGCTGTGAAAAATAATATTTCTTGCATTCTAATTTTGGTGATAAAGTTATCAAGGAAGAAATTATTGAACAATATGACACTTGTTCAATTCAATTATATGAATAAATAAAAACTACTCAAAGCTATGTTTATTCTAATTGCACTTAAATATCACCAAACAATACAAGTGATTCCAAAATTAGGCATAATTGAAAATTTCTCCATTTTATAGCTCAAGTTGTGAAATGCTTGTAGTTTACAATGACATCTATATTATCACCCTTCAACCATACCCCGCATTATTATAAGAAATGCGATATATACAACAATATTTCGTGTTAGCAAACTAGGAGCGGGTTCTAGATAATGTCATTGACTATTTATTTGGTAGAATGCCACTGTGAAAAACTATGATTGGATTGTGTTCTAAAGGGATTTATAAAAGGTGAATAAATTTCTACCTTTTTGCATTTATTTGAAAAATTGGGGTAAGATAAATTAGTAAATGTAGAATCTGTGGAAAACTTAATAGATATTTTTCCCTCAAAGGTGGTGATAGCGGTATATTTCATTTAGATTTGACCAATTCGAAAAGTTTTGACATGGATCGATCCTTCTTCCTCTTCCATGGGTTCTTAACTTTTCATTAGAGTAGGTAAGCCCCATAATTCTCTCGACATTTATGTAGTTTGAGAGAGACAGATTCGAAAAGTTTTGGGGTATATCCACAATGAAGTTCAGGACTGCAATTAAAGTGCAGAGAACTGTATGGACATTGACATGGAAAACTACCAACTGATGGGAGAGAGAGGGATGCAAAAATAAACCGAAATAAATGGAAAGAGAAATGGAGTATTTATTCAGAGGATAAAAAGATGGCACGTGGCATAGTTAGATGAAGTCTGAACTAAAGTATTGTTGTGCATTTTATAATATATAAATATTATTAGTTATACCAAGTACACATATATCATTTAAAGATTATTAGTTACACCAAGTCTTGGGAGTTGATTACTTCCGTCGTTTGGTATTGAATTGTCATAAGTCTAGGACATTCGTTGAAAGAAGTGAGGTATTTTGGGTATGAGTGCCGACGAAGAAACATGACTCGCATTTAATATTGTTTAAGTGAAGTTTCTCGCAAATGTGGGATCTAATGAGAAATGATTTTCATAAAATATTTTCAAGGTTACTAAGACGGAGAAATAAAATTGGGCCTGCGTATACCATGAGAACATATCCCAAGGGCTTTTTCAAAGAAGGAATACCTATGGAGGGAACTATAATTATATTATATCCTTACTGTTCGGATGAAATATCAGTAACATCCTAATTTTCTGAGGCGTTGAGCTTGCCACTCATAAAGGAATGTGATTTAACACTATATGAGCTTATTTTTGTGTGCCATTTGTGTAGTGCATGGAAATAGATTGAGCAAAACAAAGGAACAAATATTTAAAGAGATAGGGAGGAAAAAGATGCGAAGAAGAGTAGGAGAGGAAGGTATTTATTTATAGTCCCAAAAGCTACTGCCATTTACACCCCAAACATGCCAAAAGTCCTAGCGACATGATTCCTCACCTTCTCAACATAGTCTACACTCAGTTATTTTCCTTACTAACAAAATCCCTATATTGACGGACATAGTCATTAAAAATAATATGAAAATTGTAGTGCCATACTAGCCCAGATGTATACATGACTAGATATTGCAGTCTGCTAAGATTTCATCATTAGTTAGGTCCATAGTTTCACCTTGATCATCTTTTAAGTAACATTTAATAACATGTGTTCTAATTTTCACTATATAAGTTTCATATATCTCTATATATGTTTGTAAATTGATATTATTTATGTTATGTCCCAAATCCATTGTCCGTTATCAAGACTTGTACATTTTTCTCACCAAATTACATGTCACTGAGAGTATAGTTTGCCGAATGGTTCACAATATATAAAAAACCATGGAAACTAAGTTATTTACTTTATAAAAGTTCGTAGATTGCCCTTAGTGGCCACCTTATCCCTAGGGAAGAAATATGATGCTCTTAACAGTTAGGCTCCGCTTGCTAATCCACGTATCGCAACTTACTCCCACTGACAATAGCACCTGTACAAGGGCATATGTAGCTTGGATCCCCTTAATTAATGGAATAAATACATTATGGCCCCATGATATGATCCTATGTCCTAATGGCATGAGTCATCTCAACTACATATTGACATGTATGCCCCACATGCATCTATTGGCAATAATGGATGGGGGTTACAAGTGTCAGCTAGCATCCCCTAACTAATTAAGAATTTTAGTTGTATGACCTGTACACTAAGGGTCCTCTATGACATAGGTTCTCTCATGGATATATTATTTGGTTGGGAAGAACATCTCAAATGGGACATGGATATGGTATAACAAGAAAAATTATAGGAATGTTACCAATAATGGTATTCCAATTGTTATGTTGAAACATTTGGATCAGATAGTGTAGAGAAACAATTCTTGTGCCCCTCATACTTTGTAAGGGTCCCCACTGAGGATCTCCCTCTACAAGACATTTATTATTTGATTTTTTAAAAATATAAAATCAATTCGACATACCATGTGACATGTTAGAGGGGTGACATACAGATTTCGTGTCTACGAGAGTGTCCGACACGAGTATGTCACCTCCGACAAAGTGTCCATGCTTCATACGTCCCCAACACTTAGTTATTTGAATGTTAAGATTTACCGTTTGATATGGTGTTGGATTACATTAGTAATTTTTTTGATGGTGATGTGTGTGGATATTAATATAGTCCATCACATATACTATAAATTAAATCATAATCGAATAGTAAATCAAATTAATGAGATAACCTCGTTCCAAAGGACATGAATGAGATGACGAATATAAACATACATATCAATAATCTAACTGAAATTGACACAAACTAGTAAACAAATATTCTGATATGTTAATCTAAAAACTATGCTACAACAACCAATTGACAATCCGGGTTTTCAATTGGCTATCCCTCAACCTTCTATCACCACTACAAATCAATCTAGGTTTTTAATTGGCTCGCCCTCAACATCATATCACCACTACAAATCATATGTAAAAAAAATTTATGATATAGATCAATAATTAAAAACTATAATTACCTCGTATTCGCGTCAATTCAGTGTTGGAACTTGAATATCCGGGATTATCTACTTCATATCACACAAGTCATAGCTCTCTATCAAATACCCATAAATGAAAAGCACGTGTATCAAGGATGAAGCCAAATATGAAAAACGAATGTGTTGTTGCACAAACTACTATAATCTACATACTTGAACAATTGTCGTCTAAAAACCAAACAAAAAAGGCGAGGGGGGGGGGGGGATGCACTAACAAAAAATACATAATATATTTTTGATTTAATTTTTAGTGCAACCTATTTTCATAAATAATGTTTAACCCCTCCCAAAACACTTTTGGTGTAGTGCTGCTTAGGTGGCTCCGTAGCGTGCCTGCGACGGTGGAACCTTGCTATTCACGTTTTTAAATTAGGCACTATATATATCTATTGGCGCACAAATATGAATTTTTCAAATGGTTGAACATAATTTTTTTACATTCAGATTACTATTCATGTTGTTAAATTAGGCAATATATATATATGTGCTAATATTTTTTAAAGGTCATTGTTTATAGTCTTTACTTCAACTGTACACAAGAACAAATTGATGCATATTAACGTATAAGAAATTATTAATACGTATAAGAATCAATTTTGAATAATAAATGAATGTTAGGTCTTATAACATGTTACAAGAATGTTAATCGTACCTGCAGCGTTCATCTTGTATTTTGACAAATTGTGACTTTGACATAAGATCCATGAGATATCCTAAATCATCCAAAGAATTAATTAGGAAAAATTAGAGAAATATATATATATATATATATATATATATATATATATATATATAGAGAGAGAGAGAGAGAGAGAGAGAGAGAGAGAGAAAGAGATGTGAACAAATATACCTGTTTAGCTAGGGCATTGGTGGGGCTAGGGCAAAGGCGAGGAAGAGCGGGGGCGGGGCTGGGTCGAAAGGGTTTTGTGCGGGTGAAGGAATAACGTGAGTTGGGTTTTGGTTCTTTACCTTTCTATTTTTATTTTCTTAGGCTAACAAAGAAGTGAGCGGGAGTTAAAATATTAAGGGGGAAAGCAATTTTTTCAGCCGTCTCATAAAGTCTATTATTTTATGCGGCTAATAATATGCTGATTCATTAGTATGACCTTTTGAGATGGGTAAAATTAGTTGTCTTAAAAATTAATAGTTTTTTAGATCGTAAATTTTATCCGTCTCAAAAAGTAAGTTTTAGGGACTAAAATTTTAGCTGTCTCAAAAAGTTCCATTTTAAAAAGTACTTTTTTTGTAGTGCTAGGTGCCTAAGGAAAAATATGAAGAAGTCCAACCAGTAATTCGCAAGGAGAACGGGAAAATTCAAGTAAAGCCGCGACAACACTAGGATTTATCCCCAGCATGGCAGAAAATTCCTCGTAGGTAGGACAAGTCTCATCCAACCCGAAGAGAAGGGCATGATCCTCAAGATACTAGAGCTCTATTTCCACCATCAGCATGTTCCATTCTATGGGCCGGTTATGCCACAAAGAGACTTAACGCATGTGGAAAGCATCATAATCAACATTGTAAGAACACTTCGCCTCAAAGGATTCGAGGTAGTTGGCAAACTCAATACTACCAAGGAGAGCCATCTTGAAGATTAAGAGATAATAAGCGAATAAGAATGTAGCAAAGAAAGGAAAGGAAGGTGTGTGGAGAAAAGCCGCATTTACACCCCTATTTATACCCAAGAAGTTAGCAAACCAAAATAAATAAGCCTTCACTAATTGAAGGGGCGTTTGCCCTACTAAGTACCAAACAAGTGCAATCAAAGCTTTGGGTTGATTGGACTGGACTTATATGACGATAGGCAGGACAGAGGTCATGCCAATCGGCAACCCACTATTTTAGGAAAATTCCATTTTTCCTTTTTTGTCAACAAAAACGCACCAACAAAAAAATTTCTTATTCCGAACTCCTTTTATACTTATACTTATGTTTTTACTCATCTCATTTTTAATAAAATCAATTTTCAAATCCTTTTTACGGTCTCAGTAGAAAAGTAAAAAGAGCATGTGCATTAATCACTAAATCAAAGAAAATTAACAAAAAGTCCTTTTTCATATGCATATATTTTTCCTATGTTACATTGGCATTTTGCAGGAAAAGCAGCAAAAATAGAAAAACAACGAGCCTCAGCCGGGACCCAATTCCCCTTCTCTCTCTCTCTCACCCAACTCTCTATCTCTCTCTCTCTCTCTCTCTTTGTCTAAGAGCCCCCATACCTACGGGGCACCCTTTCCCCCTACAGCCAGACGATGTGCCCCCACTTTTAGAGCCAGACCCTTCCTCGAACGAGGCAGATGGCACCAAGAAAGAAGGGAACGAAACCACCTTACGAATATGAGCAGACGTCGAAGATATTCAGTCCCTGATGTCATTCAGCCAAGTGGTCGAAACACTGATATGCTGCGAGGAAGAATGGAAAAGGTCAAATTAGTCAAGCATGAGGAAAAAGAAATAAATCAAGGAAATAAAAAAAGACATACCGCAGGCTGAAGGACCACCTCTGTTAGGCCCAACTCCTCCAAGTCCATTGCATAAGGACGATGCTGTAAATTCACCGAGACCCCATCAGCTCACCGAATATTGTAAGTAGGGGAATGAAGTCACACAAAAGAAGGCCCTAACGTCTTCGCTGCTGCTGTGGACATGGCTACACCACCTGGGCTATGAGAAGACCCCATCTACCAACTCGAGCCTGCCCTATGGAGAAGCATCACATCATATATACTAGGAGGCATCATCCAACTCGAGATGAATTCCCAATAATCATACAACACCGTTATGTTAGTGTATAGAGAGTATGTATCTCCCATCATCGCAGCCACCGAGGCATCCTCAGACATCTCCTGCACGCGCCTCATCAACGTAAGGGGCTTATCCGATGGCACTGCAACCTCGTCCTCCATGATTTGTCGGAGTGCCCTCTCCCTCAGATACCATTAGGCACTGCATTTTCACATGTCTCCCCATCACCCCGGTGTGCTGAATGGCCATCCCCCGAGGATAAAAGGTCACCTGCTAATTCCCTAGATACAAATCCTCGGATCATTCACTCTTCCCCAATATCCAATGAAGACAAATCATCCCCAGTAAAATTCTAGAGAATCATTCTCCCCAACAACGTCTCCAAAAGACACTCTAAAAATTCTCGAGTTGTAAATCCTTGGATCATTCACTCCTACCCAATATCCAACGAAGAGAAAGTATCCCCAATGGAGTCCCCAAATTTCTCAAAGGAAAAGTACACCTCTTTTAGGTCAGAATTGACCATGATCTTGGATCGTCACCTCAGTTAGGTCAGAATTGACCTTATTCCTTAGTCGTCACCTCTTTTATGTCAGAATTGACCTCGGTCTTGGATTGTCACCTCAGTTAGATCAAAATTGACCTCGATCCTCGATCGTCACCTCTTTTAGGTCAGAATTGACCTCAGTCTTGGATTGTAACCTCAGTTAGGTAAGAATTGACCTATGACCTTAATTGTTACCTCTTTTAGGTCAGAATTTACCTCGATCTTGGATCATCACCTCAGTTAGGTTAGAATTGACCTTGGCCCTCGGTCGTCACCACTTTTAGGACAGAATTGACCTTAGTCTTGGATCGTCACCTCAGTTAGGTCAAAATTGACCTCGATCCTTGGTCGTCACCTCTTTTAGGTTAGAATTGGCCTTGGTCTTATATCGTCACCTCAGTTAGGTCAAAATTGACCTCAATCCTCGGTCGTCACCTCTTTTAGGATAGAACTGACCTCGATCCATGGTCATCACCTCTTTTGGGATATAATTGACCTCGGTACTCAATCTTCATCCCCTTTAGGTCATAATTAACCTCGGTCTTGATCTTCACCTCATTTAGGTCAGAATTGACCTTAGTCCTCGATCGTCACCTCTTTTAGGTCGAAATTGACCTCTATCTTGGATCTTCACCTCAGTTAGGTCAGAAGTCACCTCGGTCTTCGGTCGTCACTTTCTTTATGTCAGAATTCACTGGGTCTTGATTTTTCACCTCAGTTAGGTCAGAATTGACTTCGTTCCTCGATCATTACCTCTTTTAGGTCAGAATTGACCTCAGTCTAGGATTGTCATCTCACTTAGGTCAGAATTGACCTCGATCCTTATTCGTCACCTCTTTTAGGTAAAAATTGACCTCGATCTTGGATTATCACCTCAGTTAGGCTAGAATTGACATCGGTCCTTGGTCGTCACCTCCTTTAGGTCAGAATTAACCTCGGTCTTGGATTGTCACCTCAATTAGGTCTGAATTGACCTCGATCCTTGGTCTTCACCTCTTTTATGTAATAATTGACCTTATTCTTAGATCATCACCTCAGTTAGGTCATAATTGACCTCGATCCTCGATCGTCACATTTTTAGGTCAAAATTGACCTCGGTCTTGAATCATCACCTCAGTTAGGTTAGAATGGACCTCGGTCCTCAATCTTCACCTTTTTAGGTCAGAATTGATCCCGGTCTTGAATTATCACCTCAGTTAGGTTAGAATTGACCTCGGTCCTCGATCGTCACATCTTATAGGTTAGAATTGACCTCGATCTTGGATTGTCAACTCATTTAGTTTAGAATTAACCTCAATCCTTGGTCGTCACCTCTTTTAGATCAGAATTGACCTTTATCTTGAATCGTCACCTCAGTTAGGTCAGAATTGACCTCACTCCTCGGTCATCACTTCTTTTAGGTCAAAATTTACCTCGATCTTAGATCGCCACCTCAGTTAGGTCAGAATTGACTGCGGTCCTCGGTCGTTACCTTTTTTAGGTAAGAATGGACCTCGATCTTGGATCATCACCTCAGTTAGGTCATAATTGACCTCGATCCTCGATCGTCACCTCTTTTTGGTCAAAATTAACCCCGACCCTCTGAATTGGTCCACAGAATCCCTTAGATCTGCATAACCGACCTCCCTCCATCATGTGTTGTCTATTTGACGACCATCATTTGTTCCAAGCTCACCCATCGCGGGGCTCTATTGACACCACACTCTAAGAACACATTCGTTCTTAGTTTGCAATGTTCCTTTTCTTTTAGTTTATTGAGTAGTGAATAAATGTTCATTTAGTTTGAAGCTTCTTAATTTTTTTCCTTCATCTAACTATATTTTTCTCTTTTGATATGCCAGTGTTCAATATTGCAAGAAAGCACCACGTACCATGTGAAATTATTTTTCCCTTATATTGGAATATAATGAAAATGGTGATTTTTGGCACCATTACTATCTCTTGAAATGGTGAATTCATTTATTTTTGTATTAGGTTCAAATATTATCAGTAACTAATTTGAAATTGGGAATACATTAATTCTTTCTTTTGTGTGATATTGCATTAAACAACATTCATTGGTCGATTGTTCCTTTATTTACTTTGATATGTCTGACATTGATATATATCAAGTTAATAAATGGCTTATTATCTATTTATGCCATTTAGTTTGTTTAAGTTTTTTAATTTAATTGTATTATTTTTAGGCCAGCTCAATCATCATTTTGTTTATAGAATGCTGAAGTAGTTATGTATCCTTTTTCAAATTTTGTTAATGTTATGTTGAGTATTTTTTTGTTTTATAAAGCTAGTGGATAGTATTATAAACGAACAAAATTCTGGCCAAATTTTCTAAATTTTTTACACTTATTAATATTGTAAAAAAAAATTTAACTTAAATTAGTCACAATTCAATGCTTTGGCTAATTTTCTCCATGCCTTCAGGCACGGGCATTCTGCTAGTGTGTGTGTGTGTGTGTGTGTGTATATATATATATATATACAGAGAGAGAGAGAGAGAGAGAGAGAGAGAGAGAGAGAGAGAGAGAGATTTCATATTTTAATTGTGATTAACCCTTGTTTTAGTTTATGTTACATTATGAAGAGGCATGTAAGGAACTAAGAGATTTTCTAATGTGTGTATTAAATATTTTCAACTTCCATCTTTGGATAAAGTTTTTTTGAAGAATGAATCCCTTTAATTTATGTTTTAATAATTGCTATGATTAGATATTTTAAGAGACTACATGAAAATATGATTGCTCGCCTGCTGATGAGTTCTTTTCTCTGTCCCACACTAAGGTGAGACTAAACTAATAGGTCTTTTATTTTCCCTGACCTAGGAAAAAGTGGACTAATGCTCCACACCCATGGCTGGTAGAATCAAGGCTCTAAAACCTTTGATAGTTAGGTAGAGTCGTTTTAAAGGCTGCAACCTAGTAATCTTGGCCAAGGTAAAGATTTTAAATTCTTTTCATACGAGATTAAGTGAAATAACCCTACGGCCTATTAAGTCAAGGTCATGGGCATTATAACTAGTATTAAAACATTCGTTAGTGAAAATTACAAGATGAATAGATCAATAGTATAGGAAGAATTATGCTTAGGAATCTCGTATTAGGATATTATACTTATACATGCATTATTCTTACTAGGAAGTGATGGTAAGAAGTTATCGAGAATGATTTATGGGATAGGCGAATAACAACGCCATTATCTCGAGACCTCCCACCCCCAACAAATATGCTAATGGGAAACAAGTTCCAAAAGTAGTGGTTGAGTTCGTAGAAGCCTGAGTCGTGGCTATGGTAGTAAGAATAGTTGAGAAGATGCCTGTGGGATGCACCATCGAGAACTTTAACAATTTGGGGTCACAACCCATTAATGGAAAACCTAAGCCACTAAAGGTCGACACCTAGATAAGATATACTAAGAAGATCTTTAATATGATAAACTACACGTAAAAAAAGGTGTCCTATGCCTTGTTTATCTTTTTGGTTTAGGTTGACCATTGATGGAAAAAGGTCAAGATAACGCAGCTAGGAGGTGAGGCCGTGACCATTTGTTGGGATAGATTTAAGCAAGTCTTCCTTGATAAATACCTCCATTCCATGGACAAAGATAAACCAGAATTGGAGTTTTCGGAGTTAACTTAAGGTACAATGTTCCTGGACGAATATGAGACCAAGTTCATGAAGTTAACACACTTTCTCCCATATGCCATTAGTAGAGAAAAAAAGGAAGGACAACAAATTTCAACTAGTCCTTGAAAGTGGACTTCGGAGGTAGCTTATATCATGGAGCAAGATGTAATACCTTGTATTTTTGTGGATTTTATTTATTACTTATTAAGTGAGAAATAAAAAGAAAACATGATTAATTATTATTTGTAAGATTGTGTAATAATAATATGCATAATTTAGATGATAATTAAATTTTGAATGTATTGAGATTTTTGTGCCGCATGTTATGAATAATTAATTGGGGATATTAATTATATGATTTGGGACTATATTTTATGGGTATATAGTTAAGGGAGCATTGTATTTACATTGTGAGGTATTATAGTAGGGGTGTGAGGTATTATAGTTTAGGTTGGATTCTTGAGTGTCTTAGAGGCCCGAATATGTGTTTTTAGTTATTAGGATTGGCCTTATAGGTAGGTATATATTTGGGCTAAATTTTGGAGTTGTTTCAATAGATTTTAAAGGCCCAAAATTAGGCCTTTGGGTATATTCGGGTTTAGACTTATATAAAGGGTGATAATTCTCATTAGTTGGACACCTTATAAATAAAACAACAACTCTAGTTGCCTTGAAGATTTGGAAGAACTTGCGAGAAACTTTGAGGAGGAAGAACAAGGGATTAAGAGGATAAATAATTCATTCATATCATTCAAGAAAGAAATCTCTTTATTTATCATTATGTATTGTGTTACTTTTTTATTCTTTCTTAAAAGCATATTTAGAGTTTAAGATGTTATCTTAATCATTTACATATTGGATTTAATTGGTTTATATAATTAAACCATTATGGGGGTTGTAATTCGACTTAATATTGGTTATTTTATTGGAAACCATTGATTGATTTCGTTTTTATATATCATTCTCTTTTCAAAACTAATGTTTAGCATTTAATTCCATGTATAAGTTGAATCCATATGTTAATTATTGAGGGGATCTTAAATCATATGCCCTTGCATTATATGAAAGAGGGTCTAGGTTTTTAATTTGGGGATATGAATAATCCGTCCTTTAATTGATGTTATTGATCATAAATCATCTAGAATGATAAACCTGTTATTTGTTTTGTATATGATGATAGTTGGGTTGTTTGATTAGAATTTGGGTTCATTAATGGTGGTAAAATTATGTTTTTACATTTTTGGGATGAAGGAGGTTGTTTCTTCAATCTAATTTGAACTATATGGGTATAGTCTTTCGAACGAGTAAGTGAAGGTTGTTTAATGAGCCAATAAGCCATGTGAATGGTGGCTTTTTATGTCATGCGCACGGATGATGCAATTTAAGTAATGATGGGATGTTGATGAGTATATTTTAGGAATTGATAAGACATCAATGGGAGGCTAGTATAAATGAATTAGGGGAGTTAAATCCTACTCATATGTTGGGAGAACTTAAGTCGTTAGTGTAAAGACTTAGTTGATATAGTGCTACGTGCAAGATGTGTCAGGATGGTTCAAGTTTAGTTATGTGGATAAGGACTCATGTGATGTTTATATGTATAATCGAGTTAAAAAATGTCTATATGAATGTTATTACTCATAACTTGAAGATAATGAAATAGGATATGATTGCGAATATGGTTTTGAGAGGTAATAGCCTTTAATAAATCTAGGATAATACGACGATCGGGGATTGGGATATTTGACTACGCTTGAGAGTACGTGTTATATTTTATTGACATACATTGCGTATATATTTAATGTTTGTTTAAGTGAACAAAATAGTTACTCATGGTGAATTTATCACTGAAGGTTTTGGATATAACTGTTTATGATCGTGTACGCCATTTACGATTGTTAACGTAGGACTTTTGTGGAGGTGGATACATTGTGATCATAATTTCAAGATGGACACTCTCTCATAAGGATAGATGTGGATGACTTGATCCATCAGGAAATTTACCGTATGGTTTTACTATGTGTTGAATCATTTAGATCATATGTTAAGTCGGTCTATGCTTATGATGAGAGAGGCGAATGATCTGATCCATTAGTTGAGTTTGGTATGGTACTACCTAGTGTTGGGATTGCATAGTGATCCCATGTTCTCATTTATCTTTGTATATTTTCAAATTCGTGAGGTGAGGGACTCCTACGGATTATCGATAGAATCACTTGAAAGTCCACTAAAGGTAGATGACTTTGTGTGTCTTGTATGTGACCTTTATACGTGAATATTATATTAGACCAGTGATGGGTATTTTGATTTAAATCAGTATGTCACATTTATCTATTTTTACAAGATTGTGTCTATCTTATTGTACAAATGCCATGAGAGGTGTTTGTTTGAGATCGTATTATGTGCATACCTTAATGTTTAATGATGAATATATCTTTAATTAAAAGATATATTAAGATAAAAAAATGTAAAAATTTGAGATACTTAGCATCTCAATGTGTATATATGCGCCTTAAGGTGTATTATGTACATGAGTAGTAGGTTCCATCCTATGTTAGTATTTCTTTATGGGATAGTGATTAGTAATCTAGATATAGAGACTTCTAATTATTAATTATGACTTGGGTTGGGACACTCATGTAGTATTTCACTTATGATGAGGGGTGAGGTATCCCTTGCATGCGAGTATCGATGGGATGACATGTTTATGGTAAATGAGTCGCACTGTTTTTACTATTGTGATACTGTAAGTTATTTCTTGAAACTTTATGGACCTGACCCAAATCTATAAATCCTTTCCCCATATATATTATTATATACACATTTATCTAGGTTGAGGGGTCAAACTTGCGACGGTTGAATATTTAGTCATCTTCCTTACAGTAGGAGTTACTAAGTCAATGTAATATCGATGTGTATTAAAGAGTTTTGGTTAAATATAGTGAAAGATGTATCTTTCATTCTTATTGAGACAATGGTATAAAGAGATTTATATTATTGTAGATATAGATTTATTAGAGTTTTAGTTTACCTGAGTCAGATATTCTTATTATCATCCATTATTGAATTTTTTGGATGGTTTTTATTTATTGTCATTTTTATGTTTCCATTGATGCTGAGCATGATATAAATTGTTTAGCGCTGCCTATAATTAGTGCCTGACCTAATCAGGTGGGCATGGAAAATAGGGGCGTTAAGGTTAGTATCAGCGCATCCAAGTTCTAGTGTCCTTAGGATACGTATTTCATATGTTTCATTTCTTGCTGTGAGTTTTTTGATGCGTTTAGATATTGGCATAGGTTTTTAAACTATTGTGTCCTGATAACGTTAGAGTAGTCATTATTCATAGTCATTGAACCATCATCGAGGCTTCAGAGCATTAATGCATGTAGCATTATGAGCATGAAGAAAGTTGTGAGTTAGTGGTCAAGGAAAGAATTAGAAGTTAGATGATGGAGTTCACCACAAATGTAAGGATGAATTTGGAAATCAGTGTGTTTTTGGGTAAAGTATGAAAGTTTGAGATTTTTGCAGGCATGGGTATTGGACATGTTTCACACTAAGTTTATTTTTGGAGACATTATTGAATTTGTGATTTGATGAGCCTAATAAATATTTGGATTCTACCTATGATAATAAGGATTGTGATGGAATTTGAGACTGGTGAAATGCCTTTATAATATGTCGTGCACCTATGAGAGGGAGAAATGGATTTATGTGTTTTAGCAAAATAAGGAGACTAGGATGAAAAGTTTATGTGTGGTTAATTTCCATGAGATAGTGGAATTTGTGTTATTCTCAAGTTTGAGGAAGGGTGGTTTGAATTTTAAAACCACATGAGATTAAATATGATGGGAATATGAGAAGTTTGTACCTATGAGTAAGGTCACCGAATGGTTGCAGAGAATGAGTTCAAGATATCTAGGAATTTATTTTTAGTAAACCTGATGAGTTAGAAATTGGAGACAAGATGATTGATATTTATGTTATTTAGGGTGAGAGGACCCTATATGAGGTTATCATGAGAATAGATTTCCCTACACGTATGGGCATATATAAGTTGGATGCATTAATTATAAAAATGTTAACGAACGATAAGGTTCCAAAGGGCTCGAGGGAAGATCACGCTTTCATTAAAGGTTGCTATTTTATTTGTAAGACCAATAGTGCCCCTAATAGAGACAGTTGGGGGAAGTGGAAGAGGATTTTTGAGAGTGTACCAATAATCATTGATTAACATGTTTAATTAAATTCTAATTTTTACTCCCAAAAATCCTGACTCTTGCAAATAAATCATGACAGACTAATTAAATAAACCAAGCATGCAAAGTCAATCACAATATGAGGAAAAATCCCCCAAATGCGCAAAACCATTTTTATTTCACTATAATTCATAAAACTTACAGTTATATCATATACAGTGACACACAAATACCATCAGGCATTGGTTCGTTATTGTCACTGTTTTCATTAAGGGATCCCGCAAGAGCTCCAATTCAGCAATGGAGAACAACCTTCTTCTCTAAAACATTACTCCAGATAAGTAGAACAATTGTATCTAGGGTTTATAATACTTACATATATGTTTGGGAATGATTTGTGAATCAAAAAGTTTGAAAAACCATGAAAAATGAAGTCTGGAAATATGTCGAAGTTCTGCAGAAACGTTAGTGCCAAAGACTTGAAAATCGTATAGAATGAGCACTACTATTTATAAAAAAAATTAAGGTAGCACGTCACTCGAACAGACTGTCATGTCGCTCGAACGACTTCGCACGAGATGCGAATGTCGCTCAAACGACAGGCGAGTCGCACTCAAATGATGTCATAGACTTTTTTCTTCACCTCTACACTTAGAAACATTTCTTCTTCTGAAGAAAAAACATTCTAAACCCTTAAAAATATTTTATAAAAGTTTCCCAAATTTTTATGTAAATAATAAACACTCCAAATAAACTATTTTATAATTATCATGAGTGGAGTTATGGGAACGGTTGAAGGGCAAGTTGCATGTTGCATGATGCACGTATGAAGATGATGGATGTGAGGATTCGGATTAAGGCAGTCATGGATGATCGTGTTGACGTGCTGAATGTAGCGGTATCGAACATACTAACTGTGATCTAGGACACAAAGAAAAAATCCTAGATTCTAACTCGAACATTTATAAAATCACGTCCTTACAAATCTCCCCCTTTATTTATGCCGGTACATACATAAAAAAATCCGAATTCTGCTACCTAAATGAAAAAAAAAATGACATACAATTTAATATCCCCATTAAGCCCAAATATTCAAAATATTAAATGACATGTATTCAAACAAACTTTAACATCTTCAAATATCAAACTCTTCACTCTTTTTTTGTCATCATCAGGGCGTGCAAAAATAATCCTCAATTTTGTACCTACATACATGAGACAAGAAACAATACCTGTGATGCGCAACAGTTTGAAATATAATGATAAGAAAAAATAAATATCCATTAAGTTCAAGAAAATCACTATTAAAAAAGAAAAAATAAATATCAATTAAGTTCTAGCAAATCACTATTAAATCAAACAAAAAATTCTCCCCCATAATTCATTCTCGCCCTCTTTTATGATGTCCCGAAATAGACAAATATGAAGAACATAAAGCAAATGCAAAATGGAGAATGTCACAAGGTAATCAAACTTTCTCTTTTTGAATTTTGAAAAATTTTCTCACAAAATATACAACAAAGAATCACAACTTGAAAGTACAAGAAAACAATCAAGTCGGTGATAGCGAAAATGTAAGGATGTGAGCAAATTTGATAGGAAAATCAATACATACAACCATAACACATGTGCACGATGAATTTTGGATATTCCTAACAAATGAACTCAACATCTTCCTTAGGTGTAAAAATGGTGGAATTATAAGAAATTAACTCAAACAAATCAACAAATAAAAGCTCAAAGCGATTTTCACACCAATAACATCCAAAACTATGTAACGCTTTGTCATGACTTTCAAGGTCGTGCAAACCCGTTTTTCATTTCTTTCCATCCAAAATCCCTCATAAATAATTATGCATTATATTTTTATTTTGAGGTGATGAAACTAACACCTATTGGCCCATTTGTTGGCATATTTTTCTTTTTATTGCCTTTTAATTTTTTGGGGGGATCTTTTCAAATGGTGGCTTTCACGACGAGTTAATTTTATACTCTCGCAGCCATTTCCCGTATTTCACTCATCATGTTTTGTTGTAATTAAGTCCTCATGGTAAACGTTTTTTACATGCACTACTTTCTTGTCAAGTTTTATCGCATTTGATTCGTTGTATAGACAAGATTGGGATGTAAACACTCAAGACAATATGTGATAGACAAGAATAATACTCAAATAATACCGTGCACATGTGCAATAAAGGAGATAAGGAAGATATCACTAATCACATCTCAAAGATTCCAAACAATGTAAAGAACATGGATGAAATGATGTAGCATCTCAAATCACTATCAAACAGTCATGTGGAATAAGGGATGAAGTTGATACCATGTCTATCATAAATGTTCATCCATAAATGGTGTAAACAAAAAACAAAACTGTTTTTGTGTTTTTTTTTAAATTTTTTTATAAAAAGAAAATGTTTTTGACTTTTTCTAAACATTTTCAACAATAAAATATTTTTGGATTTTTCAATTTAAAAAATATATATAAAAACTAAAAACAAATAATAATACAATCTAGAGATAGGAATCATATGATATGAACATGAATAATTCATCCTACTCTAGACATGGTGACCACCCCTCAGTCAACTATTCAAACTCCTAAAGACTTCCTAAGACTCTCGAATCTAAGGGCATCTAAAGGCTTCATGAAAATATCGGCTATCTGGAGGTCGACATACACAAAACTCAAGGATACGACCTTCTCTTCTATAATCTCACGGATAAAGTGTTAGCGTATTCTAATGTGCTTTGTGCACGAATGTTGGACTGGATTATAGCATATATGTATCGCGCTCGTGATATCACAGGAAATAGTCATATCCCATAATCCTCAAACATCTTCTTCATCCATATAAGTTGCATGAAATAACTCCCGGTGGCTATGTACTCATCCTCCATAATGGACAAAAAGATGGAGTTTTTCTTCTTGCTCAACCAAGAGACAAGAGCAGAACCAAAGAATAAACACCCACTAGAAGTTCACCTAAATCCATTTGCATCCTCGACACAATCGGCATCCGAATAAGTGGATAAACGGTCCTTGGTATCAAAGGAATACCAAATGCCAAGTGAGAGAGTCTCACTCACGTATTTAATAATACGTTTAATAGAGAGTAAGTGTGACTCTCTCGGGGATGTCTGATATCATGTACAAGCTCCAACACTACAGGCAATATCGGGACGACTAGCAGTCAAGTAAAAAAGACTACCTATCATACTCTGATACAAGGTTTTCTTTATGTCCTTTGCCTGAAGTGTCCTTACTAAGATTTTTTGAGGTACTCATCGAGGTACATGCATGCTTAATGGAGTCTAAACTAAATTTCTTCACCAGATCTCTAGCATACTTGGATTAGGAGATGAATATCCCATCCTCTAGCTGACGAACCTGGAGACCGATGAAGAAAGTAAGCTCACCAATCATGCTCATCTAAAACTCACTCTTCATGTCCTCCTCAAAGTGGTGAGCATGCTGGTAGCAAGTGGATCCAAAGACTATGTTGTCCACATAGGCCTGGGTAACCAAAATAGCACCATCATCTTTCTTGACGAACAACGTCATATTAACTCCCCCTTTCTTGAAGACATGAGCTAAGAGATAAGAAGTAATCCTCTCGTACCAAGCAAGGGGTGCTTGATTCAAACCATACAAGGCTTTCCTCAGATAGTAGATGTGATCAGGGTGCTTAGGGTCTTCAAACCCTTTCATATAAACCTCCTCCTATAGAATTCCATTCAAAAAGGTACCCATGACATCCATCTGATATAACTTGAAGTGCAGATGACATGCGATGGCAAGTAGTAAGCGAACGGACTGAAGCCTCGCAATATGAGCAAATGTCTTGTCAAAGTCTACACCCTCTATCTATATGTAGCCTTGAGTGACCAACCTAGCCTTATTTCAAATAATAGTACCATTCTCATTCACCTTATTCTTAAAGATTCACTTAGTGCTTATCACATTTGTCTCACTAGGTCGGGGGACCAGTTCTCAGACATCATTTTTTCTAAATTTAAGAAATCCATCCTGCATAACGCATATCTAATGTTCATATTTGAGTGCTTCCTTATAATTCTTGGGCTCAACTTTGGATGTGTAGAAAACATGGCTAACAATGTTCTATAGCTGAGCACGAGTCTTAACCCCTAGGGTGGGTTCTCCTAGAATAGAAGTAGGATCATGACTCTTGCGAACCCAAGAAGGAGTGTCTCCTAAATCAGGAATATGATCCACTCTAGGCTTGGGAGGCACAATGGGATCATCATTAGAATGTGCGTCATCCTCACACAAAAGGTTCGAATCAATAAATGCCGGCGGTTCGTCATCTTGCACGGTGACGTTTATTGACTCCATAACCTTGGAGCTACTCATGTTAAAAACTCGATATGCTCTACTAGTCGATGAATATCCTAACAATATTCACTCGTCGTTCCACGAGTCAAACTTTTCTAATTGCTCTCTATCCCGTAGGATGTAGCATTTACTCCCAAAGACACAAAAATATGAAAGGTTGGGCTTTTTTCCCATCCACAATTCATAGGGCGTCTTAAGTGTGCGGGGACGAAGGTAAATCCTATTAACCATGTGTCATGTGGTAGACACCTCCTTTGCCCAAAATCTCTAAGGAGATCTACGACCTATAAGGATAGATCTATCCATCTCCTCAATTATTTGTTTCTTCCTCTCAATAATCCCATTTTGCTGAGGAGTCTTCATGGCCAAAAGTTCATGTTTAATACATAGGCTATCATAGTAAAGATCCACTTTAACTTCCTCAAACATGGTGTTGTTGTCACTACGTATTCTATTAATAATGAATCCGTGTTGATTTTACAGGACACAACACTTGGTCATAAGAAATTACACAACATCGGATTTCTCTCTCAGAAAACCTATAATTGAGTAACGAGAGATATCATCTACCATCACGAGGATATACCTTTTAACACCCAAATTCATAGTACAAGTAGGACCCATATGATCTATGGGTATCAACTCAAGCACTCGTGAAGTGGTAATGGAATTCAACTTCTTATGTGGACTACGAACTTGCTTTTCCAACTGACATGGTCAATAAACTACGAAAGTTGGCTTTCCAAGTGATGGCAACACACATACTAGGTCCTTTTTCGCTAATTTCTCTAAATTTCTAAAATTCACATGACCTATATGTTGATTCCACAGATCCATAGGGGTGATTATTGTGCTGTTGCAGATAAATAAGGACTTGGGCACAATCCCATAACAATTATCTTCAGTCCACACCCCTTGCAATAAAAGTTTATCGGCTTGATCATAAACATTACACTCATTCCGTTCAAACTTTACTGCAAAGTCAGCATTGCACAACTGGCTAATGCTGAGAAGGTTTTCTTTAAAACCTTTGACGTACAAAACATCCTCTAGCTTAGAAAATCATGGTATCTCTATTGTGCCTCGTCCTACCATGATAGATTTGCTTTCATTGCCAAAAGTGACTTTTTATTCCTTGCGATCCTCTAAGTAGGTAAAAAATGAGACATCACCTGTCATGTGCCTGGAGCACCCATTATCGAAATACCACTGAGAAGTGTTATGTTCTTTAAGAGCAACATGAACAACAAGGGATTTTGCGTCGAGTTTGGGCACCCAAGATGAGGTAACCTTTTATTTTCCCTTGTCATTGTTGACTCTAGTCGGGATATTAGAATTGTCCACTGACGGGATAGAAACCCATGGAGCACTTCTATTACACTCTGAGAAGTGGCGATTAGAAACTCAAGCTGCCTTCTAAGAATAAAAAAATCGCTAGTGGCACGTGGTGGAGCAAATATATGTCGTGTTCGACCCAAACTATAGCAAAACTCGCTAAAGTGGATCTTTCTTTTATAATAGGTAAAGAAGTACACAGTCTTTGGCCGACATTGGTTTTCTTTTCTCGACCTAACTCTTCTCTAGGGTTTTTAGTGATGGCCATATGGATTCGTAGTAAATATATGAATGGGTTTTGGTGTCGCATGGGATGTGGAGGCATCATCAAAACCAATTCCTTGCCTCTCACCAAAACTTAAAGCAGGGGCGAGGAGCATCTTTCCCATCTTTTCAGATCTATCCTCTATCTTTACCTTGACCTCCTTGGCTATCTCAAGGTCATGAGTAAGATGGGCAACAAGAGCTTAAAGTTTATTCTGAGTGTCCATGTAGGTCTGGAGCTCACTCATAAGACTAGCCACTTTCTTGGTCAAGTCCCCTTTCTCTTTCTCTAAACATCTCTCTCTTTACACAAACTCTTTATCTCTCAACACAAATAATCTCTCTCTCTCTCAAGGAAATGATAATGGAGGACTCTCTCTTTCTCGTCTCTCCCAAATCATTCTCTAAGGAAACTATCCTAAGTGCTAATGCTTTGTTATGCTTTTTAGTTTTAAAAGAATCAGCATATAAATCAGTGTACGCGCGTTGTAAATCACTTCTCTCTTACTGGTTGCATCCTCCCCCTCACTTACATCGCTTCCACTATCGAGGTGTCCCTGTGAAGTAGCATCCTCATCGTCGTAAGGCACACTGTTAGTACTCACATAACTAGACACGAATGCGGTGAAGTTACATAAATGCGGTGACCCATCTCCAAAATCCACAGACTCGACCTCACTGTTCTCACTAAGGGAGGCATTACGAGCAACTTTTCCCTAGCCTTGACGTCGCAACCTAGTAGGACACTTAAATGCCTTATGACCTCTACCGTTACACTCTTAACACCTCTCCTCGTCTTTCTTATAGGCATCCTTTTTATCCTTTTCATTTTTCTTTTCAAACTTATTTTTCTCAAAATTCTTTTTATCTTTGAAATTACCATTTTTCTTTAATTTGAGAAATTTCTTGATATTTTTTGCAAATAAGGCCAAATTATCTACGTCAAAATCAAAACCAGAATCAGACAACTCTTCCTCTTTTCTCCAAGATGACTCGCCTCTCTTTCTTGATGAACCCTCACTCTTCCTGGCATGGGCTTTAAGTGTTACCACTTTGTCTTTTGATTTTATTATATTAGGAAACATGTCAATTTCATAATTCTAGAGGCCTCCTACCAATTCTTATAATTTCAGACTACTCAAATTTGCTAAAGAATTTAGCACAGTGACTTTAGGGATACAACGCTTAGGCAGTGATCTTGAAATCTTTTTAACTACTCTAGCATCAGGAATGTGTTCACCTAAATTGAAACTAATGTTAGCAATATCATATAAGCGTGCATAGAATTCATCAAAACACTCAGATTCAAGCATGGTGATTTTCTCAAATTGTGTAGTTAAATTTTGCAATTTTGATTCTTTAACTACATTAGTTCCTTCATGGGTAATTTGAAGAACATCCCATGCTTCTGTAGATGTTGTTACTTACAAAGGTCTTTAGTATTGTTTATAAAGTCCGCAAGACCTCATACTCTCTCTACTAAAGATCAAAAGGCCCCTTAGTATCTAATACTTCATTCGCAATTTATTAAACTGGTGGAACACCTCTGATAATGGAGGTAGGACCCTAATCTGAGGTCCGAACCACTTTAAACCTTTGTATGTTACTTTGACACACCTCTCCTTTTATCCTTTTGAGGTCCAGAGTTTAGTACCCGTGGGTCTAAAATCACTTACAATACACTCATCAATTACAAATTTTCTTATTATGGTGACACATACTCTGGTATGTACCACTTTTTCACAAAATATAAAGGTGAGGATACAAACTCTGAGACCTCCATTAGTAATTGAAACCTATGTAGGATCTTCTACAAAGGTTGAGGCCATCATTACAGTATGTGGCATGAAAACAAGAAATTGTCATTTTGAAATTGACTTGATTCCCTTGGACATGGAGGACTTTGATGTGATCTAAGTCATGGATTGTTTTCTCCCACACTCCACTAAGATTGACCGTACTAGAAAAGATATACTTATTTTTAAACCTGGGAAGTCCGAGGTTTGATTTAGAGGAAAACTCCAAGTAGGAAGCCTTTAATTATATCAAATTTGAGATCTTAGGAAAAATTAAAGGGTGGGTGCTCTTGATATTTATCCTATATAGTGGAAATTGAAAGGTCCTCGATTGTCTTAGGAGACAAACATATTATCATAGAGTTTGAGTCTTTTCCCCTTAAGATCTTCTAAAATCTCTCCCGGATAGAGAGATTGAGTTGATATTGACCTTATGCCTGAGCTCGTGCCTACTTCTAAGGAACCATATAAAATGGCAGCTGCAAACTTGAAGGAACTAACGAAATAGTTAGTCAACTTCTTTGGGTGCAAATTCCTTAGTACCATCACCCACCCTTGTTGTGCCTGAATGCTTTTTGTGAATACGAAAAACATATTTATGAGGATTTACATTGATTAGATGAAGTTAAAAAAATTGAGTGTGAAAAACAAGTATCCATTGCCTATGATTAATGATCATTTTGACCAATTAAAGGATGGTGGATATTTATTTAAGAGTGATCTAAGTTATAATTAACTAAAGATAAAGGATGAGTATATTCATAAGACAACGTTTAGGAATAGATATGGTCATTATGAATTCGTGGTTATGACTTGCGGGTTGGCTAATGCCCTATATACCTTTGTGGATTTGATGAATATATTATTTAAGCCATTACTAGATAAGTTTATGACCGTGTTTATTATTGATATCTTCATTAACTCAAAATTTGAGGAAGAGCACAAGGAATATCTTTGTGGAGTGTTTAAGCTACTTAGGAAAGAAAAGTTGTTTGCCAAATTTTCTAAGTGTGAATTTATGCTTGCGAATATTTTTTCCCTTGGCCATATAGATAATAAGTACGTTTTGGTAATGGGGCCACGAAAGCTCATGAACATTAGGAAGAGGTCAGTTAATGTAAAAGAAGTGACGAGATCATTGGCCTACAAGGTCAATGGAAGAATTTTCTAAGATTTCCATGTCCCTAATCCATTTAATACATGTGGACACAAATTGTATTTGGTTTACAGAATGTGAGGAGGGTTTCCCAAAATTGAAGGAAAATTTAGTGCTCGCGCCCATTTTTACCTTGCTCAATGAGGCAGGATGTTATGTAATCTATGGTGATGCCTCAGGCTATGACCTATGATGTGTTTTAATGAAAAATGGAAAAGTTATTTCTTATGACTGTATACAGTTGAGTCCACATGAGAAGAATTACTCCATTCATGACTTAGAGTTAGGGCTTTTGGCCTCTACCTTATTGTTTTGGAGACATTACGTATATGGCAAGAGTTGAGAAATTTTATCATATCATAGGAGTTTAACATAAATTTTCACCCAAAGAGATTTAAACCTGAGATAAAGGTGATGGTTGTAATTGATTAAGTATTATGATTGTTCGATTAATTATAACCTTGGGAAGGATAATGATGTAGTCAATGCCCTAAGTAGAAAGGGTTCCCTTAATAACTCGAGGATCACTAATTAAGAACACATTGTAAGGGATTTGGAGTCAATTGGAATATAAGTCATTAGCCACAGGGATTTCAGACATTTAAGTGCCTTCATTGTGTAACCTATATGTGTGCATCCCCGATCCTCGCACCGGGCGGGTAGAGTGAGGATCCTAGGTTCCGCGCATCCCTCTCGGGAGAGCTTCGATCGGCGTCGTTTATGAGGTGAAAAATATAGAGAGATGGAGTCAACAATATATTTTACTCAAAATAGAAAAAAGAAAGGGAGCCATCCCAAAGGATAGCATCCAAAGACATACTGATGCATACGAAACCAAAATGATTCGAAAAGGGTCTGGAGGCTATGTTACGAAATGGGAAAGTGTTAGGCACCCATTCTGCCCTTACGATCTCTCATGGGGTTTTCCTATTTTCCTTATGATATGTGTGCATGTGTATATATAGTGGAATAGGATCCTCGACTTGTATCATGGGAGAGATAAAGCGGGTCATCCGTAGGAAGGTTCATAGAAATAATATTAGATAATTGGATTTACGCGATTATCCTTGCGTTGATCGTTATAATGGAACAGTAACGTATGTGGAATAATATGCCACTAAGATCACATATATATATATATATATATAATCTAATAGAAAATGAGAGAAAATGTGAGAATAGGACTCGTGTCTCGGGTTTTACCCCGAGACGCCTACGTAGCCTATAGAGGCATCAAAGTACACGTAGTTCGCATGAAAAATGAGGGGGTGGGGTTTATCGTATATATCCAATGGGGGACTTATCTTATTTGTGTGTGTGTCAAAAAGTGTTTTAGTTGTGAGAAAAGTGTAAGAAAAGTGTGAGAATTCCCGTTTTAAATTTATGAGCAAACCCTCTTTTTCTTATTTTTTGGGTTTTTATTTTTATGAAAATAAGAGATGTGCAATAATATTAAATAAAAAATATTTAAGATATGTGATATGAGAGAATAAAAGTGCTTAGTAATGAAACAGGTTAATGGGAATTAAGGAAAGAATTGAGAAAATTGGACCTTCTTGAAAATTTTGAGCTTGATCTTGAATGTTAGAGAGCAGCCCTTGCACTTGGAAGATGATGGAGGGTAATGAATTCACAAATTTTGATGAAAAGTATGATGAAAAGTGAAGGTGGGAAAGGGATTTGGATGTAGAAATCAGGTTGACTTCGAGAAATGTTCTCTGGATTTGCTCAGAGTGATATTTATCAGATCTGGGATCCTTTTACAGTGAGGTCAAGGCCTCCTTTTTATAGGCCCAGGGTATTTCCGATCGGCATAGCCCTGGTCTTGCCAATCGGCAGATGCGTTTAGGCACACTGCCGATAGGCAGGGTCTGGGACCTGCCATTTGGCAGTGTCTTTCAGGCCTTTTTGGAAAATCGTTCGCTGAGTGCAAACTGTTGATCCGAATCATGCACGGGGTGGACCATTGGAAAGGTAGTTCAGATACCTTTGAAAGTCCTTTGGACTTCTCCCGAGTTTGAGAGTTGACTTTAGGTCAAAAGTGGCTCGAAAGTGCTCGTCGGTCCTTTAGACGGGAAAACTTTGAACGCAAACGGATCATTTGTCCGCATGGTAAGTCAGAATCGTGCATGGGGCATGTAGTTGTAAAGGTTGGGAGATGTACTTTCACATTCTAAATAGTTTGACCCGGTTTGGGGAGTTGACTTTGGTCAACCGGGTCCTGGAAGCATTTGGTGACCTCTTAGAGTAAAACGGACTGTCGTCCGCATGGTAAGTCAGAATCGAACACAGGATAGACCGTTGAAAAGGGGTTTTAGTGAAATTTGAAGATTCATTCAGTCTCAGTCGAGCTGAAGAGTTGACTTGGGTCAAACGGAGCCCGAGAGAGCCCGGTGGCGTCTAGATCACGTTTCAAGGGAAAACGAGTCGTTCGTCCGCATGGTAGGTCAGAATCACGCACGGGATGGACAATTAAAAAGATGATTCAGTGCCCTTCCAATATTCATTCAGTCTCGGTCGAGCTGAAGAGTTTGAATTTTGGTCAAACAGAGCCTGGGAGCGTTCGATAGCCTGTAGATCAGGTTTCAAGGGAAAATGGGTCTTTCATCCGCATGGTAAGTCAGATTCACGCACGGGATGGACCATTGGAAAGGGGATTCGGTTCCCTTCGAAGATTCATTCAGTCTCAGTCGAGCTAAAGAGTTTGACTTTTGGTCAAATAGTTGGGTTTGTAGTGATGAAGGGATGTGCTAGGGACATAAGGAGAGTTTAGGGGGTAATATAATGGGGTATCTACACTATCTTGATTGAAAGAATAGCGAATTCCTAATCTGAGGACCCTGATATTCAAAAGATCAGTGTATAGAAATAAATATGAGAGGACTAAACTTTTAGAGTATATGACCATAGAGTCTTAGACATTAGGATAAGCATTTGTGTTTTACGAAAACATGAGATAAAGGTTGAGGTATTGGAAGGAGGTTATTCATCACACTTTTTAGTTCATCAAGGAGCACCAAAATGTACCCAGACTTGAAGGAAAAAAATTAGTGGCCTAACGTAAAGAGTGATACTATAAAGTTTATTGCCAAATTATTGGTATGTCAATAAGTTAAAGATGAGCATCAAAGTCCAATATGATTATTACAACATTTTCTTATTCTAGAATGGAAGTGAGAAAATATATTTATGGATTTCATTGTAGGACTGTCGCAAATACAAAGGGGGTGGAATATTTTTGTGCTATAATAGACTGATTAGCTAAGACCGTGAACTTTCTACATGTTAACACTATGACTAGTATGGATCAGTTGTCTAATCTCGTTATAAAGGAACTTATTAGGATCCAAGGAGTTGATGTTACTAGTGTGTCCAATCGCGAACTAATATTTGCCTCAATATTTTAGAAGAGCTTCTAAAGAGCTACGTGGTTATGACTGGACTTCAGACTACTTTCCATCCATGGACATATAGACAAACTAAAATGACTAATCAAACTCTAGAGGATATTTTAAGGGCTTGGGTATTAAACGTCTACAAAATCTAGAGGACCAACCACCCTTAGTAAAATTATTGCACAACAATTGCTACCCGCAAGTATTAAAAAGTCCCTTTACGATTCTTTATATAGAAGAAATTGATGTAGATCTTTATTTTGGTATGAAGTGTAGAAAAACAACTTTTGGGATCAGATATGGTGGAGAAGGATGCATCTAACTTGAACATAATCCAGTAAAGGTTGTGGAGTGAACTAATTAATTAATAGAGTTAAGTTTATATTAAAAAGAGGGATGTGTTCTTGGAGGTCGGGGACAACGATTTTCTAACGGTTTCCCCTTGGAAAGCAATTATGGGGTTTGGAAAGAAATGGAACAAAAATTCATTGAATGTAGAACCATTTTAAGTACTTAAGGGGATTGGAAGGTCTTTCTATAGACTTTTCATGCCCCTAAACTTTTCCCATGTGCACAATGTTTTTCACATCTCAATGTTTCAGAATTATGTTAGAGACTATGACCATGTCATCAACCATGAACCTATTAATCTCCAAGGATATTTGAGCTATGAGGAGAACCCAATGTAAATTTTGGATGGAAAAGATAAGTAGTTGAGTCCAAATAAAACATCTTTAATTAATGTGGTATTGAGTCACCAAGCCACGGATGAATCGTCTTAGGATTTAGAGTCATCCATGAAAGATAAATAACAACATTTATTCTGGTGAATAAATTGAACTAATGTTTTGTTGATATATTAAATTTCGAGGACATAGTTTTCTAAGTTAGAGAGGCTGTAATCATCCTAAAACTATTAAAGGTTGCGGTTATAGTAAGAGCCATGGACTTAGGACTAGGTTATCCATAGAAATAACGTTACTCGTGAAGGTAAGAATTCTATCCACAAAGTTTAGATCTCAAAAGTTTGTGTAAGGCCAATCACGTGGTTAGTGATGTGGCCTAATTCCCAATTAAGTCATTTCTTGCAAACCTTATTTTAAATATTCTAAAAGACTTTTTGAAGAGGTAATTGTGGAAAGGAAATGATATAACTGGAAACTCTAGGTTCCCTAACATTTCCTATAAATTGAAACACTTGTGTCACTTCTAAATCTACTACAAACCCTAATTCTTACTTCAGAGATACAAAGTAAGTTTTTAAATAGATAAGGGAGTGATGTTAAAAAATGGTCGTAGGTGGATACTACTCACTTGTGATAATGATGCGATTGAAGGCAGAAGACTTCTACAATTCATTCGACTAGGTCCCTTAGGTAAAGGATCTGCTGTCTTCCTTTTTTTCATTGTGTAAACCTTATTTTACTTAATTCCATGGAATAAGATAAGCCCTTGTATTTTCTGAGTTTTCTAGGTTAAAAGGCCATGACGTTTTACGATCATCATATCTAGAGATGCCCTCCTACTTTGTGATTGAGGTAAAAATGGCTTGTTCTTCGGATATTGAGCCTAGACTAGTTATTAGGCTTGTACTTTGGAATTGGCAATGAGAGGAAGCCGCGATAGGTTGCATGACTGGGTTAACAGAAAATTAGAATAACCTAATGGAGATTAAGATGTCTAACTCCATAAAATTAAGGTCGTTCTACAGGGCCAACCAAGGGAGATTGAGCCTTTGAGGAAGCCATAGAGTGGTGAACCATGGGAGATTGAGCATTATGATATCAGGGTATTCTGAGAGGTTGAGAATTAGACTTGTATTTTCCTTCTTATTTATCCTTGTTATAAATTATATTAATTTTACGTTGGTCTTCATAGCTTTGTTAGTACATATATTTGTTTTTATGAGTACTAACACTCGCAGGTGGGATAAGGGCATTTGATCTAACCCTTACTATGATATTTGAGGTTGTTCCTTTATATTATTTGTTTTTCTCAAGGTGAGAGGTGATGGATAGGTTTTGAGACCATGGATATGATTAAAGACCATGAAGAGGGTGATGGGAAAGCTTAATTGTATTTTGAGGATATATATAGATTTAGAGATTTCATATTTAAACTTCGATTATCTCCTCTTTTAGTTAAAGTTAAATTGTAACTAGGCATTTATGAAATAAAGAGACAATCTAATGAATATATTAGAGATTTTCAACTGCCACATTAGGTGAAAGTTTATTTGAAGAATGATTCCTTTTAATTTATGTTTTATTAATTGTTGTCATTGGATATTTTACTATCTCTAATTGTGAGTTTGAGGCCTCTTAAAGGACGTAGATTAGTAAGATTTTCTTAACCAAAGATTTGAATTATTACCATGTGAGATTAACCGAAATGACCCCATAGACAAATAGGACAAGTATGTGGGCATTGAACATAATTTGAATTTAGGGCATCTGCTTCGATTTATGGAAATAAATGTGAATGTAAATTTGATAAGAAAATGAGTGGAATTATTGATAGATATATTGTAAATAAGGTACAAATGCAATAAGAATACTAAAATATGTAGAATAGAGTTCATGGGAATTATGTCATATCATGTGTAGTTTGAGAAATAATTTCATTTATCCAATGTCACATCATGTGAGTGATAAACTAAAAAGTACAAGAGAAATAAATATGTGAGTTGAAGATCTTATTCGCATGAATGAGATATGTGTGAGTATCGTGGATTTTTTTTCTTGGAGGTTTAATCGATAGAACACATTTGGGGTTCCTATCTTTATAACAAGAATATGACATAAACTTATAATGGCTGAAATATCTTTTGAATTTGATCGATTAGACTCCCATGAAATAGAGTTTAAAATAATACAAAACAACATGTTTTGAAGAAGGATTAGAATTATCCTAAACATATGACAGAAAGAGTGAGTACACACAAGAAGAGAGAGTAAAGAAATAAGTCTACGTTGTAAAAAACTAAAATCCCAATTTGACTTCTAGATGTATACATAGCCAAATAAATTGGTATCAAAGTACACATAGTCTTGTCATGACACAAGATTGAAATGCTAATGTTTTATTGGTAACTTGACTAATGTTTTCAATGATGTAAACACTGAAGAAAAAGTCTTGCTAGCAATAACAAAGTATTGTTCTTAGGGGATTAACCTTATTGGGGCATCGAAAATGGTTTTAGTCAAGGTTGTGTGGAACCCAATGTTTAAAATGCAGGATATTAGTTAGTCTTATAGGCTTAGAAAAAATGTAGGTATACATAACCTGATTTTTCCCAAGTTTATAATCCCAGTTAATAACATGTGGGTCACCTGAAGCGTTCCATAAATTGGGATTCCTCAAAACGGGAGTTAGATTAATAAGGGTTTATGGAATTTGACTACTTGGAGACAATGCAGATGGAGTGCTATAATGAATCAATGGAAGAGTGGAGTATTGAGAACCTACATGTGTCGAGAATTTAGGTGGTGGATATGGACATAATTGAGTGTAGGAGGGGTTTCATTATTTTTTCTTTTATATTTGTTCCTGTTCGACTTTTAATACAAATATATATTAAAAAAAGCGAATAATGCATGATGATCATGTTTAATACTATATATACAAACATATTCACATTGGCACATATATGTAAATACCTTTTCATTATGTTTTAAAACGTGCTCAATGTGTCTCAGTTCCAGCCAATTGGTATTATTTTTAATTAATTTGGGAAAATACTTATATGGCCTCCTGGGTGAAAGCGTATTTATGACCGTGTAGATATATTCATGACATAAACTCAAAATACTTTCTTCTACGTGTTTTTCCAAGATCACATTTAATGTGCATGTGTTATAAGACATCACGATCTGGGTTAATGCTCTATTTATGAAATTGTGTCCACAATGGATGAATATTTTTTTGTCCTTTTCAGATAATGTCACTAACGTCAGTGCACAGTCGGGGTTATGAATGCGAAATATATTATATATTGCCCCATCTCAGAATTCTAGAAAGGAAAAATATATTAAGATTGAATAGGCATGGTTGAGAGAGAGAAACTCCAAAAATTGTAAGGTACTTAGACTATTTAATTCTCCTACTCCCCTACTGGTAATTAGGATTTCCCCATAAATGTGTGCACTAATGAAAGATGTTTTAGTGTGGTCCAATTGCAACCTCTCAATAATCCATTGAAAGTAGTTATTACCATGACTTATTTTTTTCATGATAGGATATATAAAAGGAGGTTGTGAAGATCAATTTTTTCTAGTGTGAACAAAAAGATGAAAAAAAAATGTATGAAGGATAATTGTATGTTGGACAACATACAACTAGAATTAAAGGCTCTAATTAATCTTATGATAACAATGACTCTCTAAACTAATTAACATTTTTGAATTAATCAATCAAATACAATAGGTCCAATTTTAGCTTCTCTTAGTAAATTACTACTAAAATTACAATGTGTCCACCAATGTGCAAGTCCTTCAACCAATTTGTGATCAACTAAAAACCATCCAGTTAAGCAAAACAGTGAGCGCGGCCATAATAGTTTACCAAAAATATGTATGCATTAATATTCATCCACACAATATCAACACCAACTAACTGATGTTTCCCAATTAATAAATCATACAAAATAATTTTAATTAAATTAATCTTAGAATTACTATATTTCCATCGATTTGAAAAACCTTCCACCAATTTGTGTTCACTGAAACAACAATCGCTTGAGAAAAGGGAGTGGACCGCCCCAACCGCACAACATCAACATAAACTAATTAGTATTTTATAATTCATCAACAAGTCCACTTTCAGTTCATTTTAATTAAATTAATCCAAAAATTATTATGCTTCCACCAATGTGTAGGCCCTTCCGTAAATTTATGGTCACCCAAATAGAAAGGACTAAAGCAAGGAGTGAACACGACCATTACAGTCAAACAAGAAGTTATAATTATACATAATACTATGTTACATAAAATAAAAGATGAGTAAAATTACCCGAATAATGAAAACAACTATAATTAGTTGAGCATGCAGACATGGAATGAGAAAAAAGAAAGTTAACATATTATATAATCTAAAATGTTAACATATTATTGAATCACATGATGTAAAATTAGTTTTAAGCAACATTTTCCAATTTACCAATCAATAACTAACCCATTCAACAATTATTATGCCATCAATCCGTATCCAACCCAATTACTTATAATCCCATCAAGTGTAGAAGTTCCAAACTTGTTTATCACTAATGACGGTTTGATTTAAATTACTAAAACATATGTTATCAGTCAAGAAAGTCAATTACTAAAAAAATGTATAATTTTTCCAATTCATATCCAAGGTATCAATTACAAAAAACAGATATAATTTTTTAAATTCATATCTAAGGGGGAACAATTACATAACGTTATGTTGGAGAAACTAAATACAATCTCACCGCTTCAATTTAGAATTTAGGGTACTTATCACTTCATTTAAATGGATGAGCAAGATACAAAAATAACATAAACAAATTGCACTAATAACATATATAAATTAAAATTTCAATTCATTTTAATAAAAGAACTACTAGTAAAACATGCCTATCTAATTAAATTCCAGTATCTTTAATATCTTTTCATATAAGTTTATCATTAGAATAAATTAGGAAAATAAGAAGGTTAAGAACTAAAGTGGATTGAATTATATGTGTTAAATATCTTATTATTTGAATCCTATATTCAAAAGTATAGACTCCAATTAAAATAATATCATCGTATTTTACATTATGTTTTCAACATAATTTTTTTTATTGATTTTATAGTAAAAAAATAAATCTAAAATCTTTTCTGTAATTTCTTTTCATGTATGTGTGTAATTTAGGTTTAAAACCTACTACAACATATATTCCCATTCAAATTTTACAAAGGCAAAAAAATAAGATAAGCAAGCTCCCCATCAAATTGGCCATAGTTGATAACCCAAGCGACCCATCATTTTATTATCAAAAAAAAAATTCACAACTCTTGGTGATAAATAAAAAAAATTGAAATCGCATAAATAGATACAAATCAAAACACTCAAACATGTATTACCAAAATATAAATACATACAAATCATATACATATTGAATCTGAAATCACTTGAATACATACAAATAAAATAAAAACTAAATTGAAAAACTTAAACCTTGATTATCGAAACATAAATACATACCAAATATGAAATTACACAAATACATACCAAATCAAAACACTCAACCCTTTATTATCAAAGCACAAATACATACTAACTCTGAGAGAGTTTGATGAGTCAGGTTGGTTGTTCCTTTTAGTCGGGTTGTTTGTTTCTTTCAGTTTGGTGAGTTAATTGGTCGTGACTTTCGGTGGTCAATGGTCTGAGAGAAAGAGGGATTCGATTGTTCAGTTCAGTCAAATTGTAATAGATAGAGAGTTTTCAGACAAGAGAGAAAGAGTAAGTTGAGTGAGAAATAAAATTAAAACATTAGTAGGATCCATCTATACCTAAAATTGGGTCATGTTTTTGGTCGGAGACCTAGTCTAACCAATTAACACTAATTTAAATGGCTAGTCTCTAGTCAACTTGGTCATGGTCTAGAACCGTTGCTCCAAACAATCACCTCTAATGGGTTACGTTCCCAAACACTGACCCATTTCTATGACCATTTTGAATATCAATGTTACCATGGGATAGGGTCGCAGTTCTCCCATTTTTCACACACTTTAGTCGCGGTGTTTCTGAAAAGCGCTCACTAAGTTATTTTAATAATAGTTAAAAAAGTTAAATGAGTTCCGAACTAATTTTTGGAGAAACTATTAGAAAAATCTTGAATAGAACAAAGGATGTGTTAAAAACAATTTTTAAGAACAGATTACTTTAGAATCTTGGAAACAGGTTCAGTTTAAACCTAAGTCTATGCACCAGATTGTAGTAGTGGAAGATTAAACAACACACACATGAGAAATGTAATTTTTACGTGGTAAAACACCACGCAAATTGGGAAAACATCCACCGAGGTCTCTACACCTCAAAACAAAAAATCCACTAAAATAGTTTTAGGTTACAGGTATTTGACAGATCATACAAAATAGACCTATTTTAAGTCCATAAATATACCTACACTCCTCAGTTATTTTATAACTTCTTTAAGGCTCTGATGTTGTCCTTTCTCCATTCTCTAGCTCTGCTCCTTTTCTCCTTTAGATTCACATCGAATCTAAAGTAAAAATCTCTCGATCAACAACACTTTAGTGATGGTGAGTGAGTGTGTAGTGAGTGTTGTGACTAATATCACATGAATGAACTCACACACACTTAATTACATACAAATCCTATAAATATACAACAGATGTAAGAATGAGATGTATATTTTTTCAAATCATAATTTTAGACCTAATCTTTTTAAAAAAAAATTCAAGATATGATTTCTAATATGGATCTTTCAAAACAGAAATCTTAAAAAATTATTTATGTACAAATTTTTCAAAGTGAAAAATCTATCAGATCTAAACTATGTAAGTCACAAATTTAGTTTTGACAAAAAATGAAGGAGTTTGGATAAAAATAGTACAAACATGATATAAAAAGTATCCAACACAAGAGAATGATTTCTCACTAAAAGAAATCTCAACAACCTAAGATTCTAAGTGAAAATGTATCACAGAATCAGAACTACAAGTTTCAAATAATAAGCGAGTTCTTAAATCGTGAGTTGTTGCAAGGGAGGTATAGACTAAGAGGATTTTATAGATCAGAAACCCTAATTCTCAAACCTAATTTTCTGAAAATGATTTTCAAGAGTTTTTGTATGAAAAATGTATTTATCTCTTGTTTTTCTATCCTCTATCTCTCTCTCTCTTATTTTTTCTCTCTTTTCTCAGACTTCCTAAACTTCTAAAATGTTGAGATGAATGCTTTGTTTATAAAAAGGTTGGAAGGATCTGGAACGATGGCTCAAAATCAAGGACTGAGATTAAATGACCGTTCAAAACTTAAATCCAAGGGATTATAATGCACCGTACAAAATCTAACACAGATTGGTTGAAAGCATATGCACTGGAATAACAAATGAACACATGCAGACCTTTGATTATTTTAATATAATGGTTGAGAATAGTCTTGCAAATGTGAGAGACAGAAAACACACAAGCATCCAATGATATAAAACAACTTGATAACCTTTCATTCGAATATAAATTTTATTTTTGATCTTTTCATAACCTTTCATTCGAATATAAATTATGTAGCAATGTTGGATTTTACCCAGTACAGGTTTTAGGAACTTTTTAATATGTGAAATTAAACCCCAAACATTTTAAAAACCTAATTTTAATTCTTTAAACATGGTTTTTAAATGTTTAAAAAATTACTAAAAATGTTTTTAAAGTACCCAAAAATTCCTAATTAGTGTAAAAAAATAATTTTACTCCAAATTAACACACACGACTCATATATGAAATGAAATGTGCTAATGTTCAATCCTATGGTGTTTTGTGTGTTGTTTTACTACATGATGACTTGATCTTTACCGATGTAGATATACTTGAAGTTGTAATGAAGTAAGAGGGGTGACTCAATTTGGTCTTCGTTCTAAACTAGTTGAGCTCCTATATAGTTCAAACTCAAGTGAGTCAACTCTATAGTGCACTTGAATCTACCCCATTGGAAATAAAAGACAAAATCACATTTGATTCATCTTGGACTCGTAGGGATTCCTATACAAAAATTCTATCCACCCCATTTTCTAGAAATAAAAAAGTACATAACTCAACTATAAACATAACAATACCTTAAATATGTCGATGATACTGATTCCTGAAAAATAAAACAACATCTCTTGGCAAAGATTAAGAGTTTAGTCGATCTTTTACCATAAATGTCCAGATGGACTCAAATACCTCTCCCCCATTTTGTCTTAAATGGACAAAGGGTGAAAATCACATAACATAAATATGTCAAGCATTTAAATATTAATATATCAACCTAAATCATTCAATAGGTCACCTCACATGTCTCCTACAAAAAACAGAAATATGATGCATCTTTTGCCATTTTTCAAATGATCTTGCCTTATATCCTCAAAGACCAATTATAAGCCTGAAAGTAATCGGAGGATATAATAATATGTGATAGAGATCTATTTAGGAATAATCATACCAATGGATTTTCTTAATGATTCAAATCGTAAATTATCCAAAGGTTTGGTAAATAAATCTGCTAGTTAATGTTCAGTGGGTAGATTGTTTATCTCTAATTCTTTAGACTCAACTAATTCACGGATAAAATGATGCCTTATCTTAATATGCTTAGTATGTGAATGTTGAACATTCTTAGAGATATATACCGCACTTTGATTATCAAAATATAGATTTAGCTTTTCTTCACTAATGTCATAATCACTAAGCATTTGTTTAATCCACATTAATTCAGCGCAACAGCTTCCTGTCGCTATATACTCGGATTCTGCAGTGGAAAGTGAAGTGTATTTTTTTCTTTTTCCTGCTCCATCCTACTAAGTTATTACCTATATAATAACAAGAACCATAAGTACTTTTGCTATCATCGGAACAACTAGCCCAATCGACGTTAATGTTAGGGATGATAATTTATCCTAACTTGCAAGAGCACCAACCCGCCCGACCCTAATGGGGAGGATTTTAAAACCCGATTAATGAATTAGGAGGGGGTATGGATTTTTAAAACAAATCCGTTTATTAAATTCGGAGGGTTAGGAATTAATTTAAATACAACCGCCCCGTCCCGTTTAACTTGTGCCTACATAAATACAATTAAACGATATATGTGTGTGTGTATATATATATGTATGTATGTATGTATGTATGTATGTATGTATGTATGTATGTATGTATGTATGTATGTATGTATGTATGTATGTATGTACTAAAAAAACCCTTTATATGTATGTTAATTTTGTAAAATATTTATGTGAAAACATTGATTGACAATTGGGGGAGTGTCTCACATATTGGAATATGAACCATTGTAGACCTCTAAGACTATAATGTAATATTTTAATTTTACTATTTTTAAAATTAAACCGACCCGGAGGAGTCCCGACCTGCCCCGTTAATTAAATGGGGTGGTGTATTTAGTGTACCATATACCTAGGTTTATTGTCCCTTAAACATATTTAATTATACGGTTAACACATAAAATGTGACTTGCCTTAAGTTTACTTTGGTAAGGAGTGAATACACACACAACATACATGATATCACGACGACAGGTTGTTAGGTACAACAAGCTGCCTAGCATACTTCTATACAGAGTAGGATCTATTGGTTTCCTATGCCCATTTTTAGATAGTTTCGTAGAAGTACTCATGGGAGTCCTAGAAATCTTAGCATTTTTTAATCCAAAAATTTTCACCAACTCTATTTCATACTTAGGCTGCGATATGAATAACCCATCATATTTTTGTTTAACGTGAAGTCCTAAGAAATATTAAAGCTCCCCCATAAGTGACATTTAGAATTCCAGGTGCATAATTTTAGAAACTCTTTAACCTCAGATGGGGAAGTACAACTAAATATAATTTTGTGGCCATCCCGGGCGGCGCCTGGGGGAGAGAGAGATATCCCTTCATGAAGGCTACACTGTAGTCTTGCAACCCTCTTTAGAAGGTTCTTCGGTCGTCATCGGTGTGGGGGCAGATGTGAAGAGATGGAGTAACTAACCTATTTTGCACAAAACATGCAAAAGAACATGTTGCCACTTCGAGAGAGCGGCATCAAGGACAAACTGATGCATACAAAACCAATAGTTCGAAGGTTCCAGGGCTAAGTTACATAATGGGAAGGTGTTAGGTACCCATCCCACCCTTTCGGTCTCTCATGGCTAGTGTTATTATTTTCCTTTATATCCCCGTGAAGTGTGTGTTCATGTTTATATACAATGGAGATCGGAATCATTTAAATCATATCATAAACAAGGTAGAGTGAGGTAATATTTCCAAAGTAACATATATAGAAAGTATGATTTGTGCGTTCATCACGATTTGGTCGTTATTAGGAAATGATAATATGTGTTGGATGAGACACAAATAGGCATGATATATATATATATATATATGAAAAGGGGAGATTTTAGAAAATTAGGGATTTTGGTAAATTGAGAAAATTCAAAAATTGAAAAATTGGACTCGAGTCTCAGATTTTAATCTGAGATGCCTACATGACCTATAAAGGCATCAAATTCCACGTAGTTCGAATTTAGCATGGGGGTGGGGTTTATCCCATAGATTTGAGCGTAATTGTATTACTTGTGTATGTGTAGAAAATGTGTTTCTTGGTTTTGGAAAAAAGTGCGATGGATAATTTCGTTCATAATTTATGGGTGTAACCCTCTTTTATTTGTTTTTAGGATTTTTGTAGAAAGTAAAGTATGTTAAATATACTAATAAAAGTGTAGATATTAATGTGTATGAACTAAAGTAAGAACTAGATTATGAATATAATGTATATTATGCAAAAATAAAGAATTTAAAAAGAAAGTGAAGGAAATGGACCTTTTGGAGCTTGATCTTTGATCTTGGATGAATTCCCTTGAGTGTTGATGAATGTTGATGAGAGAGAAGGATATTTTTCCAAATTATGTATGAAAAGGATGGGAATGTAAACTTGAATGGAACTTCACATGAGGAACTTCACTTATTTCGTGGGAATATTGGTGAGATCACTGATGCTGATGGATATGTTGTCTTGGTGTGCTTTTGGAGTGAGGTCATGGAATTTATTTATAAGGTCAGTGGGTGACAATTGGACTACCCCAGGGGGTGCCTATCATCATATGATCCCAGACACTGTGCCAATGGGCAGGGATCTGGACCTACAATTGGTAGTCCCATGCAGATTTGCCTAAAAATGGTCGTAGAACATAAACCATTGATCCGAATTCTGCACGGGGCATACAGTTAGAAAGGTACTTCAAATACCTTCTAGAGTCCTTTGGACCGCTCCTGTGTTCGGGAGTTGACTTTGGGTCAAATGTGGCTTGGAAGCGTACGTCAGTCTTTTGGACGAGAGAATCGCGCATCGGGGGACTGTTGGAAAGTTTAGTATATGTACTTCGACATTACAAAGAGTTTTGCTTGGTTTGGAAGGTTGACCTTGGTAAATCGGGGCTCGAAAGTCCCCGGGGACCTCTCGGAGTAAAAAAGATCGTTCTTCCGTACCGTAGGTCAGAATTGCACATGGGGTGGACCGTTGGAATGGGTATTTAGTTCCCTTTAGAGATTCATTCAGTCTGTTTGAGCTGAAGAGTTGAGTTTGGTCAAATGGAGCCTGAGAGTGCTCGGTGGCCTTCGGATTGATTTTTTAGGGAAAAGTGACCATTCATCTGAATGGTTATGCTATTTCATGCACGGGGTGGACTGTTGTAAAGGGGTTTCAGTTCCCTTCGAAGATTCAAAGAGATTTTTCTCTGAAGATAACATTGATTTTGGTCAATTCGGGGCCTGGGAATGCCCAGTGGCCTCTAGATCGGTTTTTGGTAGTAAAATGGTTCGTTCGTTCGAATGGTTATGCCAATTCTCTCATGGGGTGGACCGTTGGAATGGGTATTCATATCCCTTCAAAGTTTTAAAGAGATTTTTCTATGTCCATAGAGTTGACCGAAGTCGAACGAGGGCAAAGAGTATCCGGTGAGCTCTAGATCGGTACTCAAAGTGCGACCTAGGGTTTGCAGTGAAATGGGGAGGTGCTAGGGACCTAAGGGGAGACTTAGGAGGTCCTACACTATGGTGTCTATAGGCCCCTTGACGGGTGAGCTTGGGACAATTGATAGTCGTAGAATAGACAACACATGATAAAAGTCGGTTATGTGGACCTAGGGATGAGGATGCTCGATTCAGAGGGTCGAGGTTGATGCTGAGGATCTAAAGTGATGTTAGGGAGGCCGATTCTGAGGACCTAAAGGAGGTAAGGATTAAGGAGGCCACCAATTCTCTGGGCCGGGGTTATTTTAGAGGATCTAATTTATAGCGACCAATTCTGTGAATTGAAGCCAATTTTGCGGGCTTTAAATAGGGGTGATCAATACTGCGGAATAAATCCAATTCTAAGGGCTTCTGTAGAAAAAACCAGTTATGAGGGTCGAAGCCAATTCTGTGGGCTTATTTGAGGTGACCAATTCTGAGGATCGAAGCCAATTCAGCGGTCTTAAGATAGGGGTGACAAATTTTAAGTCTCAAAGACAATTATGAGGGCTTTTGTAGAAGTGATCAATTCTGAGGCTCAAAGCAAATTCTGAGGACTTAAGATATGGGTGACCAATTCTGTAGGTCAAAGCCAATTTTGAGGTCTTAAGTAGAAGTGACCAATTATGAGGGTCGAAGCCAATTCTGAGGGATTAAGATAGGGGTGACCAATTTTGTGGCTCAAAGCCAATTCTACAGGCTTAAGTAGAAGCAATCAATTCAAAGGGTCGAAGCCAATTCTGAGGGCTTATTTGGGGTAACCAATTCTAAGGGTCAAAGCCAATTTTGCGGGCTTAAGTAGAAGCGATAATTTTTTACGGTTGAATACAATTTTGAAGTCTTAATTAGGGTGACCAATTCTACAAGTCAAAGATAATTCGGCGGGTTTAAGTAGAAGCGAACAATTCTGAGGGTCGAAGCCAATTTTGAGGGCTTAAAATAGGGGTGACCAATTCTGCGGGTCAAAGCCAATTATGCGGGCTTATGTAGAGGAGACCAATTCTGAGGGTTGAAGCCAATTATGAGGGCTTATTTGGGGTGACCAATTCTAAGGGTCAAAGCCAATTCCGAGGGCTTAAGATAAGGGTTACCAATTCTATGGGTTAAAGAAATTTCTGTACGATTAAGTAGAAGACACCAATTCTAAGGGTCAAAGCTAATTATGATGGCTTATTTAGGGTGAGAAATTCTGCATCTCAAAGCCAATTCTTCGGAATTAAGTAGAAGCGCTAATTCTGAGGGCTTAAGATAGGGGTGACCAATTCTACGGGTCAAAGCCAATTATGCGATCTCAAGTAGAAGAGACCAATTCTGTGGGTCGAAGAAAATTATGAGGGCTTATTTGGGGTGACCAATTCTGCGGGTCAAAGCCAATATTGCGGGCTTAAGTAGAAGAGACCAATTATGTGGGTCGAATCCAATTATGAGGGTTTAAGATAGAGGTGACCAATTCTACGGGTAAAAGTTAATTCTTCAGACTTAAGTAGAAGCGACCAATTCCGAGGGTTGAAGCCAATTCTGAGGGCTTTAGATAGCGATGACCAATTTTACGAGCCAAAGCCAATTCTGTGGGCTTAAGTAGAAGCGACCAATTATGAGGGTCGAAGCCAATTCTGATGGATTAAGATAGGTGTGACCAATTCGATGGATCAAAGCCAAATATGCGGGCTTAAGTAGAAGCGATCAATTATGAGGGTCGAAGCCAATTCTGAGGGCTTATTTAGGGTGACCAATTCTGCGAGTCGAACTCAATTCTGAGAGCTTATGTAGAAGCGGCCAATTCTGAGGGTCGAAGCCAATTCAGAGGGTTTAAGATTAGAGTGAACAATTCTGCAGGTCAAAGCCAATTCTACAGGCTTAAGTATAAGTGACCAATTCTAAGGGTTGAAGCTAATTTGGAGGGCTTATTTGGGGTGACCAAGTTTGTGGAATTACTTAAAAATGACCAATTCTGAGTGTCGAAGCCAATTCTGAGGCCTTGAGATAGGGGAAACCAATTCTGCGGGATTAAGTAGAAGAGACCAATTTGGAGGGTCGAAGCCAATTATGAGGGCTTATTTGGGGTGACCAATTCTGCGGGTCAAAGATAATTCTGCGGGCTTAAGTATAAGCGACCAATTCAGAGGGTCGAAGCCAATTCTAAGGGCTTAAGATAGGGGTGACCAATTCTACGGGTCAAAGACAATTCTACGGGCTTAAGTAGAAGCCAGCATTTCTGAGGGTCGAAGCCAATTCTAAGGACTTAAGATAGGGTGAACAATTTTGTGAGTTAAATACAAATCTGAGGGCTTAAGTAGAAGAGGCAAATTCTGAGGGTCGAAGCCATTTATGAGGGCTTAAGATAGGGTGGCCAATTCTGGGGATCAAAGCCAATTCTGCGGGCTTAAGTAGAAATGGCCAATTCTAAGGTTCGAAGCCAATTCTGAGGGCTTATTTAGGATGACAAATTATGAGGCTCAAAGCCAATTATGAGGGCTTATGTAGAAGCGTCCAATTCTAAGGGACGAAGTCAATTCTGGGGGATTAAGATAGGGGTGGACAATTTTGCAAGTCAATGCCAATTCTGTGGGTATAAGTAGAAGCGACCAATTCTGAGGGTCGAAGTCAATTTGGAGGGCTTATTTGGGGTGAACAATTCTGCGAGTCAAAGCCAATTTTGCGGGCTTAAGTAGAAGTCACCAATTATGAGGGTCGAAGCCAATTTTGAGGTCTTAAGATAAGGGTAATCAATTCTGCGGGATGTGACACCCCGACTAATTAAATACCGGGTAGCTACTCCTTTATTAAATTAATTCAAAATGCCAAGTTGGTTCAGTTAATAGCATCACTGTCGAAAACATTTTAATAATTACTAACCACCTAGTATTTAAAAAGTAAGTGCCAAATTTCATGTTAAGTCTGATTAACATGCAGTAAAAGAATAATGAAATAATAATAACCATCCACTATAATCAAGTAATGAATAACCAAAAACATAAATATAAACCGGAGGAAAACTCCTCACAACAAACCCACAACTGAAAAATAATACTACAAGTCTGAATCCTGAATAATTACATGCCAAAGGTCTGAACAAATGAAATAAATGAAATATCTCTAAAAGAAATGGGCGACATGCCCTATAGCTGATAACTGATGAATGTCGAGTCAAGATAGATGAAGCGTCTACAAGCAAAGTCCTGTAACTTCAACAATCAGCTACAGCTCGTCACCTGAATGAGAATCCTCTGCATGGTGTCCTTGTGGATGGGCACCTAAAATGGTTTTTACAAAAATAGATTTGAAAGCAAATGGGTCAGAGCCCGAAAGTGTAAAACATTTTGAAAACAGCAAGTGTTTTAATAACATTAAAACATTAAATGCAAAATACATGTTAGGACGTGCACTCACATGGAATTCTCACCTCTCGACTACATGTGCACTCCTAACGTACCGTACCCATCTATAAGACATCCATATCTAACCAACCCGTAATAAGTTCTACCCCTTACTACTCGATTCCCACAATACATTCTAGTGTTATCAAATAAAAATAGAGGGCTTTACTTAAACTCAGATTCTCAATATGTAATACATTTCACTATCTGTTAACCCGTTATGTTTTCTCAAAACAATACCATAATTTTATTCACAATGTTAACATGAAAGTTCCCATTAATTAAGTGTATATTATTCACATCATGAATATACAATACAAGCACCCCGAGACTAAGCTGCGGTGCACACGTACTCTGCTATCACTTCCCGGTACATCACGTACATAAGGATCACGCATTCCGAATCTCTCAGGAATCGTTCAGATAACAACATCACAAATAATGGAGGCGAACACAGTCACATCACATGGGTCACGCACATACTTGCGCTCCCACGATTAGCAGACTTATTAACATCCCAATAAGTCCTTCTCTGACCTATGTTCATCGAGGTAACCAGTCTAAATCCGGGCAACACAAGGATTAGAGGGCCCTAAGCGAACGCAAACCTCCCGTGATAGCAAGTATGGTAGGTATGTCATACACATAAAATCAATACATATACTAAGTATGCACACGTCTTAGTAATCACCATAAAATATTGGTACATATCTCTTCTCGTACTGACATATAATATTACACCATTTATATGTTCCCGGTTAATATAATTAATTTGGTCGTCAATAGCTCACATCGCAATAGACACTCACGTCCTACTTCATATTTTCCCTTAGGTTCAAACTACACTTCTAGGTTTGACTCCTCATTATATCCCAAACATCCCAAATATATCAATTGCTCATCAAGGAAAGGCTATCTCTACCTATACACAAGGTTACGGGGCACTCGGGATCAAAACAGGCTAAAAAGCCTAAACTGTCAACTCGTTCGAAGTCTCGTTCGAACGAGGCTGTTCGAACGAGAGTTCATTCGAACGAACTGGTCTTCTAACGAGATCTCATTCGAATGAAAGTCTTCGAACGAACATCCCTCTCATTAGAACCCAGACTGTCAACTCGTTAGAAGCTCGTTCAAACGAGCTCGTTCAAACGACCTGGGTAGGTCTTCGAACGAGTGGCCAGATTCGAGCCCAGAAATTCCTATTTCGTTTTTCCCTCTTTTCTTCACTTCTAATCTTCTCTAAACATTAGTCCAACAATATTTCAAGGTTCCTAATCATCTCTAAACATACATAGGTCACCTACTAACGTTTTTGTGGGGATTAAATCATTATAAACATCATCCAAATATCAAATCCATACATTTATCCCCAATTTTACAAACATGAACCCTAGAATTTATGAATCATCAAAGAACCTAATTTAAACCCGTTTTTGGTTTCATACTAATTGTAATATCATCAGAATAATCATTAACTACAAATCTACATGCGATTTCCTCATCAAGAATGTAATTTCTATATCCAATTAGTGGGTTTTTCATTAACTCCCAAGAATAATAAGATTTTATAACTTCCTAAACATGGAGGAAACATTCTCTGAAAATAATTGAAATTAAACCACTTGCCTTAATGGTAACTCTGGATTTGATGACGAATTGATGGATGGTTCTCTCTCTCTGCAGAGTTCTCCTTCAATCTCTCTCTACAAGCTTTCTCTAATGGTGGCTATGGAGGCTAGGGTTTGTGCTTTAGAAACTCTTAGGAGCAAATTTCAATAACCTCCGTAGTTATTTGGTTAATAAGTGGGCTTAGTGGGTTATTGTTAAATCAGATATTAACTCCCAATTTTCGTAGCTTTTAATTCCCCAAAATTCAAAATTACCAAACTACCCTTATACGTCGCCGTTATGGCCTAAAAATGCCCCGGGACCCAAACCAAACCCCCGGCTAGTGTTTTCTGACTATTTCGACTCTTCCGGACGCGTTGGCACACTCAAAACGACCATACGGTTAATAGAAATAAAATTCACTTTTTAATTATCATAATTATATACCATGACGCGACTGTCACACGCGTCTCAATAAAATTTCCAAATTGCCGTATTTCAATCTCACGACAAATTTCATACTTCAAAATTCATATATAATCATATATGCACATATAATCAAATACCAACTCGCATCTCGCTAGTATTTTTAATCCGAATTAATTTCTAATTAATAAGCATTTAATTTAATTAATCCCATAAAATAAATATCACAAAAATACGGGGTATTACATACTTCCCCCCTAATAACTGAATTTCGTCCCGAAATTCGGAACTAGAAAGTACCTGGTAAGAACAACTCGGTATAACGTTCGCGCATCTCATACTCGCGCTCTCATGTGGACTCCTCGACATTATGATGTCGCCACTGAACACGTACTAACAGAACTATCTTTGACCGCAGTTTCCGGTCACTTCGGTCCAAAATAGCAATCGGCCCCTCCTCGTAGGAGCTATCCAGCTGGAGATCGATGTCCTACAAAGCAATGTGAGAATGAGCCAATTCGTCTCTAAGATATTTCCTTAGCGAGGAAATATGAAATACATCGTGAATCCGATGCAAATGCTCCGGTAACCCAAGTCTATAAGCAACCAGTCCAATCCTCTCAATAATAGGGAATGGTCCCACATATCTCGGTGGCAACTTCCCTTTCTTCCCGAAACGCATAATCCCCTTCATAGGAGATACTCTGAGCAAAACTTGGTCCCCCACTTGGAACTCTCTGAAGAACCTCTTCGCATCAGCATAGCTCTTCTGCCTGTCTTGAGCTACCCGAATGCGACTCCGAATCAATTCTATCCTTGCCGAAGTATCCTGAATCACTTCTGGCCCAAATAGTTTGTTGTCCCCCACCTCCAACCAACATGATGGGGAACGACAAGGTCTACCATACAACGCCTCAAATGGAGCCATGCCAATGGTGAACTGGTACGAGTTATTGTAAGGAAACTCCACCAGTGGAAGATACTGTTCCCATCCACCCCCGAAATCAATGATACTCATCCGTAGCATGTCCCCAACATCTGGTTTGTACGCTCGGTCTGCCCATCGGTCTGCGGGTGATACGTCGTACTCAACCGCAATTTCGTGCCCATGGCCTCCTGAAAACTCTCCCAAAACCGTGAAACAAATATCTTGTCTCAGTCAAACACGATATTTAGGGGCACACCGTGAAGTCTCACTATCTCTGAAATAAAGAGCTGGGCATACTGTCCCGCAGTGTAGTCTGTCCTTACGGGTAGAAAATGAGCGACTTTGGTCAACCTGTCCACAATTACCCAAATGGAGTCGTGACCTCTCTGTGACGGAGGCAACCCTGTGATAAAGTCCATGGATATGCTCTCCCACATCCACATCGGGACCTCCAACGACTGAAGCAGTCCTGCCGATCTCTGATGATCCACTTTTACTAACTGACAAGTGGCGCATTTAGAAACAAACTCGGCAATATCTCTCTTCATCCCGCTCCACCAATACTAACGTCTCATATCTTGGTACATTTTGTCCCCACCGGGATGTACCGCGAACCGTGAGCCGTGCGACTCGGCCATCACCGCGTGCCGTAATTCCTCCCCTTTCGGAACTACCAATCTCCCGTTGAAGCGTAATCCCCCGTCTGAGCTAACGGTATAGGATTCGGCTCCCTCTGCCAATAATCGAACTATCTGCTCCTGACAGAACGAGTCATTTTCTTGTGCCTTTACCACCTTCGTGACAATCTGCGGTGTAACGGTCATTACAGACATAAATGATCGAGCCACTGCATCCTGGTGTCCCAATTCCTTCCACTTGGCCTTCCACACCTCTGCCACTTCATCTGCTGGTCTACGACTCAACGCGTCTGCTACCACGTTAGCCTTCCCCGGATGATACTAGATATCAAACTTGTAGTCCTTCACAAACTCAAGCCACCTTCGCTGCCGCATATTCAACTCCTTTTGCGTGAATAGGTACTGTAGGGACTTGTGGTCCGTGAACAATCGAAATCTCTCCCCCAACAGATGTCTTCATATCCGAAGGGTGAATACAACCGCCGCCAACTCCAAGTCATGAGTAGTGTAATTCTTCTCGTGAGGCTTTAGCTTACGGGATGCATAAGCTATGGCCTGACTCTCCCGCTGTAATACACCTCCTAGTCCTTGCAAGGACGCATCGGTGTAAACTAAATATTCAACTCCCGGTCTCAGAAATGCTAACACAGGTGCTGAGGTCAACTTATCCTTCAACTCATCGAATGCCAACTGACAGGCACCACTCCAGATGAATGTCACACCCTTACGAGTCAGATGTGTCAAAGGACCTGCTATCTTCGAAAATCCCCGAATGAGCCTCCTGTAGTATCCTGCTAGACCCAAGAAACTACGGATCTCCGTTGGTGTCGTGGGCTGTCCCCACTCCCTCACCGTGGATACCTTCCCTGGATCAATAGATATTCCCCGGTCGGAAATAATGTGTCCCAAAAACTGGACCTCCTTCAGCCAAAAGCCGCACTTCTCATACTTTGCATACAGCTCGTTCTGATGTAGCGTCTGCAAAACTTACCTCAAATGCTCGGCGTGCTCCTCCTTTATCTGGGAGTAAACCAGAATATCATCTATGAAGACAATGACAAACTGATCTAGGAAGTCTCTGAACACCATATTCATCAAGTCCATAAACACGGATGGAGCATTGGTCAAACCAAAAGGCATAACCCAAAACTCGTAAGAACCATATCTCGACAAGAACGCAGTCTTCGAGACATCCTCCTCCCTGGTACGTAAATGATGGTATCCCGATCTCAAATCAATCTTCGAGAAGAAAAAAGCTCCTCTCAACTGGTTGAATAAGTCATAGATTCGAGGCAATGGATACTTATTCCGTATCGTGACTTTGTTCAACTCCCGGTAGTCCACACACAATCTCAGTGAACCATCCCTCTTCTTCACGAACAACACAGGGGAACCCCACGGTGAAGTACTCCTCCGAATAAACCCCTGACCCAATAACTGCTCAATCTGATCCCGTAACTCCCTTATCTTAGCTGGAGTCATACAGTACGGTGCGCGTGCTATAGGTCTCGTACCTGGTAATAAGTCTATAACAAAGTCTATCTCTCGACTTGGGGGTAGGCCTGGTATCTCCTGAAACACATCAGAATACTCCCTGACAACTAGGATCGAATCTAGAGGAATCACAACCTCCTTAGAGGTATCCTCCTCTAGGTAATACAAATGAGCGGTCGAGCCTCCCTCTGGACGAGGCATCGCCACTACAAACATCTCTTGCCCCGGAATGGCAAAAACAATGCTCCCACCGAAGCAATCAATCATGGCTCTATAATCAGTGAGCCAATCCATACCGATAATCACATCGTGAAAATGCATATCTAATACCAACATATCTGCACGTAATACCAGACTACCAATCTCTACCCCTACTCCCCGGCATATAAAGAAAATAAGTGACCCACTCCCCAATGGTGAGTCTACACACGTCACTGTGCTCTCTGATGTGGCTAACAACCCTAAGGCTTTCGCAAAATGTGTAGCTATAAAGCAATGTGTTTCCCCCGTATCAAACAAAACCCGACATATAGTACCATGGATAGGAAACATACCCTCAATAGCGGGTGGTGCCTGCGGAGCCGCTGCCTGGTGGACGTTATAGACACCTCCATACTGTAACTGTCCCTGCTGCACAGGAACTGCTGGGATGGCTGGAAGAGCTGGCACCTGGGCTGGAGCTGGAAGGGCTGGCGGAAAAAGTGGCCTCTCTGGCTCATGTCGAGCACCCTTCTGTTGCTGCGGGGCCCTGCCCCTATCAGGACAGTCCTGGCGTTTATGGCCAGTCTTGCCACAAACAAAACACTTCCCCAGAAAATTCCCCCCTCTCTGTCCCTGCTGCCCCCGGCCCTGGTGGCCGTTACCATTCCTCCACTGGCCCTGCTGAAACTGCTGTTGACCATTCTGACCCTGCTGGTGCTGGTGGCCGTTCGGACCCTGATGGCCCTGGCGAAAACATCCCTATCCGTGCCTGAAATTTCCTGACCTGAACCTCTTGTGATCCACCTGCTGGGTACCCTGATCACCCTGCCTCTGCCCCTGAACAGATTGTGCCCCACTAGCACCATTTCCTCCAGTCCTGCCCTGATGGCTAGACTCTCCCGATCCTTTGCCCTCAGCCATGTGAAAGCGGTGATCCTGGCAATGGAGCAATGCAGCGTTAACCACATTAGAATAAGTGGCTAACGAGAGGTTCCCTAACAAGTGCTGACGAATTCTCCATGTCAACCCATCCGTGAATTTCTGTATCTTCTTTTCCTCCATCGGTATCTCATCCGGAACAATGTTCAGAAGATCAGTAAATTCGGCCTCATACTCGGCCACAGTCTTACCCTCCTGTCGAAGGCTCATCAACTTCCTCCTCATTTTCGTGTGAACAGCTGATGAAAAGTACTTGCAGTTGAACCGCACCCACAACTCCTAAATAGTGAGAGTATCCCTCTCCTCTACAGTGGTAATAGACTCCCACCACTGCAGTGCAGACCCTACTAGCTTAAAGGTCGCTAGTATCTGCTTTTGGACATCTGTGCACTCATACATCCTCAGGTGTCGCTAGATGTCCTTCCTCCACTGACTCGAAACTACCACATCGGAGCTACCTGCGAACTCCGGAGGGTGTGCTTTCTGAAAAGCATCACGTACACGTTCCCATGCAGACGGGAATGCATGTGCCTGAACTGGCGCGGCTATCGGTGCCTGAGGTGGTGCCTGCTGAACTACTGTTAGTGTGGCATTTACCGCCTGGGCCACAATGGTTGCAACCTCGGCGGCATTCATCATGCCCTGAGCTGGTGCGAGCTGTGGTTCTAGCGTCGCATCCCTGGGAACCCTTCGTGCACGTCGTGGAGGCATCTGAAATAAGAATGAAGTTCATAAGTTCGCAGTTATAAACTTAAAATAGCTGAAGAACGTAGCATATACAAAAGAATACAACAGTCCTAAAATATAGGGCTCTATATCAAAGAAAGCTCAGCGGAAACATAATAAGCCGTTCAGATCCTAAAGGACACTAGAACCTGATGCTCTGATACCACCTGTGACACCCCGACTAATTAAATACCGGGTAGCTACTCCTTTATTAAATTAATTCAAAATTCCAAGTTGGTTCAGTTAATAGCATCACTGTCGAAAACATTTTAATAATTACTAACCACCTAGTATTTAAAAAGTAAGTGCCAAATTTTAAGTTAAGTCTGATTAACATGCAGTAAAAGAATAATGAAAGAATAATAACCATCCACTATAATCAAGTAATGAATAACCAACAACATAAATATAAACCGGAGGAAAACTCCTCACAACAAACCCACAACTGAAAAATAATACTACAAGTCTGAATCCTGAATAATTACATGCCAAAGGTCTGAACAAATGAAATAAATGAAATATCTCTAAAATAAATGGGCGACATGCCCTACAACTGATAACTGATGAATGTCGAGTCAAGATAGATGAATCGTCTACAAGCAAAGTCCTGTAACTTCCACAATTAGCTACAGCTCGTCACCTGAATGAGAATCCTATGCATGGTGTCCTTGTGGATGGGCACCTAAAATGGTTTTTACAAAAATAGATTTGAAAGCAAATGGGTCAGAGCCCGAAAGTGTAAAACATTTTGAAAACAGCAAGTGTTTTAATAACATTAAAACATTAAATGCAAAATACATGTTAGGACGTGAACTCACATGGAATTCTCACCTCTCGACTACATGTGCACTCCTAACGTACCGTACCCATCTATAAGACATCCATATCTAACCAACCCGTAATAAGTTCTACCCCTTACTACTCGATTCCCACAATACATTCTAGTGTTATCAAATGAAAATAGAGGTCTTTACTTAAACTCAGATTCTCAATATGTAATACATTTTACTATCGGTTAACCCGTTATGTTTTCTCAAAACAATACCATAATTTTATTCACAATGTTAACATGAAAGTTCCCATTAATTAAGTGTATATTATTCACATCATGAATATACAATACAAGCACCCCGAGACTAAGCTGCGGTGCACACATACTCTACTATCCATCCCGGTACATCACGTACATAAGGATCACGCATTCTGAATCTCTCAGGAATCGTTCAGATAACAACATCACAAATAATGGAGGCGAACACAGTCACATCACATGGGTCACGCACATACCTGCGCTCCCACGATCAGCAGACTTATTAACATCCCAATAATTCCTTCTCTGACCTATGTTCATCGAGGTAACCAGTCTAAATCTGGGCAACACAAGGATTAGAGGGCCCTAAGCGAACGTAAACCTCTCGTGATAGCAAGTATGGTAGGTATGTCATACACATAAAATCAATACATATACTAAGTATGCACACGTCTTAGTAATCACCATAAAATATTGGTACATATCTCTTCTCGTACTGACATATAATATTACACCATTTATATGTTCCCGGTTAATATAATTAATTTGGTCGTCAATAGCTCACATCGCAATAGACACTCACGTCCTACTTCATATTTTCCCTTAGGTTCAAACTACACTTCTAGGTTTGACTCCTCATTATATCCCAAACATCCCAAATATATCAATTACTCATCAAGGAAAGGCTATCTCTACCTATACACAAGGTTACGGGGCACTCGGGATCAAAACAGGCTAAAAAGCCTAAACTGTCAACTCGTTCGAAGTCTCGTTCGAACGAGGCTGTTCGAACGAGAGTTCGTTCGAACGAACTGGTCTTCTAAAGAGATCTCGTTCGAACGAAAGTCTTCGAATGAACATCCCTCTCGTTAGAACCCAGACTGTCAACTCGTTAGAAGCTTGTTCAAACGAGCTCGTTCGAACGACCAGGGTAGGTCTTCTAACGAGTGGCCAGATTCGATCCCAGAAATTCCTATTTCGTTTTTCCCTCTTTTCTTCAATTCTAATCTTCTCTAAACATTAGTCCAACAATATTTGAAGGTTCCTAATCGTCTCTAAACATACATAGGTCACCTACTAACGTTTTTGTGGGGATTAAATCATTATAAACATCATCCAAATATCAAATCCATACATTTATCCCCAATTTTACAAACATGAACCCTAGAATTTATTAATCATCAAAGAACCTAATTTAAACCCGTTTTTGGTTTCATACTAATTGTAATATCATCAAAATAATCATTAACTACAAATCTACATGCGATTTCCTCTTCAAGAATGTAATTTCTATATCCAATTAGTGGGTTTTTCATTAACTCCCAAGAACAATAAGATTTTATAACTTCCTAAACATGGAGGAAACATTCTCTGAAAATAATTGAAATTAAACCACTTGCCTTAATGGTAACTCTTGATTTGATGACGAATTGATGGATGGTTCTCTCTCTCTGCAGAGTTCTCCTTCAATCTCTCTCTACAAGCTTTCTCTAATGGTGGCTATGGAGGCTAGGGTTTGTGCTTTAGAAACTCTTAGGAGCAAATTTCAATAACCTCCGTAGTTATTTGGTTAATTAGTGGGCTTAGTGGGTTATTGTTAAATTAGATATTAACTCCCAATTTTCGTAGATTTTAATTCCCCAAAATTCAAAATTACCAAAAACTACCCTTATACGTTGCCGTTATGGCCTAAAAATGCCCCGGGACCCAAACCAAACCTCCGGCTAGTGTTTTGTGACTATTTTGACCCTTCTAGATGCGTTGGAGCACTCAAAACGACCATACGGATAATAGAAATAAAATTCACTTTTTAATTATCATAATTATATGCCATGACGCGACTGTCACACGCGTCTCAACAAAATTTCCAAATTGCCGTATTTCAATCTCACGACAAATTTCATACTTCAAAATTCATATATAATCATATATGCACATATAATCAAATACCAACTCGCATCTCGCTAGTATTTTTAATCCGGATTAATTGCTAATTAATACGCATTTAATTTAATTAATTCCATAAAATAAATATCACAAAAATACGGGGTATTACACGGGATTAAGTAGAAGTGACCAATTCTTAGGGTCAAAGATAATTCTGAGGGCTTAAGATAAGGGTGACCAATTTTGTAGGTCAAAGTCAATTCTGTGGGCTTAAGTAGAAGAGACCAATTCTTAGGGTCAAAGCTAATTCTGAGGGCTTAAGATATGGGTGACCAATTCTGTGAGATTAAGTAGAAGTGGCTAATTATGAGGGCTTATTTAAGGTGACTAGTTCTGCCAGTCAAAACCAATTCTGAGGGCTTATGTACAAGAGGCTAATTTTGAGGGTTGAAGCCAATTATCAGGGCTTAAGATAGGGGTGAACAATTCTAGGGGCCAAAGCCAATTCTACGGGCTTAAGTAGAAGTGACCAATTCTGAGGGTCAAAGCCAATTCGGAGGGCTTATTTGGGGTGACCAATTCTACCGGTCAAAGCCAATTTTGCAGGCTTACATGGAAGCGCCCAAATCTGAGGGTCGAAGATAATTCTGAGGTCTTAAGATAGGGGTAACCAATTCTTTGTGTCAAAGCCAATTATGTGGTCTTAAGTAGAAGCGATCAATTCTTAGGGTCGAAGCCAATTTTGAGGGCTGGAGATAGGGGTGACCAATTCTGCGGGTCACAGACAATTCTACGGTCTTAAGTAAAAGCAACCAATTCTGAGGGTCGAAGCCAATTCTTAGTGGTTAAGATAGGGGTGACCAATTTTGTGGGTCAAAGCCAATTATGTGGGCTTAAGTAGAAGCGACCAATTCTGCTGTTCGAAACCAATTCTGAGGGATTAAGATAGTGGTGACCAATTCTGCGAATCAAAGCCAATTTTGCGGGCTTATGTAGAAACGGCAATTTTTGAGGGTCGCAGCCAATTCTGAGGGCTTATTTAGGGTGTCAAATTATGCGGGTCAAAGCCAATTTTGAGGTTCAAAGCCAATCCTGAGGGATTAAGATAGGGGTGAACAATTATGCAGGTCAAAAACAATTCTGCGGGCTTAAGTATAAGCGACCAATTTTGAGGGTCGAAGCCAATTCGTAGGGTTTATTTGGGGTGACCAATTCTGCGGGTCAAAGCCAATTTTGCGGGCTTAAGTAGAAATGACCAATTCGGAGGGTTGAAGCCAATTCGGAGGGCTTAAGATAGGGGTGACCAATTTTGTGAGTCAAAGCCAATTCTGTGGTCTTAAGTATAAGCGACCAATTCGGAGGGTCGAAAACAATTCTTAGGGCTTAAGATAGGGGTGACCAATTTTACAGGTCAAAGCCAATTCTATGGGATTAAGTAGAAAATATCAATTCTGAGGGCTTAAGATAGGGGTGACCAATTATGCGGATCAAATCCAATTCTGTGGGATTAAGTAGAAGCGACCAATTTTAAGGGTCGAAGACAATTCTGAGGGCTTATTTAGGGTTATCAATTCTGCGGGTCAACGTCAATTCTGAGGGCATAAGATATCGGTGAATAATTCTACAAGTCAAAGCCAATTCTGCGAGCTTAAGTAGAAACGACCAATTTTGAGGGTCAAAGCTAATTTGGAGGGATTATTTAGTGTGAAAAATTCTGCGGGTGTAAGCTAATTATGTGGTCTTAAGTAGAAGCGATCAATTCTGAGGGTTGAAGCCAATTTTGAGGGCTTAAGAATAGGGGTGACCAATTCTGTGGGTTAAAGACAATTACGGGGGCTTAAGTTGAAGCAACCAATTGTGTGGGTCGAAGCCAATTCTAAGGGCTTAAGATTGGGGTGACCAATTCTGTAGGTCAAAGACAATTCTATGAGCTTAAGTAGAAGCGGCCAAATCTTAGGGTCAAATCCAATTTTGCGAGCTTATGTAGAATCAACAAATTCTGAGGGTCGAAGGCAATTCTGCGGGTTAAGTACAAGCGACCAATTCTGATGGTCGAAGAAAAATCTATGGGCCTATTTGGGGTGACCAATTATGCGGATGAAAGCCGATTCTGAGGGCTTACTTTTCCTTTGGGAAGTCTGGGGACTCCACATATGCGACCTTTCTCTGGGGATTTGGAGAGGCATTTGATTTTAGGTTCTATTGGGGAAGAGGGAATTATCCGATGATTTTTAGCTGGGGAAATTTTTGGAATTGCGGAGCATCCTCTAGAGACATTTTTGGGGAGAATTTTTTTTTCAAATTCCGTTGGAGATGTAAACAGATATTTTTCTTCGTGAAAAAGTTTTAAAATTCATCTGGTGATTTTAGAATGTTTTCGAGGAGTTTTTGGTATTTTTTGTACGAAATTTTACAGGGGTGTAGACCGACATAGATGGAGGGATGCCAAACGGTAGTGGCACGGTCTTTTAGGAAGCCTCGAGTAGGTGGAAGGTCAGTGCTGATTGGTGAGTGGCAGGGAGTTGCCAATCGGCATGCCCCTTAGCGTCCTATGGAAAGGGGCGGGCTCTCCTCATTTTTCATAGCTTTTCAACTTTCCTTATTCTATAATTACCCTCTACAAATTATTCTAACATCCAAAAGTCAACATATGACTGAGGTCTCAGGAAGGGATACCCATATGACATGGATTAATGTTGACGATTGGGCAGGGTTGGAGTGGTGGGCTAGGGTGCCCCTTCCACTGGGCAGCGATAACTCATTTGATGTATTTGAACCGATGGTGGATGATATTATTCTTTTATATGGGCCCTCGCATCATCGTTCTTCTAGGGTGGTGAATCCTGGAAGCTATTTAAGTATTGAATGACCTTTGGAATTCTTCTCCTTTTTTATTGATAAGATTGCTTTGTTTCTTGAACTTAACAACGTTTTCTTTGTCGACAGTCCAATATCTCCATTTTGAATACACGTGCCCGAGGGATGACGGGGATTAAGGATGTTTAGGAGAACCTTCCATCCATGGTGTGTTGGATGGTGTCATCAACCGGCTTTGGGAGACTGGCGTCTACTCTGGATGAGACACCCTATTCTAGGTTTGTTCTATGTGCTCTGGGCAAGAGGTGGTGGGACACAACCCACACCTTCCATTTTGGTTTTGAGGAGATAATAGTGACTCCCATTAATGTCCAACATCTTCGGGATCTGGATTGTGATGGTGCTCAGATTGAGGTGGATAGGACACTGAGGGTGACGCTGGCGGCGGTGACGACGACATTATGTGATATGGAAAGGGTGATTTTTTGGGACTCTGTTTGCTTGTCTCTATTGAGGGAGTTATTATTGAGGAGGAGGATCAATGAGTGCGGTAGGGAGAAGGTTCGTCAGATGTCCCGCTTATTCATTTTATTGGTGTTGGGAGGTTTTCTGGTGGCGACATCATTCACTTGTGGTTTTTGCCATTTTTGAGGGTGTTCTCGGACATCCCTCTTTATGATTTGGGGAGCTTGACTTTGGCATCCCTTTATTATTCTCTTGATGCATTCAGTCGGTGTTGCCGACAGTCATTTAGTGGAGCCACATATCTCCTGGAGGTATTGTTTATTTTTTGCATATTTCCTTAATGCATTAGCATTTTCCTTCAGGCATTTTATTCTTGATTTCTTAAATATTGGCCTTTGTCCTTTGCAGGCGTGGGTTAATGAGGTGACTGGGGTAAACACCCAGTTGATATCTTTGAAGGATGGCTAAGTCGGGGACTTCTGGTAGATGTACCGGTGGCGGAGGTCCAACCGATAGTCGAATAAGTCTCTCTCTCTAGAGGCGGTGCCTTAGGTCTTGAATGTCCTAACGAGCGAGCGGGCAAGTCTTTTTTTAGAGTGTCCTTTCCTTTGATTTTTTTTTGTTGATATTGATCTTTTCTCTCTTGTTGGGGATTTGCAGGTGACCTTTTATCCCGGGGGGACATCCATTCAGCACACTGGGGTGACTAGGGAACATGTGCAAAAGTGGCGTCTATTGGCGCATGCGTTTGGCTACTCTTGGTATCTTGGGGAGAGGGTAGTTTGAAAGATCATGTAGGAAAATGTTACGGTGCAGCCGGCGAATCCCCATATGTTCATGAGATGATTGCGGGAGATATCATAGGATGCTCGGGTGGTGGCAATGATGAGTGAGCCTTACTCATTGTATACCGACACGGCTATGATGTATGACTATATGGATTTTGTGTTGAGCTAGTTGATGCCTCCCAATTTATACAATGTGATGCCTCTTACACGGTACGAGCAGTGCAACGATGTCAGTGGAGGTGATGACCTCTAAGGCTCCCTTTGTACGAATGTTTTCGCCTAGTTACAACATCCAACAAGCTGATGGAGAATCGGTCCCATAGGGATGGACCTGGAGGAGTTAGTACTAACAAAGGAGGTCCTCCGACTTGAGGTATACTTTTTTGTCTCTTTGTCTTTTGATTTCCTAATTCCCTCCTCTTCTTTCAAAGTTGACTGATTTGATTTTTCTGTTTCTTTTGCAGCACATCTGGGTCTCCACCACTTGGTTGGGGGATATTAGGGATTAGATATCTTCAACGACTGCCCATATTTAGGATGCGATCCCAGTTCCTTCTTACTTGGTACCGTCTGCCTCATTCGGGGAAGGGTCGAGCTCTGAAAGCGGTGACACATCGTCTTGCCTCATGGGGGAAAGGTGCGCCGTAGGGATGGATGATCTTAGAGAGAGGAGGGGAGATAAATAAGAGAGAGAGTGTTTGTAGGTAAAGAGAGATAGATAGATAAATAGATAGATAGATAGATAGATAGATAGATAGATAGATAGAGAGAGAGAGAGAGAGAGAGAGAGAGAGAGAGAGAGAGAGAGAGAGAGAATGTGGGTAAGAAAGAAAGAAAGAAGGAAAATTGGGTTCGGGCTGCGTCCCGTTATTTTTCTATTTTTCCTGCAAGATATCAATGTAACACAGAAAAATATATGCAAATAAAAATAAAGTTTTTATTAATTTATGTTTCAGTGATTAATGCACATGCTCTTTTTACTTTGATGCTGAGACCGTAAAAAGAATTTGAAAATTGATTTGAGAGGGATTTTATTTATTTTTTTATTTTTTAAAATGGCATAAGCAAAAGCATAATGAATTTCGGAATTCTCTTAAGATTAAAAAAAATTGCTGGGTTTTTTTATTTTGAAAAAAAAAGGAAAAAGGGAATTTTCCCACAATTGGGGGTTGCCGATCGACATGACCCATGTCCTTCCTATCGGCATATCAGTCCAGTCCAATCAACCCAATGATTTGATTCCACTTTCTTTACTTAGTGGGGCAAGTTTTACTCCGATTTGTGCAGGGCTTTTCTCCTCACACTTTTATTTCCTTTATTTCTCACATTCTTACTTACCTATTATCTTCTTGTTTTTCAATATAGCCCTCCCTGGTAGAATTGATTTCGCCAACTAACTCGAAGCCTTAGAAGAAATGTGTTCGTACAATGTTGATTATGATGCTTTCCACATGCGGTGAGTCTCTTTGTGGCGTAATCGACCCATTGAGTGGAATATGCTAATGGCGGCAGTTGAGTTATAGTATCTCGAGGATCATGTCTTTCTCTTAGGGTTGGATGAAGTTTGTCCTACCTATGAGGAATTTTTTGCCATGCTAGGGATAAATCCCATCGTTGCTGTGGCTTTGCCTGAGTTTTCCCGTTATCCTAGGGAGTTGCTGGCTGGACTTCTCCATATCTTGCCTTCGGCGGCCAGGCCGTTAGTTAAGGGAGGAATGATTTCCCTTCCGGCGATACTACGATCCGTGCATTCGCAAGATGTGGGTGATGTCGGCTATGTTGGGGCCATTATTCTGGGCCTTGTTTCCAAAGTATTGTTGGTGACTAGGAAAATTCTAGTGGACCCCAACTTGCGACTATTGATTCATATCGTCGCAATTTTGCGATGGTGATACTGGCGGAGACTTTGAATGGTCTAGATGCCTGAAGAGATGGTGATTCCGACTTTCTGAGGGGTAGCATTGTGATGCTGTTCATGTGGATGTCAGAGAGGTTTGGTATGGTGATCCCACCTGAGTATCCTTTATAGGCGGTGTTAAACTTTTTCTCTCTCTATTTTATTAGCGTAGTCCTGGACATTGAGAGTTAGCGGAACTGGTTTATAGATAACGAGGCCCGAGGCTTGCGCTATCCAGTGCCTTAGTGGGGGAGCTGCTACCCATTCTGGAACTCAGAGAGTACCAATAGGTCCTATTGGTTGGCCTCAGACAGACCTCTTTCTACTTTCCCTAGAGGCAACTGCGCTAATTTGGTTAGGAGCAAATCGTGCCACTGCAGACATTGAACTTCTTTCCTATGGAGGACCTGATGGAGCGTATGCGCATGAGTCTTGGATATCTATGGGAGAATCATCGTTCGTTAACCCGTCCTTCTCAATTTATGGGTAGAGTCTGGCTTGTCTTCGGGAACTACATGAAGTGGTTGTGGAAGAAGGTAGTGGCCAAGATGCTGGCTGTGGATACTGAGCAAAGGTGGTTTGCCAAATCTGATACCATGGAGGGAGGTGTTTTGGTTTTCCCCAAGCTAGTTCAGGCATATCTCTCAATGGAGTGTCTGCGCCACTCCATTCAGCAGGGGAGGTTTGGGGACCCTAAGACCCGGGTGATGATGGGGTTTGTCTCTGGCAGTTGCGAGTAATATTTGTGAAGTTTTTTGTGTGACATTTTTGTGAGAGTAATTGGAGGGTTATTGTAGGAGTAGTGGGGATTGGATTTATTTTGGTTTTAGAAAGGTAGGAGAACGTTTAATGAGGAAAGTTATTTGTCTCCCTATGCTGATGTAATCATATTGAAATTTCGAATAATGAAATAAATAAGTTTTTGAGCATCTTGTTGTGCCTCTTGATGAGTTTTGCAATTGAAATTATCACTACCGACCATTAAGGCATAATAATTATTTTGTTCATGTATATGTTAAAATGAACTGTTGTTCTCGAGGCTAATAAAAGAATAGCATTTTTTGAAAGAGAAGGGGGTCGTGCTCATATAAAGTGGATGAGCAACCTACGTACCGCTAAGGGTTTTGAAATTTTTTTGAAATAAATTTTTTTTGCAAGAAAAAAAGTTTTTAGAGGATCTGGCCCCAAGTAGTTTTGATTGGGGGAAATGAAGATTGAATTTTTTTAGAATAGAGGGGATATGAGAAGAGCCGTACTGCGCCAAAATTTTGGACTAGGGGTAGAATTTGTTGAGACGGTCCAGGTTGACCGCACGCACTATTTCTTCTCCATCAAGGTTGGTGAGCGTAGTGGTGCTGTCTGACAGGATCTTTTTTACGATGTATGGGCCGCTCCAATTGGGCTTGAATTTCTCTCTAGAGTTCCATATGGGTTCTACTATTTATTTGAGGTACAAGTACCCTTCTCTAACACCGCGATACTTGACTCTTTTATTGAATGATCGTGCTAAATGGAGATTATAACCTTGTATGTGATATAGAGCTCTCAGCCTATTTTCATCCAAGAGGGACATGTCATCAAGATAGCTTTAGTGTCAGTCTTTCTCACTGACTTTGCTTTCAATCATTACGCGTAGCGAAGGGATTTCTAGCTCCACAGGTAGGACTGCTTCCATGCCATAAACTAAACAGTAAGGAGTAGCCCCAATCTCGATAACTCTCGGTCATCTTGCTAATAATGTCTTTGAGGTTCTTATTGGCCGCTTCGACAGCTCCGTTGGTTTGAGGTCGGTATGGAAAAGATTTGTCTCTGAATTCAATACTTGTCGACCACCTCTGTAACTTATGCCTAGAAATGTAACCCGTTGTCTGATACCAGCTCATGCAGGACCCCATATCAACTGATGATGGTTTTCTTTATTAACTTGGCCACTTTCTTGGCATTCATTACTGCATATGACTCGGTTTCGACCCATTTGGTGAATTAGTCAATGGCAACAAGGATGAGATCATGCCCGTTGGATGCTTTCGATGAAAATTTCACTATGATGTCAATGCCCCATGTGGAGTACGACTAGGGAGAAGTTATATTGTACAATTCTCACGGGGGCAAGTGTTATAAGTTGGAAAACTATTGGCATTTGAGGCACCAACAAACATAGGTTGTGAAATCTTGAACCAGGGTAGTCCAATAGTAACCAAAACGAATGATCTTCTTAGGGAGAATATGGCCATTTATGTGGGGTCCGTATTCCCCGCTATTGATTTTTTGCATCATTCCTTCAATGTCAGCCCCTGCGATGCAGTGCAAATGGGTTCCATAGAAGTTTCACTTAAATAGTTCTTTATCACAAACAATGTACCGGGTAGCCAGTCTGTGGAGAGTTTCTTGATCTTTCTTGTCATATCCTTGGGGATACCTACCATGTTTGAGGATGCACCAAATATCATCGTACTAGTAGTCGGCTATCTCAGGATCTTCCTCCATGCCCAACTTAATGTGGTAGTAGTGGGTGAGTTTGTTTTATTTTTGAATAAGGAAAGGGGTCATGGTTATTCCGTCGGGCATGTTAATAATGGAGGCTAAGGTAGCAAGGGCGATGGCTAGGTTATTTTTTCTCGGGGTAGGTAGTGGAAGGTGATTTTTAGGAAATGGGAAGATAGCTCTTCTAGGTGGGCATGGAAGGGTATGAGTTTCTCGTCCTTAACATTCCATTTTCTAAATAATTGACCGATGATGAGGGTTGAATACCCATAGACATCGAGGTATCGAATTCCTTTCTTAAGGGAAACTTTAAGACCTATCGTGCACGCTTCATATTCAATCATGTTATTGGTGCAGGGAAAACCCAGGTTGATGGCAATGGGAGTGTAGGAGTCATCAGGGGCAATTAGGATTATCCCAATGCCATACCCTTTCTTATTGATAGCGCCATCAAAGAACATTTACGAACGAAGGTCTTATTGGGAGTCACAAAGAATATTCTCATTATGTAACTCGAAGACCCAAACATCGGCCTCTTCCATAGGTTAGTCATCAGGGTAGTCTAAGATGGCTCTTCCTTTTATGGCTTTCTGTGTGACATAGGTGATATTAAATTTAGTTAGGACCATCAACCAATGGGTCATTCTGTTGGATAGGGCGGGCTTCTTGAGTAGGTACTTGATGGGATCGATTCAGGATACAAGATTGATGGGAAAGGAGTGCATGTAGTGCCGTAACTTTTGGGTAGTCGCTTTTTAAAGGCGATGTAGTTAACTTCGTAACCGACTAACTTTTGCTGGCATAGTAGATGGATCTCTCTTTTTGGGTTTCTTTGAGGTATTGGGCTAGAAATGCCCTAGCGGCAGTATAGGTTACGGTTAGGTGTAGGAGTAAAGGAAGATCAGGATGCGACATCATAAGCACCGGAGGTTGGGTTGAGTATTGCTTGATTCGATAAAAGGATTATTGGCAAGCTTCATTAAAGACTTTGGTTGAATCTTTTCGGAGGAGTTTGAAGATGGGTTCACAAATGGAAGTCTATTAGCTGATGAACCGACTAATGTACTGTAAGTTCCTAAGGAAACCCCAGACTTCATTCTCAGTTTGAGGTGGTGGCATCTCAAGTATGGCTTTTATGTTGGCAAGATATGCTTCTATCCCTTTCTCACTAACCATGAATCCCAAGATTTTTCCATTAGTAGCACCGAACACACATTTCTGTGGGTTGAGCCGCATTTGGTATTATCGCAGTCATTCAAAGAACTTTCAGAGAGTGGGAACGTGGACTTCCCTAGTCTCGAACTTGATAATCATGTCATCTGCATAGACCTCGACTTTCTTGTGTGTCAGATCATGTAAAATGGTTTTGGCATCCCTCTGGTAGTTAGCCCCTTCATTTTTTAGACGAAATGGTATGATAGTGTAGCAAATGATTCCCCAAGGGGTAATTAATGAGGTTTTATCTTCATGATCTGGCTGCATCTTGATCTGATTATATTCGGCAAAACCATCAATGAATGACTTGAGAGCATGACTGGTCGTATTATCCACAATCATGTCAATGTTGGGTAGTGGGTAATCATCCTTTAAACAGGCCTTGTTCAAGTCTCGGTATTCGATGCACATGCGAACCTTCCCTCCTGATTTCGGTACGAGTACAATATTGGATAGCCATGTGGGATATTTGATCACACGAATGAAACCCACGTTTAGTTTTTTTACTACTTCTTCTTTAACTCTGAATGACTATTTGGTGCGGAGCTTTCACAATTTCTATTTGATCGGTTTTCATTTTGGGAGAGTTAGAATCTCATGTTGTGATATCTCAGGGTCAATGCTGGGCATATCATCATAGGACCAGACGAAGACATCCACAAATTCCTTTAGTAGTTCTTTGAGTTAAGCGCACTCATGCTCATTAAGGGTGGCCCCTATCCTAATCTCGCGCATTTGACTACTAGAACCGATATTAATAATAAAAATTTCATCTTCATTAACTTGAATGCGATTATGTTGTTTGTTATTAACCTTATTTAGATCATTTAAGAATTGTTCATTTGCAAAGCCATCATCATCAAGAGTTTGATTACAATCAAGACAATTAATGTAAGGCATAACAAGATACTCAAAATCTTCGTTTATTTCATTGATAGGAAAAATAACATTGAAAACCTTATCAAATGAGGTCTCTATTACATTCGAGTGAGGGGAAAAATTAAAGGGAAAAGGGGGTAAACATCGGGATTAGGTTGAACATTAGCAGGTGGCACAGGTGCAGCATGCCAGTTGAAAAGAGGTGTATCGGTATCTTTGATGAGGCGAGATGGATTCAACGATGTATCCCCTGAGTGGATCATGCAGAGTGTCAGCCCCAGTGTATGTAAATTGAAATAATCCTTAGAGTCACTACCCTCAGAACCCCCGATATCAGCTATGGTCTCTTCAGCGAGTGGTTGTACACGATGCTGGAAACTCTCGTCCCATGGGTAGTTGTCTTGATAGAAGATATCCATTCCTAATTTAATCCTTTTGTCTACATGGTCATACCAAGGTTCAAGGAAGCAGCAAAAGGGGAAATCCTCATCCTCTTTGATGAATATTCCATTTAGGGAATCTCCCAGGACAGTTCTGGCGCATTTTATCCTCCTCTTTAGTCAAGGCTGACCGACCAATCTGAATTCTTCTTCTAACAGTTGATAGCCCAAGCCACGAGGAGGAAAGAACTCCTTCAGCATAATGGGTTCAATTAGCCCTTGCTGCCTTTGCCCTATCCCCAATCCGGCTATGAAGTGCATGTTCTTCAACAACTGTATTACATTGACGTTTCTATGAGGGTCATGTTATGGACAAGCCCTGTCTTTGAAGTTATTCCCTCCTGGGAGTAGGAGTGGTTCAACTTAGAATCCTGAGAGAAGCATATCATTCACACCGTGTTGTATTTCAAGTACGGTATTACTAGTGCTGGCATTCTCGATGTTGTTACAGTCTCCCAAGATAGTAATAACTTATCCGTTAGCAAAGAACTTCAATTTATGATGAAAGGAAGAAGACACCCATTTGATTCTATGGATCCATGGTCATCCGAGCAGTAGATTAAAACATACTGGGATGTCGATGACTTGGAATTCAACCATAGGATTTATAGGGACAGCCCCTATTGCAAGTTTGATAGATACCATTACTTCTCGATGGGTGTTATCATAGGCACATACAACGGTAGAGGTTGGAAAAAGGTCTCTCACTTTCTGTAAGAGTGTAGTTTATATTAAATGGAGGCGTAACCCTTTTTGAGTATCGTAATGATAAGTTAACTAATCACGCCATCGCTTAACTACAGGACACGCAAACACAACTTAGTGAAAATAGACTCAGTTTGAACTCACAAATCTCTCGTGTATAACTCAGAAGGTAATAATGAACTTAGAAGCAACTTCTCTTAGAGGGATAGAGAAAATGAGCACCCTAGATACACCTTCACGGGCATCCAAACACCCTAACCACCCTCAATGATCTCTGTCAAGTATTAAAGCTCCGTAATAAATGACAATGGTGGGTGTGTAAACTGTCTGGTTTGCAATAAATCTCTCTTTGATGTATATTCTCTCTAGTAATAACTTCTGAACTCTCACAAAAGAACATCCTCTCCCCAGAGGTGGTTGGGGTCCTTAAATAGCCCCCCACACTACTCCCTAGGCAACTCAGTCATTAAAGACTGTGAAAATACATCCCTCATACTTTATGTCACAAAATTTAAATGCATGATGCACTAGTTAGCTCCACGTTATAAACATTAAATGCCAAGACAAGCCTTTTTCCTAACCACTATGTGTCAGGTGGCTGTCGTCGCAAAGGTGGCTCACCAACTGTCTGAAAACCCCAAATACCACAGTGGTTTACTCAAGTGCAGACTTGACATTGTCGCTAGGGACATCACCTACAGTAGATGTGACATTAAGTAGAGGGTTATTTGGTCCACAACTCAATGCCCGATGGAACTCGAGGCAGCTCTGCCCGGGGTTCCACGATCAGGGTCTTTTGGTGTTTTACCAAGTGCATCTAAGATGGTCAGGACAATCCCTAATGATGCCTCACTTCTCAATCCTCCAAACCATGTTCCTCTAAAGTTCCCACGACGAGGTCGTTCGATAGAGCATGAAAGCTCTCCCAGGCCCTGCCAAGACTGGTCTCTCGCGAGTACCATTCGAATTCACACAAAATCATTATACGCGTTACATTATTACAATCGTTATAACTTATAGTCAATATAAAAAAAGATACAATGTGACTAATTAACACAACAAGCTAAAGTATGAGCTGCCACGCTTGAGCTGCCACACTAAGCTACCATGCTGAGCTGCCACACTGAGCTGCCTCACTGCCTTAATCCCGAACACTGTTGTGAATGGGGGAATTATCCATAATCTCAGGATTACCTTCAATCCCCCTCTACACTTTCAATTCCAAATAATTGAGGGTCCTCAACGAGCAAACATTAAGTGCTGATTCATTATCGATAAGAGGGAGTGGGACTATTTTCCCCATAACTTCGACAGAGATATTAAAGGCATGCTTATGGTTAGGATCGATCTTGGGAATTTCTTCTTCATAAAATGATAGCATTCGAGTAGAGGTCAATGAACCAAGTAGGTTCACTACTTCTTCTAGAGTGGTTGAGGGAAGAACTATGCGCCTTGTGAGTCGCTTGATTAAGGCATTTCGATGAAGTTGGGAAGACATAAAAAGACCATATAAAGTGATGTTGGCTTCGGTTTTCTTTAGTTGATCAAGGACCTTACTTTCTTTGAGGTTCATCTCTGGCATATGGAGATTCTAGGCACCCTTCCTTTATTGCTCGCTGATGGTTGGAGGCTTGGGATTTGGTAATGTCTTCCTGACATGGTCATGTGGTTTACAAAACAAGGGAAAAATATAAATCCATTTTCTTCATCAATATCGGTTTGTTCAACCACCTTGTTTATTTCTCCTAATAGCTCCTTGAATGATATTATCCCACATATGTTGGCTATCAAACTAGTCTATTCAGAATCTTGCTCTTCATCTGAACCTTCAAAATTGTCCCCCCCACCTGGTGGCAATGATATTTTCCTTCCATCTAAAGTCAATGCACGCCATAACTTTCACCGCCTCTTCGTATAATGCCTCCCATTCGAGAGGGAAATATAGAAATGAAGGGACCAGGCGCCCTTGAAATTTTAAAACATCGAGTAGCTCGGATGTGCTACAAATATCAACAGTCTGTTGAAACAAATCTTCCATTATCTGGACCATGTCATCTAGACTGACTTCGTCGGTTGGCACCACTCAATTGTCTGACGCTCGGGCCCATTTTAGAGCTTCTAAAAATAACCCACTAAATCTCTGACAGTTAATGGTCATCTGGTGGGTAATTTCAGCCCAAACTCTAAGAATTGGTTCAACACTTCTGACAGTTCCATATCTTTACCTCCATTACGGGTGCGAATAGCGATTTATTCTCGGGTGAGGAGGGATAAGGCTTGATCATCGAAGCTGATAGTATGTAAGAGGAAATATGGGCATGTTTGGAGAGGTTTAGGAAAGTATATGGGTATGATTGATGATTTACTCGGCATGATTTGGGTGGATCGGTCAAATTTTGAGTCTTCTTCTAATAATAATGCATTTACATGGTTTGGGAGTGGATTATGGGTAATGTTTGGTTTGGGATTACCTGGTGGGGTGATGACACCTCGGTCAATTAGGCCATGGATTACATTTCAAATATTAAAATATTGGTTGGTGGTTTGGCCAGCTGTTTGGTGAAAGTCACAATGGGCATTAGGTTTAAAGTTTTTTGGAAGTGGGTTTGGTAATGGACGGGGGTACAATGGTTTGATTAGATTTCGGCTCAAGGAGGGCTCGGTAGACTTTGGAGAGAGGAGAATGAAGCTCGATGTATTCCTTTCGAACTGAGTTTGGGTGACATTCTGGTGCCCATGAAGCGACAGGCTAAGATATGTTTTTATGGTAGAAATCGTGGTACTAGCAGGTTTTTCTAACTTTCTAGGGGAAAATTGTCCAAAGGTGTTCCTCAGTTTGACTTCTATCTTGGAAAGTCTTTCTCATATCTCCACTTCTGCTTCTCGGAGGGCTCAAAAATGGGGCTAATAATATCCTCCCATTATTGCTCGTACATGAGGTAGGAGGTTCTTCTTTATGATACTGACATGTTCTTCTTCGGAAGGTCAATTGGTCATGGTTGCTTCTTTTTCTCTCCACCTTGATATGAAGTTACTGACTAATTCCCCATGGTTCTGCTTAAGTAGCTCTAAGTCACGGCTGATAACTTCTAGATCTTCGTTTTACTTGTACTGTGACATGAATTCGAAGGAAACATCTTCCCAACTACAGATCCTGGATTCCTCAGGGGGTAAGAACCAATGGAGAGCGTTATCTTTCAAAGTCTGTTGGAACATCTGGGCCATTATTTCTTCATAATCCCCTAGGAGACTCATGGATCGGTAATAGCTACGAAGATTAATGATCGGGGGTCCACTGCCTCCGAACTTCTCGATATTAGGCATCTTGAATTTTTCGGCAACCTAGCTTTAGGATAGGGAGGCATGTGGGTGTAGTCCATGTAGTTCCTTGAAAGTCTGAATTGATTGAATTTCTTGGTCAACATCTTGAGGTCTTCCTTAACCTTGTTTAATTTTTCCTCTTTTGGGTCAATAGTCACGGGTAAGTTAGCCTTTGGCTGAGCAAGGTTTGGCATAGGAAGCTAGGCTGGAGGTGACCCATTAGCAAAAGGAGCACGGGGAGAATGGTGTTATTCCTCAGGAATCAAAATAGGAATGGGTGCGTTCAGACCCATAGTGCGAGGGAAGAGGACCTGGGTCTCTTCGGGGACATGGACCCTATTTTTTGCATCTCATGAACCTCGGTTTAAAGGTTGTCAATTTTGGCAGTGAGCTGAGATATAACTGTTAATAAATCCGACTGTATATTCGGCACATTATCCATGTTCTCCATGCAAGGAAAGTGAATCTCAAACTCGAAAGAAGTAAAGGCACTAATAGAACTTCGGGGATGTTCGACTGAAGACCGAAACCAATGGGGAGACAAGCAAGGGTATGCGATCGACCTGATAAGGAGAAAAATTGGGATAAAAAGGGAAATTTGTTGTTTTTAGAAAAGGAGGAAAATGTTTTTGACATTTTTGGAAATATGAGGACAAAAATGTTTTTTTTTGTTTTTTTCCAAGGTAAATGTTTTTTTTGGTATTTTTGGATAAAAGAGAAAAATGTTTTTGGACACTTTTGAAAAGAGAGAGGAAAAGACGAGAGACGGGTCTCAGCATGATTATTATGTTCATTAGGTTCTCACTTGTATTAATTTTTCCTAGATGAAAAAAATAAATGTTGGATGGGAAATGAGACTACAAAAATTGGGTTTACAACATATGTAAAAACTAGAGTTGGACTTGTTACCAGGCTCACAGGGAGGGTCCCGTTTCAAAAATTGCGTGAAAATTTGGGCGGCAAGCTGACCCAAAATTTCGAAAGAGTTTCAAGTCAAAGCCGACGATCTAATATGTGTGTCCTAGGCTTGACACCTATATGCAGGTATGCAGTAATTGGGTTAATTGGAAGGTGTCCCTCCCTTTGCGTGACTTCCACAATATACGTTTGCTTTTTAGGGTAATCGGTACATGTGGACAAGCCATTTGATATACCTGAGTGTACGTTAATACTATATACCTCGTGGGGACAGTACGTGTGGGAGAGAATTCGATATACTCAACGTACGTGAACGAGTTCCCTACGATATACCTCCTGTCATGACTTTATCCAAGCGGCACGATGCAGGGGAACCGTTAGATATATGTCGAAGGTACTTGGTCAATGGAAGGTGAGAGTCATATCGCTTAGGCTAACTACGAACTTCCGTATCAGCGCCCATCACGAAGTGACTCCCGAGTTACGGGACAAAAATATGGTAAATAGAAATGGTCTTTGGTGATGTAGTTTACAGGATGCATGATTATTTGATTAGTATCTTATGGAGAGAGTATATTTATTGATCATTCCCAGCCAAGAATATGGTAAAAGTGTAAACAGTAGAACAGGGATAACAAGTGAGAGCGGATGGGGTGTAATTATCTACAAGTGACTTTCTGATGAGCATAAGTATAGGTGTGTGTTAGTGACACCTAAGAATGTATTTTTACGTGGTGTCTACAACATGTGGATATATGTGATCCTAGGTGCATGTGGTGTGAAGTGTACATGGAAAGGAAAATTTCTACAAGTGTGTAAACAGTGGCATAAGCATGAGGTATATATGTACAGGGAATAATAAGGGGAACATGAATAAGGGGGGATATATAAGAAAATGAAACACCCATGCAAGAAGAGACTAGCCCTCTTAAAAACAGTCCTCGGCGAAGTCTCCACTATGGCTATCCTAGACGGCGCTAGGGGAGAGAGAGATATCCCCTCGGGGAGGCTGCACCGTGGTCTCGCACCCCTCTTTAGAAGGGGCTTCGATCATCATCGGTGTGGGGGTAAATGTGAATAGATGGATTCGCCAGCCTATTTTTCATAAAACATGCAAAAGAACATGTTTCCACTTCGAGTGAGTGACATCAAGGACAAACTGATTCATATGAAACCAATAGTTCAAAGGTGTGGGGGCTGAGTTATGGAATGGGAAGGTGTTGGGCACTCATCCCCCCTTTTGGTCTCTCATGGTCTAGTGATATTATTTTCCTTTATATCCTCATGAAGTGTGTGAGCGTGTTTATATACCATGGAGATCGGAATCATTCAACTCATACCATGGACAATGTAGAGTGAGGTGATGCATAGGAATATTACCAAAGTAACATATATAAAAAGTATGATTTATGCGTTCATCACGATATTGGTTGCTATTAGGAAACGATAATATGTGTTAGATAAAACGCAAACAAGCATGATATATATATATATATATGAAATGGGGAGATTTCAGAAAATTAGGAAATTTAGAAAATTGGAAAATTAAAAAATTGGACTTGAGTCTCGGATTTTAATCCGAGACGCCTACATAGCCTATAAAGGCATCAAGTCCATGTAGTTCGAATGTAGAATAGGGGGTGGGTTTTATACCATATATTCGAAGGGAATTTTATTATATGTGTATGTGTAGAAAATGTATTTCTTGGTTTTGGAAAAAGGTGCAATGGATAATTCCATTCGAAATTTATGGGTTTAACCCTCTTTTATTTGTTTTTGGGATTTTTGTAGAAAATAAGGTATGTTCAATATACTAATAAAAGTGTAGATATTAATGTGTATGAACTAAAGTAAGAACTAGATTATGAATCTAATGTATATTATGCAAAAACAAGGAATTTAAAGAGAGAGGGAAGGAATTGGACCTTCTTTTCGAGCTTGATCTTTGATCTTGGATGAACTCCCTTGAGTGTTGATGTATGTTGATTAGAGAGAAGGATAATTTTTCAAATTGGGTAAGAAAAGGATGGGAATGTAAGCATGGATGGAACTTCACATGAGGAACATTGCTTATTTCGAGGGAATGTTACTAAGATCACTGTTGCTGATGAATCTGTTGTCTTGGCCTCTATTTATGGAGAGAGGTCAAGGCCTCTATTTATAGGGGTAGGGGGCATCAATTGGCCTACCCTAGGGGGTGTCTTTCGGCATGCGATCTCAAACACTATGTCGATAGGCAGGGATTTGGACCTGCCAATTGGGAGTCCCGTGCATATTTTCATGGAAAGATGATCGTAGAACACAAACCATTGATCCAAATCATGCACGGGTCATACCATTAGAAAGGTAACTCAGCGACCTTTAAGAGTACTTTGGAATGCTCCTGGGTCCGAGAGTTGACTTTGGGTCAAATGTGGCTCGGAAGCGCACATCGGTCTTTGGGACGAGAGATTGTTAGATGAAAATGGATCGTTCGTCCGCATGGTAAGTCTTAATCGTGCATGTTGGTATTAGATATGCATGAGCACGATGTGATTATTGGTATGGATTGGCTCGCAGCTTATCGAGCCATGATTGATTGCTTCGGTAGGAGCATTGCTTTTGCCATTCCGAGGCAAGAGATGTTTGTAGTGGCGATGCCTCGCCCCGAGGGAGGCTCAACCGCTCATTTGTATTACGTAGAGGAGGATACCTCTAAGGAGGTTGTGATTCCTTTAGATTCGATCCTAGTTGTCAGGGAGTATTCCGATGTGTTTCAGGAGATACCAGGCCTACCCCCCAGTCGAGAGATAGACTTTGTCATAGACTTATTTCCAGATACGAGACCTATAGCACGCGCACCGTACCGTATGGCTCCGGTAGAGATGCGAGAGATACGAGATCAGATTGAGCAGTTGTTGGGTCAGGGGTTTATACGGAGGAGTACTTCGCCGTGGGGTGCCCCTGTGTTGTTCGTAAAGAAGAGGGATGGATCGTTAAGGTTGTGTGTGGATTACCGAGAGTTGAATAAGGTCACGATACGGAATAAATATCCGTTTGCCCGAATCGATGACTTATTTGACCAGTTGAGAGGAGCTTCTTTCTTCTCGAAGATTGATTTGCGATCGGGATAACATCAGTTGCGTATCAGGGAAGAGGATGTCTCGAAGACTGCGTTCTTAACGAGATATGGTTCTTACGAGTTTCGGGTTATGCCTTTTGGCTTGACCAATGCTCCAGCCATGTTTATGGACTTGATGAATAGGGTGTTCAGAGAGTTCCTTGATCAGTTCGTCATTGTCTTCATTGATGATATTCTGGGTTACTCCCAGACAGAGGAGGAGCACGCAGATCATTTGAGACAGGTTTTGCAGACGCTACGTCAGAACGAGCTGTATGCAAAATATGAGAAGTGAGGGTTTTGGTTAAAGGAGGTGCAGTTTTTGGGACACATTATTTTCGACGGGGGGATATCTGTTGATTCGGGGAAGGTATCCGCGGTGAGGGAGTGGGGACAGCCCACGACACCGACTGAGATCCGTAGTTTCTTGGGCCTAGCAGGATACTATAGGAGGTTCATTCGGGGATTTTCGAAGATAGCGGGTCCTTTGACACATCTGACTCGTAAGGGTGTGCCATTCATCTGGAGTGATGCCTGTCAGTTGGCATTTGATGAGTTGAAGGATAAGTTGACCTCAGCACCTATGTTAGCATTGCCGAGACCGGGAGTTGAGTATCTAGTCTACACCGATGTGTCCTTGCAAGGACTTGGAGGTGTGTTGCAGCAGGAGAGTCAGGCCCTAGCTTATGCTTCCCGTAAGCTAAAGCCTCACGAGAAGAATTACCCCACTCATGACATGGAGTTAGCGGCAGTGGTATTTGCCCTTCGGATTTGGAGACATTACCTTTGGGGGGAGAAGTTTCGATTGTTCATGGACCACAAGTCCCTACAGTACCTATTCACGCAGAAGGAGTTGAATATGCGGCAACGGAGGTGGCTTGAGTTCGTGAAGGATTATCAGTTTGATATCCAATACCACCCGGGGAAGGCTAACGTGGTAGTAGACGCGTTGAGCCGTAGGCCAGTAGATGAAGTGGCAGGGGTGTGGAAGGCAAAATGGAAGGAGTTGGGACACCAGGATGCAGTGGCCCGATCATTCATGTCGGTGATGACTGTCACACCACAGATTGTCACGAGAGTGGTAAAGGCACAAGCAGATGACTCGTTGTGTCAGGAGCAGATAGTTCGATTATTAGTAGAGGGAGCCGAGTCCTATACCATTAGCTCAGACGGGGGATTACGCTTCAATGGGAGATTGGTAGTTTCGGAAGGGGAGGAATTGCGGCACGAGGTGATGGCAGAGTCGCACGGCTCTCGATTCGCGGTACATCCCGGTGGGGAGAAAATGTACCAAGACATGAGACGACAGTATTGGTGGAGCGAGATGAAGAGAGATATTACCGTGTTTGTTTCTAAATGCGCCACTTATCAGCTAGTAAAAGTGGATCATCAGAGACCGACATGACTTCTACATCCATTGGAGGTCCCGATGTGGATGTGGGAGAGCATATCCATGGATTTTATCACGGGGTTGCCTACGTCACAGAGAGGTCACGACTCTATTTGGGTAATTGTGGACAGGTTGACCAAAGTTGCTCATTTTCTACCCGTAAGGACAGACTACACTACGGGACAGTATGCCCAGCTCTTTATTTTAGAGATAGTGAGACTTCACGGTGTGCCCCTAAATATCGTGTCTGACAGAGACAAGATATTTGTTTCACGATTTTGGGAGATTTTTTAGGAGGCCATGGGCACGGAATTGCGGTTGAGTACGACTTATCATCCGCAGACCGATGGGAAAACCGAGTGTACAAACCAGATGTTGGAAGACATGCTACCTATGTGCATCATTGATTTTGGGAGTGGATGGGAGCAGTATCTTCCACTGGCGGAGTTTTCTTACAACAACTCCTACCAGTTCACAATTGGCATGGCTCCATTTGAGGCGTTGTACGGTAGACCTTGTCGTTCCCCAGCATGTTGGTTGGAGGTGGGGGACAACAAACCACTTGGGTCGAAAGTGATTCAGGATACTTCGGCAAGCATAGAGCTGATACGGAGTCGCATTCGGGTAGCTCAGGACAGGCAGAAGAGCTATGCTGATGCGAAGAGGTCCTTCAGGGAATTTGAAGTGGGGGATCAGGTCTTGCTGAGAGTATCTCCTATGAAGGGGAATATGCATTTCGGGAAGAAAGGGAAGTTGGCATCGAGATATATGGGACCATTTCCTATTATTGAGCGGATTGGACCGGTTGCGTATAGACTTGGGTTACCGGAGCATTTGCATCGGATTCACGATATGTTTCATATTTCCTCGCTAAGGAAATATCTTAGAGACGATTTGGCTCATTCTCATATTTCTTTGGAGGACATCGATCTCCAGCCTGATAGCTCCTACGAGGAGGGGTCGATTGCTATTTTGGACCAAAGTGAGCGAAAACTGCAGTCAAAGATAGTTCCGTTAGTGCGTGTTCAGTGGCGACATCATAATGTCGAGGAGTCCACATGGGAGTGCAAGGATGAGATGCGCGAACGTTATCCAGAGTTGTTCTTACCAGGTACTTTCTAGTTCCGAATTTCGTGACGAAATTCTGTTATTAGGGGGGAGTATGTAATACCCCGTATTTTTATTATATTTATTTATGGGATCAATTGAATTAAATGTGTATTAATTGGGAATTAATACGGATAAAAATACTAGCGAGATGCGAGTTGGTATTTGATTATAATGAGTATATATGGCTATATATGAATGTTGAATTTTGAAATTTGTCGTGAAATTGAAATACGACATTTTGAAATTTTGTTGGGACGCGTGTGACAGTCGCGTCAGGAATATAATTATTTTAATTAAAAAGTGAATTTTATTTCTATTAACCGTATGGTCGTTTTGAGTGCGCCAACACATCCGGAAGGGTCGAAATAGTCAGAAAACACTAGCCGGGGGTTTAGGTTGGGTCCCGGGGCATTTTTAGGCCATACCGGTAACGTAAAAGGGTAGTTTGGTAATTTTGGAATTTTGGGAATTAAAACCCACGAAAATTAGGAATTAAAATCTGACTTAACCTTTGCCCACTAAACCCACTAACTGCACAAATTGACTTAATGGGCTACGGGAGTTATTGGAAATAGGTTTAGGGTTTCCTAAGACAACCTCTAGCCACCATTGTCATCTTTAGAGAAGAAGTTGTAGAGAGAGAGAGAGGGGAAATTTTGCAGAGAGAGAGAGAACAATTCAATCCTCAACATCAAATTCAGAGATATATCAAAGGCAAGTGGTTTAATTACGTTAATTGCATTGAATGTTTCTTCCATGCTTAGACATTTCTGAAAATTTCATTTGTTTTTGGGAGATTGATGAAAACCCATCAAATTGGAATTAGAAACTTACATTTTGATGAGGAATCTCATGTAGAATTGTATTTAGGTGATTATTCAGATGATAATATATCTTGTATGAAACAAAAACGGATTTAATTATGACCATTGATGATCTTAAAAATTTCTAGGGTTCATGTTCTTGAGATTGGGGAAAAATGTAGAGACTTGTTAATTGGGTGATGATTGGGATGAATTAACCCCATAAACATGTTATTATATGACCTAAGTATGTTTAGGAATGATTAGAAACCTTGAAAAATTGTTGGATTGATGTTTAGATGAGATTAGAGGTGAAGAAAGTTGGAAAAACGAAAAAGGGAATTTCTGGGCTTGAAACTGGCCTCTCGTTAGAAGACCTGCCCAGGTCGTTCTAACGAGTTGACAGTTTGCCTTCTAACGAGAGGAATGTTCGTTCGATGCCTTTCGTTCGAACGGGATCTCGTTAGATGCCCAGTTTGTTCGAACGAACTCTCGTTCGAACAGCCTCATTCGAACGAGACTTCAAACGAGCTGACAGTTTAGGCTTTTTGGCCTGTTTTGTTTTCGCGTGTCCCGTAACCTTGTTTATGGTAGAGTTAACATTCCCTTGATGATGAAATTGATATAGTTGGGACATTTGGGATATATTGACGAGTAAAACATAGAAGTGTGATTGGATTTTAATGGAAATTGTGGAATAGGACGTGAGTGACTATTACGATGCGAGAATTACTGATGACTTAAATAATTATATTAACTGGGAATAGGTAAATTGTGTAACATTATAAGTCGGTACGAGAATGCGAAGTGTACCACAAATAAATTATGGTGATTACTAAGATGGGTGTATACTTAGTATATGTATATGATTTTATGTGTATGACATACCTACCATACTTGCTATCATGGGAGGTTTACGTTCGCTTAGGGCCATCTCATCCTTGTGTTGCCCGGATTTAGATTGGTACCTCGAGAACATAGGTCAGAGAAGGACTTATTGGGATGTTAATAAGTCTGCTGATCGTGGGAGCATAGGTATGTGCGTGACCCATGTGATGTGACTGTGTTCGCCTCCATTGTTTGTGATTTTTTTTGTTATCTGAGAACGATTCCTGAGAGATTCGGAATGCGTGATCCTTATGTACGTGATGTACCGGGATGGATAGCAGAGTATGTGTGCACCAAAGCTTAGTCTCGGGGTGCTTGTATTGTATATTTATGACGTGAATAATATACACTTAAATAATGGGAACTTTCATGTTGGTATTGTGAATATAATTATGGAAATGTTTTGAGAAATCATAACGGGTTAACCGATAGTGAATTGTATTGCTAATATTTGAGGACCTGAGTTCAGTAAGCCCTCTATTTATTTGATAACGCTAGAACTTATAATGGGAATTGTGTAGTAAGGGGTAGAACTTATTACGGTTTGGTTAGATATGTATGTCACTTAGATGGGTACGGTACGTTAGGAGTGCACAAATTAGTCGAGAGGTGAGTACTTCATGTGAGTGTACGTCCTAACATGTATTTTGCATTCATTGTTTTAATGTTATTAAAACACTTGCTGTTTTTAAAATAATCCCCACTTTCGGGCTCTGACCCGTTTGCTTTCAAATCTATTTTTGTAAAAACCCTTTTAGGTGCCCAGCCACAAGGACACCATGCATAGGATTTTCATTCAGGTGACGAGCTGTAACTGTTTGTGGAAGTTACAGGACTTTGCTAGTAGACGCTTCATTTATCTTGACTCTATATTCAGCTTTCATCAGTTGTAGGGCATGTCGCCCATTTCTATTAGAAACATTTCCTATTTCAGATTTTCAGACTTTTGGCATGTAATTAATCAGGTTACATTGTTTTACTTAGTTCAGTTGTGGGATTGTTGTGAGGAGTTTTCCTCCGGACTTATTATTATGTTGTTGGTTATTCTATTGTTTCGTTATGGTGAATGGTTGTTATTCTTTCATTATCCTCGTATTGCATGTTAATCAGAGTTAACTTAAAATTTGACAACTCACTTTTTAAATACTAGGTGGTTAGTAATCATTAAAATGTTTTCGACAGTGATGCTATTAACTGAACCAACTTGGCATTTTGTATTGATTTAATAAAGGAGTAGCTACCCGGTATTTAATTAGTCGGGGTGTCACATAGACATGCAGTCCCAATTCATCCAGGAACACTCACGAGCACTCCCAGTAGACATGCAATTGTAGTCAGCCATAGAGATAACACTCCATAAAGAAATAACTTCACCAAATTTGAATCTTGGGATCTAAAAAAATTCACTAAAGTATATGGGATTGTTGTGAATTGAAAACAAAAAGTATTAAACCCTTAAATGAAGAAGACAAAGTATTCAGTTGGTTTTCACTTTGTGCAGAATGAAAAACGTCAGGTCTTCTTAACGAAAACAGAGTGGTTTAACACGCTTTATATAAAAAACTTAAGGCGGCGTGTCGCTCGAACGAAATCAGGTTATCGCTCAAATGAGGACACATGTCTCTTGAATGAGCTTCGCGCGACTTCAACATGTTGCTCGAACGAGAAGCTTAAGTCGGTCGAACGATTGAGCAAAAAAAATTATTTTTTCTTTAAAAATTCCGCCTCAGCACTTTGAAAAAATTCATTGACAAAAAACTTGACTTCAACACTTAGAAAATATTTTAGAAAAATTATCCCAACTCTCTAAGTGAACCTTTACGTATTTAAACACAAACTTACCAAAATTAATCTCGCGGGGGCATATTTGTTGAATAAAGTTGATATTCAGATCCCTCTTAACGCATGATTGAACTTGAATAAGTCTTCGATGGTTGTAGCAGTTTACGAAATACTCAAATGTAAACTAGAAAATAAGATAATCTCCTTAAAAATCTCCCATTATTTCTATGCTGGTACAAACTAAAAACATCTGAATAATCAAATCAAAATGCCTATACAAATCTAAAACCCTCCCATGATTCCAAAACTGAAAAGGTACTAGACATGTAATGTCACACCCCAAAACCCAATATCCATACTAATCATTTGTTATTGGAATAATTAGATGATATCTTGAGCCCATTGGAAATATGATTCATTCATCATTATTTTCCTACATAATGTGCATAATGAACATAATATTATTCTTATATCATAAAATTCAATATCAGAGTCATAATTAAGCGAACATACAATACCCTGATTAACTATGATCAACTCAATCCACACTAAATCAATATATACAATGTGTGAGTATATTAAAATCTTCAGTGTGACAATGATAAAATCCCATTTTTAAACCCCAGCTCTCTCCAACGGTGAAACTCTCAAAGCTACCGGTCATATGGTATCCTAGCTGGCAGCGTATGAACCTGAAATTGTTAAAATATAAACCGTAAGCATTAAGCTTAGTGAGGTACTCCATCCCTGCAATAGAATAACAATTCTATATCGAATATGTAGATATAAAATACGAACAATACTGCCCTAGATCATAAGACCCAACCAATCCTGGATATTTTAATATCCAAACAAATCCTGAATACCGAAGTATTCAAACAAATCCTCTCTTAGAGCTATATTCATATTTATATATGAAACAAATCATAAGTACACTCACCTTGAGAGTTTAACTGGCTTTTCCCTTGCTTTTCTCTGGTACTTGTTCAATCAGACCTTCTTCCTTTTCTATCATTCTTACAATATTAGTATCATCATAAGAATATTAACAATTTAAAGAATACCTTAAACATAACTCAATCCATAAGCATCATATAATTATATTCAAATCATTCATTATAAATGAAGTTCCACAAAATTTCATGTTAGTACATTTGTCATATCCAAATCATAGACCAATATATATTCATTTATTCTTAGTAATTCAATCCTTATCCCGTTAGGATTCCAATACAACAGCCGACACATCATTTCAAGTTTCCTAGAGCAAAATAAGCCTATTTCTTCACTACCTAGCAAATCTACCCTATAGGCTCTTTTATCGTTCATTCAACTTCCAGGAATTTTCATAATTTTTCTACATCATAACTTTCCATGATATTTCACAGAACATCATTAAACACATTGAAAAATATAAGATTAAAGTTTCATAATTTTCAGATTTCATTTGCTAAGTCAAGAAAAACATCGAACACATGGCGGGCATACTTTCACCCTTAGGGCAGATTTCATACCCGAACTTCAAACTCTCACCAAAGACTCATTTCTTGGTATTTTAACATGATTTTCGGATATGTCATAAATATATGAGTCCAGGTTAATCTCCAATTGGAATCAATCAATTCCAGTAAGTACACAAAAATATATGGAAGTTTGAATAAACAGAGTTTCTAAACAAAGTAATTTTAGGGTTTTATACATTAAACTTAACTTAAACTTTCATCTAACCAAACATATATATCAAGGGCTGAAAGTTTAGTAAAAAATGATGGTTTCTATCATCTAAAATATAAATATAAGAAAAACAATAAGATTTGCAGTTAGAATTACCTTCGGGGCTTTTACGTAATTTTCTATGAATTTTTTTCAATTTTCTCCTCACTTTTTCTTCCTAACTTCCTACTTCTCTTTCCTTAAGCTTAAAATATCTCATGGCTGCATTTCGAATGAATTAATAGGTAATTCTAAGGGTTTAATGTCGGCCAAAGCCACCACCCTTCCCAACCAATGAGAATAAAACATTTGTTGCCATAATAAGACAAAATACTACTTAACGGATGGACTATTTTATCCTTGTTTCGTAATTTTTACTATAACTTCTCACTCGAACCTCCGCTTCACACACCGTTTGTTGTGTTACAATCATAACTCACTTGTCTACAACTATATAGTTTTCACCTCAAGTCAATTGTTATGTCATTAAGGTCAAAACTAGCCTTAAACATGAACATTCCTACCGAAACCTTCAAAATTTTGTATTTGTAACTAATTCGACATTTCATGCTTTTTGAAGGTAGGATTAGACTAAACATAATAAATTAACATCACATATATTAATAACACACTAATAATATCACATAAACTAGGCTTGATTTAAGCATAATTAATCATAATTATATTCGGGTTGTCACATGTAACTCTAAAACTTTCCTTAAAAAATCTTCAACTTCAAATCTTCAAATATTTATGCTTTTGTCATCAAGGTGTGAAAAATATGATCATCAACCTTTATACCTACACACCTGAGACAAATTAAATACCTTCGTGACGCATCGAGTTTGAAATGATATAAGAATAAACGAATCATCAATAATAAAAAATCCCCCATAATGTGAAACTCCCCCACAATTCGTTCCCCCCCTTTTTATTTCTCCGAAATATAAATGGAAACGAATAGACAAAACAAACATGGAGTTCTCACAAAAAACAAATCAAACAATTGCGATCATAAAGAGATACTCAAAAGTATTCCACAAAATACTTTTTATTTTTCAATTTTTCGAACAAAAATGCAAAAATAATTTTAGAAAAATCACACACCATAAATTTATACTAAGACAACCAAATAATGGAAACAGAATGAACGGTTGTGAACAAATTCAATAGGAAAATTGATGCAATCAAACATAAGATATGTGCACGATGATTATGTATACTCTTTACGAATGAATCTAAAATATGTCCTTAGGTGTCGAAAAATGTGAATGTAGACGACATCATCTTAATCTAATCGATAAATCAAAGTCGGACATAATTTTCACACCAATAACGTCTAAAACTATGTAATGCTTTTTCATGACTTTTCAAGGACGTGAAAAGCCATTTTATATTCCATCCAACTCCCTTATAAATAATAACGCTTTTATTTTTCTTTTTGAGGTGATGAAACTAAACGAATTGGCCCACTTATGCACTATTTTTCTTTTTATTGCCTTTAAATTTTTTTGGGCTCTTTTTCAACCTCATTGGACCTTGGCTTCTGTTTTTATGCCACGCTTTTTCTAGATAAAATTTAAATGGTGGATTAATCGCAAAGGATAAATGAGTACCTTTCGTAGACCTTCCCTGTTTTTCATAAATATCACACATGCTCAAGTCAATGGTTCTTACATGCACTACTTTCATTGTCAAGTCTTGTTGCATTTGGTTTATTTTAAAGACAAAATTCAGATGAAAACACATTGACCAACATGTGATAGACAAGAATGATAGTCAAAAAAATCCGCGCAAGTGTGCATTAATGGAACTCATGAGTCAAACATTTATGTAGTAACAACAAATCACATCTTAATGACTCCAGACATTGTAAAGCACAAAAATGAAATGATGACGCATATCAAAACACTATCAAATAGTCACATGGATGTGGAATGAAATTACGACTTGGTCATCCTAAATGTCCATCCATAAATGGTGTAACAGAAATATAAAACTCTTTTTGTCTTTTTCAAAAAAATTTATCAAAATAAAATATTTTTGGCTTTATCATTTTTTTAAAAAAAGGAAATATTTTTGTATCTTTCCAAAAAAATTTGAAAAAAAAATCTTTTTGGTTTTTTGAAAAATATGTCAAAAATGGAAAATATAACTACAAAAATGGTACACACTAGCAATATGCATAAAATATCATCACGAAAATCATCATATGCTAGCCAACAGGTCTAAACCTCATCCGTTAGATACAATGGAGTTTTCCAAAGGTGATGTCATCCTATAAAAAACATCCATCAAGTCATGTGAAGTTTTGACCAAACATTTTACTTTCTCCCTAATATTTGTAAACTCTCTCTTGTAATCATCTAGAGCATCCAAAGTATCATGGGTGGGTGCATGTGTAGTGGCAACTTGTGTATTAGCAAAACATGACACATTAGCCAACCTAAAACAAAGCTCCCTAAGTTATACTCTCTTCTTGCAATGGGTTCAAACATAAACGAAAATCGGAACACCTCTCTCAAAATATCTACGACACACTTTCCTATCAGGAACGCCTAGGTGGTTTGGGTTAAGAGCCATATGAATCTATCACTTACTCGGGAATCGGCTTAAGTTCAACGTGGGAAGTGGATGCATAGTCATGATCTATTCCTATTATCTCAACATCACCAAAAATAGGATTGAGAACCATCTTTTCAACCTTCTTAGATGCGTTATCTAAAGGGACTTTGACCTCTTAGGCACGTTCGAGATCACTCTCGAGTTGAGATACACGTTTCGTCAGACTAGACACCGTGTAGGTGAAATCACTCTTTTTCCGATCTAAAGTAATGAACTGTTCACTCAAAGAAACCTTCACATTATCGAGTTGACCTTCTTTTACCTCAAACACCCTCAAAACATCGAAATCTCTCTCCAAATCTCTCACCCAAAGACCTAACTCCTTATTTAATTTAAACATGTAAAAACAATCGCAAGCATGGACATATTAAAATAAACCTTACCCTCATGGTCGAAATCATAAACTTTTACTTTATTTTTCTTCTCTCTCTCTTGGACACTTCCTCTCCCTTTCTTGATTGGGTTCTAAGTGATATCCCTCTATCCTTAGGCTTGACAGTGTTAGTAAACATGTCAATTTCATATGTCTAGAGGTCTCCTATAGGCTCTTCTAATTTTAAATTGCTCAAATTACCTAAGGAATTCAAAATAGTCACTTCAGGGACAAAACATTCAGACGACGATCTCAAAATATTTTTAACTATCCATGCATCAGGAGTATACTCACCAAGATTGAAACTAGTGTTTACAATATCAGACAAAACGTGCATAAAACACATCAAAACATTTGGTCTCAATCATGATAATTGTTTCAAATTTGGTGGTTAAATTTTGAATTTTAGACTCTTTGACCACATTTTTGCCTTCGTGGGTAAGTTGTAAAATGTCCCATGATACTTTTGACATGGTTCACGTCATAACACGTCAGAACTCCTCGGGAGTGACGGCACTCAAAATTTCACTTAGTCCTCGAGAATTAAAAGTACTCCATTTAAACTCATCATCAGTCTAGTCTGTCACGGGTTTTAAGCTAGTGATATTATTTGCGGTGATAGTGGGAGGAGTCTATGACACCCCGCCTAATAAAATACCGGGTGATAAATCCTATACCAAATAAAAATAGGAGTCTCATATGGTTCATTCTCAGCATCATTGTCGAAAAACAATTTAATTACTAATAACTTATTAGGCCGGCGTCAAATTTTTTTTAACTAATCTTTTTATCCAAACCAACCAAGTAAAACATCCACACAATTTATCTATATGAAACAGAAATGAAATAAAATAACCGAACACTCAGCAACATAATACAACCAAATCAAATGCCGCACTAAAAGGCGATAAAAGGATAAATGGATACAATTGGAATATCGGCCCAAATTTTACTACAATGCTTCCTATCTAGATCACAAGAATAGAAGCGTCTAAAATAAACCTGCATGCATCCACAGCTGCTGCAACGAACTTCTGACTAGAAGAGATCATCATCTAGGCGTCCCTGTATCTGGACACCTAATATATATACATATATATCAAGAGAGGGGAAAAGAGAGAAACGGGTCAGAGACTGGGTTTTTGAAAATACTTAGCAAATGCATAAATTCCATATTTATAAAATATGAAATATCTCATATTTAAACTGGTATCGCACTCTCATGAGATACACCTCACCCCTCTTCTAATAGTGCACACCTATTGCATACCTTTTAAACAACCTAGTTAAGCTACCCCGCCTAACTAAACTATTTCACCCATCTTCTAAAAGTCCTCATAAACCAGAGTACTAAGGACTAAACTTCTCCCCATTCCCAACATTGCACTATGTTTCGTGCATAGGGTGTCTCGCGAAGAGAAATCCAAATAAGGAATCCTCCCAATACACTACTACCTGATAATGTTGATCGTCGAGATCCATTTGGCCATTAGCACATAAAACATATATAAAAACTCGTATATATAGAGAGAGTTCTCACTAGAACCCATGATTCATATTCATATAAATCCGGATATAAATCTACAGGAAGGGGAAATACTTTTTATTCATTCCTTTCATTTTACACAAGTTTACTATATATGATATCTCATCTTCATATACAAGCAATATACTATACGCAACACGTCTAATTATACCTAATTAAATTATAAGTATAATAACCATCCCATCGAGCTATAACTCGAGGATGCAGTCTCATAGTGCCTATCCGCATTCGGGTTTACTCAATCAACCACAGTACTAAGCCAGACTCATTCATGGTCATGGTAAAAATACACAACGCTAGAGGCAGTCATATTCCCTCCTAAAAGTGGAACACAAATATCAGACTCATATACGGGACACTATGACTTGGGGATATACTCTCCCTGTTCCTCAAGCTAGGCGATTCATCCACATTGCGCAACCTCCCTGGATAGAACTAATGAAAATATATAATCTGATTGTCCATCCCTATGATCAGGGAAGCCTGTGGAACCAGCCTCTAAGATACAAATATACCGATCACATACAAATATATTGAATTCCGTATCATATCATATATATACAGTAACAACTCCGTATGTAATATATATCACTTCTCAATATATATAGCTATAATTGCCAAACTCTTATAGCGATAGTCAATAACCACGAATGTTCCCATCTGTAATAGCATATAAGTATTCTCTTACTTAAAATATAACTCACACCTTAATCACTTTTAACGACTTATATAAAATATCGAATATACCAATTCGTAATAATCAAATAAGTATTCTATCGACTTTTTTTGATTCCATAGGTATCCCATCACATATAATAATAGTAGTCACTAGACGTATCGGATAACCACTCAATCATCTTTAGCCTATATCCTAAATTCCATCCTAGTCGCCTCGTAGGATTTACTCAAACATATTTGGAATATAATTACCTTTTCTATGCGCATAATTATACATATATAATCGCCCACTGAAATACCACCCCGAGTGTTGCTCGTCCCAAACACCCCTAAATTAGTAACCCCTGGATTTTACTTTCAACTAACCCAAGGTATACACCTTAATCAAATAAAAATTTAGAAATCCCCACACTATTTTTAGGAACGCCAAATATCTAACTCCATAATTTATTTTCCTCAAAACTACACATTAAGTGCCACATAATTTTGCACCCTCCTGGTCCCAATTAATTCCCTTAAATGGCTAGGTATGAATTTACCTTAGTTGGATATTTATTTCCTCGAATAAATACGCTAGAAATAATTAATTTAGGAATTTATCCCATTTAAACTAAACAAGTCAAAACTATGAAAATTTTTGTGGGGCCGATCAATCGATCTGATCAGCTTCTTATTCGAGACTCTGTTTCGTCCATTAACATATCTCAAAGATTTTTATTTTATTCTCCCAACCTTATTTAATCACAAACAACTATATATATTCAAGGCAAATAGGTTATAATCATCCTAGAACCAAGAATCAATAACTAATTTCTAGAAGTCCCAATGTCTTCCTAATTTGCGATTTTATCCGATTTCAATCATTCAACTTCAGAAACATCCGTTTTCATTCACGAAAACCCAACCCAATAATATTTATAGTTTTACACACCAACTAAAGTATGAGAGATAAACACACTAAATCATTCAACCAAGTAAAAACTTGCCTCGGGGATAAAATCAACGACCTCGAGTCGAATCTCGCGGAGTTGGCTCGGAATCCCCCCTTCTTCCTCTCTTCCTTCCTTTCTTCTCTTATTTATTTTATCTCTTTTCTTTATTTCTCTTTTTCTCTCCCTCTCATGCCTTATAAGGTAGAAATAAGTGTCTATCCCTTATAAACCCAAAAATGACTCGTTTACTCAATTGCGAGTCCCTGCTAGTCCAAAAATCTCCAAAACCTAAACACTGCCCCTGGTTACTCTATTCTGATTATCTTGTCCATTCCAAAATCAACCGTGCACTCAAAATCTCCATCTGAGTCACTTAACTAAAATTCACTAGTCATACCTGACACTTCTTAGTACGCGTTTTCTACAACGTAAAATAATTCCTGTCGTTTACCCAGTTATGACATGACATTAAAACATTTCGACTCATTCACTCAGTCCCCTAAGTAAATGTAACACATGTCGATAAGCATCTAACGCTTATTAATCCATAATTTACTATTCACTAAAATTCCTCAAATTAACAAATTACGCCCATTTATGTAATTTAAATATCCATAAAAGTGCGGGGTATTACATTCTCCCCCCTTGCAACGGAATTTCATCCCCAAAATTCGGATACGACCGGTACTATCAACCTAGGAGCTCTAATCACACTACATCATACTGCCCAAAAGTAGAATGGTAGTAACCCAATGGTACTCTACCATACACTCGTTCACGGTACCCACCTATCTCAAGGCTTATACTCTAACGCACGAACTTAACAACAAGCTTAACTAAATCTCTATATGCTACAACACTACCTCATTCATAAGGTTGATTCTAACAACATCACATCGCACATGGTGCTTTCATAACCGCCTATAAAGAAAATAAGCCTATAATCGTCAATCTAACTTATTGATCCCATCGAATATCCATTACTAGGCGTCCACTCATCTACATCAGGACATCTAATTTCCTTCAATAAGGAAATTACACTAACACTTGACTACTCCCATCAGTCTTCTCGCTTATCTTAGGTGTTCTAACTCTTGTTTCACCTACACAATTGGGTTATTGCGTGCCTCCTACGATGTTCAATCCAACCCATAACTGCTCCAAAGCATATTATTCAGCTTTTAGACCATGCCCCTCCTATTTTGGGAAGTATATAAAATCAACTTACCAAGGTGCATACACACCCTATAATCCATTCTTATCAGCACGCTACTGCAAACTCCATAGACGTAACACTTTCTCTAAAAATGGGCCTCACTTTCTTTTCAGCCCGGTCCCTCGAGTTACTCGAGATTCCATTCTTCCTATTCCTGGAAACCCAATCCTTCTTAAAGTTAACCCACCAATATTCTCGTGGTTAACTCACAAAAATCTTCCTAAAACATCTCCATATGCCCCACTGGCCTTTCTTCCTAATAACCCTAAGATCGATGTGTTTCCTACATACGTAAAATGAGTATTATACTAACTATATCCCTAGTGACCAAGACCTCTCTCAATTTCTGACATTTGCTCGGTTTCATGTGTGGGATGTCTCGCAATGTGAAATCCAGTTAAGGAACCCTCCTGTTACACTACTTCCTCACATCTTCGATCATCGAGATATAACGGCCTAAGGCACACCATCAGGACGTTCGAAATCCTACCTCATTAACCTACTAATGTACTTCAACCGCTATGTCCTTCCATCTTGGTGAAATGGAAAGTCTAACTAATCGGGGCATATACTCTCTGCAAAAGCGCTATGAACATTATACCCAAAACATATTTCCTCTGAATTAGCTTTCTATTCAAGGCCTGGCTATAAGCCTCAACCCGATTTCCTTTACCTTGCCTCACCCACATACTTGCGGTGAGAGAAACATTTCCAGTGCTTTTCCATCGCACATCTACTTTTTATTATCCCCTAATCATCACATGGATCTCATCTAATTTCACCAAAACCAATATCCTAGCATACAACATCTCTCCACTCCCAACGTCATTAAGGTTCGTGTGTGGAGTGTCTCGCGAAAAGAAATCCAAACAAGGAGCCCCTCTAATACACTAGTACTTAACTTTGTCAGTCATGGAGGTATGTCAGCGTAAAACATGAAAAATTATATATATCATGTATATCCCCCATGCACTTAAATCATGCTAGTGAAACATCTACTTACCTAAGTTCCATCTAAACACATAATAAAGGCGAGCTCAACCTGTATCCAGTTTAGATATGGAAACAACAACTAGTTCCACCCTAGAACCACGGATACGATAGTCTTGCAATCATTAGCCTGCTATTGCTCCCATAATCCACAAATATATTACTCTTACAATAGTACTATAATCGTATAACACACACAAAACAAGGAGTACAAACCTAATATAAATTCAAAATAGAACCCCGCTACCGCAGAAAAATATATAGACATACACTACATAATGTTTTCGATACTACCAATAAACTCGAATCACACACATGAAATACTTTGACTCAACCTTGCCGCACAAAATATACCTCCTTCGTCCGAGGTGAAACTCATAACAATAACTTCACCAGTCTCCCTGACTGCTCCAAATGGTTCGCAGACATAGTACACTTGTCCTAATTGAACCTAAAATCTAATTTAATCAATGCCCCATCTCGGCACTCCATTCTTGTCCTTCAACTCCTACCGGGCAAGGACTAGCCGCTTGGTTCTACGCTCCACATTGAAACACTCCCCATCTCTGGCCACCCTAACCATGTTAAGGTTACCAATATCTCAGAGTCTATAGTCTCGATCCTGACAATCATCTTCATAATCCCCTTAACTTCTTCGTCAAAAGGAAACTCCACCACCCACCTAAACATCCCTGTTTCAAAGAATTCCCCGGTGGATGTCCAACAATGGGGTTCCATGAACACAAATTCTCCATAATTGTTAGGAACACTTTCTAGTGACCCTATCATTCTTCTGAAGGACTATCTCTTTATTGTACCTACCTTACTTTGGTACAAGGTTCACGTCTCCATATCACTATTTATTCACTGTCAACCTCTAACCGATCCTTATGTGACTAATTCAAAATTGCATTATTTTCATTCTTGCTAAATTATGGGAACTCGCGATTAAAACTATTCGTAAGATAACTTTATGAGAAAAATATCCTAGTCTCTTAAACATGGTGTCTACCATTCCCACCATTTCAATGTTCCTCCCACGAGTGAAAATTTTTTCCTCAAATTTCCACATCTGGGCATTTCCATACCCTGCTCTAAGCCTAAAGCTTCTAAGGCTTCTACTTCCAATGAGTAATGCTATACTTACTTCGCACGACTTAAGTTCAACATATGGTCCTTGTCAAAGACCCTTTCAAACTTTTTCCCCACTTAACTTCACGGGGTAATTCGAGTTTAGCACCACTCTCTATACTGTAGTGGTACGTCAATAAATATAACAACTATATGCTAGTAGCCGTTGTAGCAATCCATGAAAATACCACAAAGGGAGTGACCTCTGTTGCGGTCCTCGTCCCCGACTTCAACTTACAACTCCAACTAAGACACGTCTCCTTCTACCATCACCACGGCCTTCCCTGGTCTCCCTTCATCGATCAACACACGAATCTCGAACGAGCACACAAAAGATTTACTATAATCTTACATAATAGCAGGAGAATGAAATCTCACCAGAGGAATCAACAATCTTAATCATAAGGATCTATATCAAATCAAAAGCGTAGTACGTCCGCACAGATTCCTAAGGACATAAGAACCTGATGCTCTGATACCATATGTGATACCCTGCCTAATAAAATAGCGGTCGATCAATATTGTAGCAAATTAAAAAAGGAGTCTCATAAGGTTCATTCTTAGCATCACTATTGATAGCCAATTTAATTATTAATAACCTATTAGGCTGGCCTCAAAATTTTATTTAACTAATCTTTTTAACCAAACCATTCAATTAAAATATTCACATAGTTTATATATATATAACTGAAATGAAATAAAATAATCGAACACTCGAATCTACATAATACAACCAAATCGAATGTCGCGCTAAAAGGCGGTAAAAGAATAAATAAGTACAATTGGGCTTTCGACCCGAATGTTACTACAATGCTTCCTATCTAGATCACAAGAATAGAAGCGTCTAAAAATAAACCTGCAGGCATCCAAAGCTGCTGCAGCAACGTCTGATTCGAAAGGATCATCATCCAGGTGTCCCTGTGTCTAGACACCTATATATATATATATATATATATATATATACCAATTTAAATATGAGATAAATTCATATTTTTAAATATGGAATTTATGCACTTGCTAAATATTTTCAAAACTCGATCTCCGACCCATTTTCTTTATTTTATCTCTCTTGCTATATATATATATATATATATATCCAAATAACTGAAAAACAAACAGAAGCACTCAGAAATCTAGAACAATTACAAATTTGTAGATTAGAATATATTGGAGATTACACCAGAAAATATATACAATATTGGACACAAACTGGAAAAACTAATGATATAAGTTTATTAGATAGATATATACAAAAAATACCGGGGAAAATAGGTGAAAAAATATGGAAAAATTGGCACAAAGTAGAAGAATATATATATATATATATATATAGCAAGAGAGATAAAATAAAGAAAATGGGTCGGAGATCGAGTTTTGAAAATATTTAGCAAGTGCATAAATTCCATATTTAAAAATATGAATTTATCTCATATTTAAATTGGTATCGTACTCCCATGAGATACCCCTCACCCCTCTTCTAATAGTGCACACCTATCGCATATCTTTCAAACAACCTAGTTAAGCTACCCTGTCTAACTAAAGCATTCAACCATCCTCTAAAAATCCTCATACTAGATTACTAAGGACTAAACTTCTCCCCATTCCCAACTTTTCTCTACGTTCATGTGTGGGGTGTCTCGCGAAGAAAAATCCAAATAAGGAACCCCCCCGATACACTACTACCTAGCAATGTTGATCGTCGAGAATCATTAGGCCCTCAGCACTTAACGCGTATATACATATGTAGCTTGCATATATATATATATATAGAAAGAGATAGCTCTTATAAGAACCTGTAATTCATTTTCATATAAATCTGGATATGAATCTACCAGAAAGGGTATCACTCTTTTTAAATCTTTTCATTTTACACAAGTTTAATTTATATAATTATTCATCTTCATATACAAACAATATACTATACATAACAAGTATAATTATACCTATCACAATCATAAGTATAATAACCATCCCTCTGAGATATAACTCGAGGATGCAGTCTCATAGTGCCTATCCAAATTCGGATTTACTCACTCAACTGCGGTACAAAGCCAGACTCACTCATGGTCATGGTGAAAATATACACAATGGTGGAGGCGGTCATGTTCCCTCTGCAAGTGGAGTACACACATCGCACTCGAACGCGGGACGATATGACCTGGGGATATACTCTCCCTGATCATCAAGCCAGAGGATTCACCCACATCGCGCAACCTCCCCGGATCGCACTAGAGAAAATATATAATCTAGCTGTTCCAACCCTACGCCAAAGGAAAGCATGTGGAACTAGCCTTTAATATACAAATATACCAATCACACACAAATATATATGTATTCGTATCATATTATATATACTGTAAAAATGTTGTATATATAATCTATATCACTTCTCAGTACATATGGCTATAACTTCCAATCTCATATAGCGATAGTCAATACCCCCGAATGTTTCCATTCATAATAGTATATAGGTATTTACCGACTTAAAATACTAGACCTATACGTACTCTCTTACTTAGTATATAACTCACACCTTAATCACTTTGTAAGGATTTATTTTATAATATCCCAAATATACCAATTTGTAATAATTCCATCCTACTCACATCCTAGGATTTACTCAAATACAATCGGCCCATATATATTCTAAGTAGATAAATATATCTATACTCGCTTGCTGAAGACTTCCCGCAAACGTTACTCATCTTAAACCTTCATTAAATCCATACCCCTAATTATACACTAAAATTAACCCGTGGTTCCCTCTTTCGATCCAAGGTTTACTCACCCTTAATACCATTGTATAGGAGTCGTAATATAGAATATTGAATCCCCTAAAATGAATCTCCAAATTTATAATTTCACTTCCCTTAAAGTTAAGGAAAAAAATCTCAAAATGCTGCAAGGACCGAATCGATTCGGCTTGTTCGAATCGCTTCTCTTTCCCCCGAATTGATTCGTCCTGTCCGAATCGGTTCAAAAATGTTCAACTTTCTTACTGTCTCATACCGAATTGATTCATCTTATCCGAATCGATTCGGCTGCATCGAATACAAAATCTGTTAAGGGTTTACATCTTCCCCAAAAATCCAAATATCCACCCAACCTCTATTTTTGTTGTTTCTAATCTCAACCAACAACTCTATAAACATCTAATATATGTTATTCAAATAACACATCAATTAAATCAAGTGATTAAACAATTAAATCAAGATTTCAAACCCTAAATCCATTTTTACCAATCTTCCATTTTCTCACCCACAATTACACCATTAACATGGATTTAAACTTATAATTCATCTACTATCATCCTCACAATAAATCCTTATGAAAATTTATCCTAAAAACCCATTTATACAAGAATCCCTAAACCCAAAAATCATATAGTTTTACACACCAACTTCAATATGAGAAATAAACACACTAAATCATTAAAGCAAGTTAAACACTTGCCTCGTTGGATAAATCTGACGACCTCGAGTCGAATCCCACGGAGTTTGGCCGGAAATCCCCTTTTTCTTCTCCCTCTCTTACATTCTCTCTTATCTTTCTCTCTTTTCTTTCTTTCTCCCACTCTCACGTGTCTTATATAGAGAGAAATAAGGTTTTATCCCTTATAAATCCAAAAATGACTCGTGTACTCAATTACGAGTCCCTACTAGTCCGAATGTCCCCGAAACCTAAACACTACCCCCAGATACTCTATTCTGACTATCTTGTCCATTCCAAAACTAACCGCGAACTCGAAATCTCCATCCGAGTAACTTAACTATGATTCACTAATTAAACCCAACACATCTCAATATGGGTTTTCCAATTAAAATATTATCCTTTGTTGCTTTACCCAACTACGACATGTAATTAAAATAATCCGACTTATTTACTTAGTCCCAAAAGTAAATGTAACACACGTCGGTAAACATCTAACACTTTTAAACTCCAAAAATTATTATTCACAAAAATTCCTTAAATTTCCAAATTACTCCCACTTATTCAATTTAAATCTCTATAAAAATACGGGGTATTACACCCTGCCTAACTAAACTGTTTCACCCATCTTCTAAAAGTTCTGATAAACCCGAGTACTAAGGACTAAACTTCTCCCCATTCCCAATATTGTGCTATGTTTTGTGCGTGGGGTGTCTCGTGAAGCGAAATCCAAACAAGGAAGCCCCCTCCCCCGATATACTACTACCTGACAATGTTGATCGTCGAGATCCATTAGGCCCTCAACACATAACGCATATATAAAAACTAATATATATATATATATATATATATATATATATATATATATATATATATATATATATATATATATATATATATATATTTCTCACTAGAACCTATGATTCATATTCATATAAATACGGATATAAACCTACCAGAAGGGGAAATACTTTTTAGTCATTCCTTTTACTTTACACAAGTTTACTTTATATGATATCTCATCTTCATATCTAAGAAATATACTATATGCAACACGTATAATTATACCTATTACAATCATAAGTATAATAACTATCCCACTGAGATATAACTCGAGGATGCAGTCTCATAGTGCCTATCCACATCCGAGTTTACTCAATCAACCACGGTACCAAGACAGACTCACTCATGGTCATGGTAAAAATACACAACGGTGGAGGCGGTCATATTCCCTCCTGAAAGTGGAACACAAATATTGAACTCGTATATGGGATGCTTTGACCTAGGGATATATTCTTCCTACTCCTTAAGCCAGGGGATTCACCCACATCATGCAACCTCCCTGGATAGCACTAGAGAAAATATATAATCTGGGTGTAAATCCCTATGCCCGGGGAAGCCTGTGGAACCAGCCTTTAAGATATAAATATACTGTTCACATACATATATATTTAATTCCGTATCATATCATATATATATACAGTAACAACTCCCGTATGTAATATATATCACTTCTCAATATATATAGACAGAATAGCATATAAGTATTCTCTTACTTAATATATAACTCCCACCTTAATCACTTTCAAGGATTTATACAAAATCTAGAATATAACAATTTGTAATAATCAAATAAGTATTCTATCGACCTATTTGATTCCATATGTATCGCATCACCTATAATAATAGTCGTCACTAGACGTATCGGATAACCGCTCAATCATCTTTAGTCGATATCCTAAATTCCATCCTAGTCTCCTCCTAGGATTTACTCAAACAAAATCGACATATAATTACATTTTCTATGCGCACAATTATACATGTATAATCACCCGCCGAAATACCACCCCGAGTGTTGCTCGTCCTAAACACCCCTAAATTAGTAAGCCATGGATTTTACTTTGAACTAACCCAAGGTATACACCTTACTCAAATAAAAATTTAGAAATATCCACACTATTTTTAGGAACCCCAAATATCTAAGTCCATAATTTATTTTCCTCAAAACTACACATTAAGTGTCACACAATTTTGCACCCTCCTAGTCCCAATTTATTCCCTTAAATGGCTAGGTATGAATTTCCCTTAGTTGGATATTTATTTCCTCAAGTAAATACGCTAGAAATAATTCATTTAGGAATTTATCCCATTTAAACTAAACAAGCCAAAATGGTCAAAATTTATGTAGGGTGGATCGATCGACCCCTCGCCGTCGATAGATCGATCGTTCAGATCAGCTTCTTCTCTGAGACTCTGCTTCGGCCATTAACATACCTCCAAGATTTTTATTTTATTCTCCGAGACTTATTTAATCACAACAAACTATATATATTCAAGGAAATCCAAGAATCAACAACTAATTTCTAGAAATACCAATGTTTTCCTAATTCAAGATTTTATTCGATTTCAATCGGTCATATTCCGAAATGCCCGTTTTGATTCACGAAAACCTAACCAATTTTTTTTATAGTTTTACACACTAACTAAAATATGAGAAATAAACACACTAAATCACTAAAGCAAGTAAACACTTGCCTCGTGGATAAAATTCGACAACCTGGAGTCGAATCCCACGGAGTTGGCCTAGAATCCCCTTTCTTTTTCCTCTCTTCCTTCCTTTCTTCTCTTCTTTATTTTTTCTCTTGTCTTTCTTTCTCTTTATCTCCCTCTCGTGCCTTATAAGAGATAAATAAGAGCTTGTCCCTTATAAACCCAAAAATGACTCGTTTACTCAATTGCGAGTCCCTACTAGTCCAAAAATTCCAGAAACCTAAACACTCGCCTCGAATACTCTATTCTGACTACCTTGGCCATTCCGAAACTAACCGTGTAATCAAAATCCCCATCCTAATCATTTAACTAAAATTCACTAGTCGTACCCAACATTTCTCAGTACGCATTTTCTACAACGTAAAATAATTCTCGTCGCTCTATCCAGTTGCGACATGACATAAAAACATTATGACTCATTCACTCAGTCCCCTAAGTAAATGTAACACACTTCCATAAGCATCTAACGCTTATTAATCAAGAATTTACTATTCACTAAAATTCCTCAAATTACCAAATTACGCCCATTTATGTAATTTAAATATCCATAAAAGTGCGGGGCATTATAGAGTCCAACCTCTTTCACAAACTACCCAAACGCGCTCATCAATGGACTTTAACTATGATTTCATACGTGCTTTCCAGTAGGCATAATTAGACTCATCAAAAATGAGCATCCGATTATATAAGTGTTCCATTGTAAAAATTGTAATTTTTCACAAAACAGATTTTTCAAAAAAATTAGTATCACACAATTTTGCGGAAAACAGGATCACTCGATAAATTAGAGAAACCTTCTTTGATACCAATATGTGAAAATATGGTGTGATACTAATTTAATTAAATTCAAAATTTCCAAATTAAACATATTTAATTGGATTCAATTTTTAAACCAATTTAATTCATCCCTAAAACATGCATCTATGTGTGGGTGAATCAAACCAACACAAATATAATTGTTGACATGCAGATTTCAGGAAAAAATCCCTTTCAGGTAAAACCTTTTATTTCTCTATGGATGATAAATCGCAACTTACATACACAATGAAATTCGTAATGAATATCACATAGATACTCACATAGACAAGCAGCCTAGAATCAACAATGGAATAACCGCAGCAGCCAACAACAACATGTAGTCCCAATTCATCCTGGAATACCCACGAGCACTCCCAGTTATCATGCAGTCGAAGTCAGTCGTAGAGATAACACGCCACAAAGAAATGACTTCACCAAAGTTGAATCTTGGGATCTAAACCAAATCACTAAAGTATATGGAATTTTTGTGAATTGAAAACAAAAAGGATTAAACCCTCAAATGAAGAAGACAATGTATTCTGCTGGTTTGCAGTTTGTGCATAATGAAAAACGTCGGTTTTCTTAATGAAAACGGGGTGGTTTAACACGCTTTATACAAAAAACTTAAGGTGGCGCATTGCTAGAACGAAATCAGGTTGTCGCTCGAATTATGATACGTGTCGCTCGAACGAGATTCGCGCAACTTTAACTTGTCACTTAAATGATAAGCTTGAGTTGCTCGAACGACTGAGAAAAAAAATTATTTTTTCTTTAAAAGTCCACCTTAACACTTAGAAAAAATTCTTTGACCAAAAACTCCGCTTCAACACTTATAAAATAATTTAGAAAAATTATCCCAACACACTAAGTGAATCGTTAAGGTTTTGAAACACAAGCTTACCAAAATTAATTTTGCAGAGGCATCTTTGTTAAAGAACGTTGATATTCGAATCCGTATTGCCGCATGATTGAACTTGAATAAGTCTTCTACGGTTGTAGAGGTATATGACATACTCAAATGTAAACCGGATAATAAAATAATGTCCTTATAAAGAGCATTTTTTAGATCAGAAATCCTAACTCTCAATAGTTGTTTTCTGAAAATGATTTTCATGAGTTTTTGTACGAAAAATCTATTTCTCTCTTCTCTCTCTTATTTTTTCTTTCTTTTCTCATACTTCCTAAACTTCTAAAATGTTGAGACGAATGCTCGTTTTATAAGTAGGTTGGAAGGATTTGGATCGATGGCTTAAATCAAGGGCTGAGATTAAATGACCGCTTGAAGTTTAAATCCAAGGGCTTAAAATGCACTGTACAAAATCCAACACTGATTGGTTGAAAATGTGTGCACTGGGATTGATTAACGGGTGAAAAGTAGCATCGCGTCAAAACGTTAATCGTTGAATTTGTTTCACCGCATTAATACAAAAAACCTAAATTATGCACTTGCGATAAAAGTATAGCGGTAAGTCGGGTATCAAATCAACAGGGAGTGTTCGACATATTTTAATCGATTTATTATTTCAAGAATAAAAATGTAAAAGGTGATGGGTGGTTGTAAATAAAAGAAAAAAAATAAGAAGTTAAGTCTAAACAATATTAAATAAAATGAGAGTCGGGATCGCGTACCCGCCATGGGCTAAACAAGCGGAATTAGAATTTTGGTTCGAAAATATTTAATCGAGCATTTTTAATTAATCATAAACATCACACATGAAGTAATTTAAGCCAACGATGCGAGATTAAATATTTAATAAAAAATGGTGACACGCGTCTTAAAATGGGATTATCGCTTTAAATACTAACGTTGTGTGACATTGAAAGTGAAAAGCATAATAATCCCATTTTAATTCGCAAGGTTTCAATTAAATATAATTTTACACGGAATCTAATTTTCGGAGCTCGACGCCCATCAATGGCGGACACAGGACCCGAACTCTGTTTAACTACTCAAACAACATGATTAAATTAATAAAATAACTAATTAATAAATTAAAGCAAGAAATAAATTAATTTAACTAATTAACTAAGCATGGACATAATTAACAAAGCATGGAAATGGAACAAAGCTAGAATAATAAAAGAAACTTACATTAATAGTGGATTACACAAAGAAAATAGAGGAGAGGGGTGGTCTCACAAATAAACCCCAATGTTTTCAAACCCTATAACTAACCTAAACTAATTAAGAGAAGAGAAAATGAGCTCCTAAATTAATTCACCCTTACAAAAATACACCAAGGCTCCCTTTTATAGCAAGTTACATAAATAGAAAAAAAGAAAATGGAAAATAAAATAAAAGGGGATAAGTTCTCTAATTGAGAAACAAAAGAAAAAGGATAAAGAAAAAAAAAGGAAAGTAGCACAAACAGGGCGGCCAAACAGAACACCGGTCGCCCGACGGGTGGTGACTGGTCGACCGCACAAAAAGGGGAGAACACACTGTCCAACTCGCAAGGCAAAAAATGATTTACTGATTGATCGCAGCGTCTAGCCGGTCGACCGCTTCTGCCGGGACAATCCACCAAAATTGCAAACATGGCTGCTACACCAAGACCCACATGTGTCAAACCTCCATGGATATACCAACAAGAACCACCATGGCTGCCATGTTGCCGAGACCACTACCATCTCGTGTTGGAACAACCGCTCATGTATTGGAACAAGCCGAGACCCAAATATAATGTCACAAACCAAAACCTTCATTAAAATGGTAATACCCACCACCTCCATTAATGGCTAACAAAAATCCCCAAAAAGTAGATGTTCAAGGCCCATTTGCGCTTGTGGAGAATAATCAAGCTCCAATTTTGCACGAAAGTCCCGAATTTCTAACGAACCCAAAACTCGAGCAAAACCCGGGCCAAAACCCAAGTCGCCATATTCATTTGCTGTCAAAAACGAAGTAGGGACACAAAGGTAATTAATCGATTTGTTATTAAAGAAGAAAAGGGACATGGGTGTAATTAATAAAATTGTTAATGAATCTTTTATTAGTCTTTTCGATTAAAGGTCCGTGTTTTCTTCGTTCAGACTCCGATTATCGCACCGTTCATGGCCACGCGAAGCTTGGCCCGAGGGCTACAACTTTCTTCGGGCAAAAATTCCAAAGTATAAAATTACGAAAATGCCCCCGAACGTGCGAATCGTGACGAAACTTAACCGGAATGCGACCAAACTTCATACTAAACATCGTAACACCTATAAATCTCAATAATACCTCAAATAACATGTTAGCTTATAAGACGGAGTTTTTATGGTTATCGAGCATAATTATAGCAATTACGGTACCCGAGGGGACTAAAATGCCTAAGTTCGAGGGTAATTAAATACATAATTCGATACGAATCAGGGATCACAAATGAACACATACAGACCTTAGATTATTTTAATCTAACGGTTAGGAATAAGTGTTGCAAATGTGAGAGACTGAAAACACAAAAGCGCATAAATCCAACTACGATTGTGACACTGCACAAAAACAAATAATTAAATAATCGATACATAATTTGTATGTCTTAACGAGATTTGTATGCTTAAAAAACATCATGCGTGAAGCGTCATTTAAATATTAGCATTAAAATATTAACACAAAGGGATACGAATGAGTTAGCATACCTGAAAATATGACAACTGAAATTCTGAAGCATCACCCAAAAAAATAATAAAAATGAAGAAGTTGAAACACTTGTGAGATAAAAGACATGATTGAGTCATTTTAGAATTATGCCATCGTTCTTTACAATGCATTAGACCAAAATTCATAAACTAACTTTTGACAATTTGCACTTACAAAAATACATATAGATTTTGTAAGGTAAAAAAAAGGCCTAGAAAACTATACAAAAGTGGGAGAAAAAAGTTTACGAAAGTAGTATAGCTAGGCATCAAAAAATTAATATCCCATTGAAAGGCAATAACATTGTATTCCTGGGATATATTCTCTGAATCACTATACAAAATGCCCTTGTATCAAACTCGATGTATTTCTAACTAAGATTAGTGTTGTGCACGAAAATCTAGAAGAAATTTTAATAGTTAGTATCAATTAAAGAAAATAGATGAAACTAAAAGTGATATATAGACAACATATAGGCGGTGTACATTGTTGTGGGAACCCCATTTAAATAATCTACGGGAATTTATCCACTTTTTATGCTTGGCCATCAGCTCCCAATCATAATAAAGGTTATAAAATGGTTCAAAGTTGATATAGAATCGTAACATGTATATAAATATATTATGCATAAAAAATTAACGACATACATCTCATTGGCGTTTATAAGAGTATTTTCAGGTATACAATGTATGTCGTGAAAAGAAAACCATCATAGGGAAGGAGGACGTTGATTCAATTAGAACTTGTGCATCGAGATAACCCTACATATAACTGCCCATGACTGAAAACGGGTGTGTGCAAGTCAATTCCCATAAACTTTACAGATTGACGTTGCGATTTGTTAATTATCATGGCATTTGCGAGTCGAATTGGAAATTAATGTCATGTCATTTTGATAGGAATTTCCGCAAATGAAGGAGTTAAAGATACTCTTGGAATAAAGACTAAATTGCCACACTTATCCCGAGTTAGAATTTGGGCCTTAATGACATGTTCTCCAAGATTCGTAATGACCAAACGTGTGCCATTGCAAAGACCGTCTTTTGGCGCAATTTTTCTCAACAACATAATTGGACACCCTACTTTGAGGTCCAACATAATAAGAGTAAACCATAAGGATTAGGAGAGTTCAAAAACTCTTATGGGTATTGATTATGTACGTCTGAACATGATTCATCATCGCATAATTTGTCAACATCGAAATACATTTTTGTATCACCTGGGAAAATGTTTGAGGCTAAATTATTTATAGCACTCACATTATCATTCAGTGCAGAAAGAATTGTCCGTTAAGTGAGGAAGCTTGGAGTAACAGTACCATCCACATTCAACAATGGATACACTTTGGCAATTAAATCTTCAACATCATTAAACCTCTGTATGGTCGAAGGTAATGTTACATTTTCAAGTGGGTTGGACCCAATCTAATGAAATGGGGGGAAAGTTAAACTAACATAATAGGTATAATGAAGAATATTGAACATATTTATAAAATAAAAGGTGATACCTGATTCAAAAATGTTTAAAATTGCATAGTTTCAGGCTCCAAATGATTGAGTCGCATGTTTAGATTTAAGGTCAAAACATGGATGTGTTTCCAAAGTGCAGACTGCCTCAGTGATGTAATTACAATTTCGTCATAAACTTGTCTCGGGATAACATGTAAGATTTGTCTGAAATCTCCACCTAAAACAATAGTCATTCCCTCAAAAGGCTTTTTAGCATTACAAATATCTTGAAGAGTCCGATCAACAGCCTTAACACAATGTCTATGTTGCATTGGGACTTCATCCCATAAGATAAGTTTAGACGATTTAAATAGCTTCGGATGGATTAACTTCTTTGTAAATCCGCAATTGGAGTTTTAAAGAGTATCTAATGGAATGCAGAAAGATGAATGTGCGGTTCGACCACCGACGAATAATAAAGAAGCAATCCCAGATGATGCGACAATAATAACCGTATGACCCAAACTACGATAAAAAGTTGCACTTGTATTATACAAAAATGTTTTTTCAGTTCCAGCACCCCCATTCAAGAAAAAAGTAATTCCTTTATTTTCAAAAAAGGATGAAGTTATTGTCATGTAAGCCAAATGTTACCCCTCATTAAGGCGGGTAACATCAAGTTTTGCGTCACCTTGCTCTCCTAATGATTGTAATTATTGATGTTCCCACACTAACCTATTCCCACCCATAGTACTCTAATTTTAAGTTGGTAGAGGCATTGGAGGAAAGTCAGATAAAGTCTTACCAGACTCTTGAAGCACTTCATTTAGAAGAAACAAACCATAATCTTTAACTTGGACGTTCGTTGGGCTTGGAATAGAAAAAAGTATACGGAACTTGATGTGTAAGTATAACACCAAAAACCGTCACATATATGAATGGCAAATTGATTCCATAATAAATCAGGATGCTAAGGGAAACATTTTGTAAGTATAACACCCAAAAGGCGTCTAAGTTAATATCCAATTCGAATGATTGATGCCTCTTATAAACATTGAACCCATTCATTATCATCTTCAAGCAATCCCATCGCTACACATGCATACTTAAAAGTATCGTGCATGATATTGTTGATAGTGCATAAGTAATCAAAGGATGTCGGTCCTTTGACAACGATGAGAAGAAATTGCAAATAAAATCTTTCACCTGAATCAGGTCTAGCAAAGTACATTCTACCAATAGTAAACTCAATTGTTTTCCTCGGAGTCTAGAGTTTTATTGTATAACTCCAAACATAATGTTGCAAAAACTCTTGGTAGGTGTAAGCTCATGCAAAAACATTCGATGCGCAGAAAGCAAAAAATCTAGTTCAGGAACTCATTTGAACCCTAGCCCTATCAGCAATTGTACTCGGAGATTCTGTAGGATTGAACATAACATGATGCATCAAAGGTAAATGAAAATCTAACCACGTAACAGGTGGTTTTTCCTGATGCATGTGATTACCAAAAATTCTGCAGGCAGCTTCGGGGGGGCCGATGTACCTTGCATCTAAATTTTATTAGATTTCATCAGCAATTCCCAAGACCATAGTCATGTGATTATGGCCTTGATAAATGTACTTGTTAATATATTTAATAAAATCTAAAACGGAGCAAACCTCAACATTGATGTGATAATTGAATAACCGAGATAAATATGGATTATAAGGCATAACATCGTTTTTTGTACCTTTGCCCACTGGAAGTAGTATATTCCCTACCATCGTTATGACGATGATAGATTGGATATCCGGTTGAAGTGGCATCTGAAAATGCTCCTGGATATTTTTTCGTGCATCTACCATTTTCCATGCAATGAGAATTAGGATTCAAGGAGCCACAAGGACCATGAACCATACAACCAAGAATGGATTTGAAAAGAATTGGATCGTCGATGGGTCTGGAAACTGTGCACAAACGATGTTATCTAACTGGGCACATGTTTTAATCTTTATTTGGCTATCAAGGAAAAGAAGAGCATGCATGTGGGGTAAACCTCATTTTTGGAATTTGATCGTAAAAATGTGGGCAACTTTCCTACCAAAAACATTTTTATCCTTTATCTCCTTCATTAATGAATTTCCCTTTAATTGAAATACACGTGCGACCAAGTCGGGATAATCGACTGCATTCTGACTCGGTAATAGTTCCTTAGTGATTTCAGGCCATTTAGGATTGGCAGTCACTGTGAGAAAAATATATGGGTGTTGATGGAATCGTGTTATGGCCAGCGAATCTTGGTAGATCTCAAACATATTTTGTGCACTACCAGTGAAGGAAGATTGCGAAATCATTCATTTACCAATTTTTAAGGGTTCAACACCCTCAAATATACAATCCGTAAGATCTTTGTATAATTTCAGCACGAAGGGTGTTTTGATTAAGTCTGAAATAAGTTAAGTGATTTTTTTTCTATAGAATCCCAGGCATCCACAATGAACTCTTGAAAACGTTTACTTCCTCTCAAAATTGTAGAGTATTCAGTACCGTGTTAAAATAAACGATATCCGTAATAATGTAACTGAGTAAGTCGATTATCTTGTTCAACATTATTTACTACATCCCATAGCTTCATTTCAGGCTCCCATCCAAGCTGACCATAAGGGTATAGAAGTACATAATGCAAAGGAAGGTATGTTAGGTGACATTCACTAATTTGCATCAATAGATTTCCCCCATGCAAGAGAACAACAATATCGCTCGTTGTAGAGGAATTGTGGCCATCGCCAGGTAAAATAATAGCAATCTCATCGGTCGATGGCAAATTATACCTTTTACGATCTGCTACAGTATTATAATGAAGGTATGCTGGCAAGTTTTGTCCCCCTCAAGAGGATTCTTCTAATATTGCAAATGCCTACCGATATATGTATTATAACGGATTATTATCCTACATGGAACGTTTAATTATTCGAAAGACATCAGTACATAAACATGGATTTATGCGTTCCATAATTTGCAATGCCACATCCGGATCGTATATGTATAATTGTGCATATGCAGCTTCATGTTCAAGACCTGGTTTCGATAGTAAGACCCCTGTACGATGATGTAACTCACCATGAATGGTGAAAGATGTGGGACCCCTACCTATGAGGACTCTATCATCCATCTAGACACCTAGACTCGTAAATGCATTAGTAGAATTATACTCCCTAATATGATTCTAAAAATACTTGCATTAAACATCTTTGCCATCAAATAAATGTTTAATTTTCATTGGGGTTTCAATGAGATTTGGCTAATGAACTTGTCCCTGTTTTCAAGACTTTCCAAATAAGGGGCGCACTTTCGATGTGTCGGATAACCTTTCATCCATACAATGTAAAGCGTGACAATAAGGCCACGAAACAGTCATGGGGAAAATGCCTACTAAAGTCAACATATGATTCTCGATTTGTACTCGTACTTGCTACATTGCTGACACCTGATGGAGTGGATCTAAGTATAACATGAAAAGAATGTGTTAAGGAATATGAAATATGTCATTAGATAAATTTCCAAACAATAAAAGATATACAAAAGATTTACCTAGAGTGGTTATCTTTAGTTTGGGGGAGATATTCAATACTATCTGTATCAGTGGAAGGTAGATTTTGAACAGTTTCAGATGGTTCATAGGGGAAGCCATGATTAACAAATGTGTTGAGTTCAATTTGGTTAAAATCTTGGCAGAGATTGTGAGGCAAAACTATTGGGGGCATATAAATTTGATCAAATGGGATTGGTAATCTATTAGTCAAATGTCTAAATCTTTATAGAGGAAAGTCCAATTGTCTAAAATTCTCAATTATTATTGAAGGGAGTTCAACGCTTGCATCAATAGAGGACGATTATGAAACCCTTTCTCGCTAGGAAAACATTATGTGCTATCAATGGTAGATGGTGTTATTGACTTGGGAACATTAGGAGCCTGAGTAGATGATTAATTATTTAGTGTTTTTTGTAACTGAATTGCTCTTTATCAATTACGTTATTGTCATTGGCCAAGCTCATGTTTTGAGTTTAAGCTATTACATGGTGTCATATATTCAATAGTTGTGGTGGATTGTGGTGCAGAGTGATGGGTATTGACAGATGTAGGTTCTAGAGGCATAACATCACACGAATATTAAAAATGAGAAAGTATTTCATGTTCTCGGCGTTGTCGTTGAACCAGAACACGACTTGAGATTAAGTTATCAGATAGTGTTAAATGTTCAGTAGATTGGAAAAATTAGAATAGCAAGAAAATTTCATTTGTTGTTGGCAAAGGAATAAATGTTTCCCATTCTCGCTCCTGTCGCATTCGTTGTGCCAGGGCACATTTTGAGATTAAGGGTACATTGGGTGCCTAAAGAAGAAAAAGATTATCAGCACATAACGTGACAATAATGAAGGAGTTTTGAATAATGGTCTTATATAGTAACATTAGTAAAGGAAATTGGTAATAGTTCGTTATTTAAAATGAGGTAAATATTCTAAATCATACGGTGTATAGGAAGATGATAAATTAAAGATGTAAATTATTCAGAATGGTGTACTTAACATTTATAGTCACCTTACATGCTAAATGAAAAATGTGACCCTATAAGTAGAGGGAGAATTATAAAAACAAATAAGGTAATGTTAGAAACACACCGCTCCAGAAGAGACATTCCCATTACACATCCAACATGCCTATAGAAATGATTAAAGCATATAAAAAGAGATGAAAGGAATATAAGGTGAAATTTCTATAACGGAAAAAAGAAACTGTGGAAAGTTTTTGAGAAATATTTACCCTAATAGGTGCCACATTTGTTTTCTTTTTCCCCTTGCCTTTGTCATTTCCATTGTTATGTTGAGTATGAGGCTATGTAAATGAAATAACATCGACGACATTAATGAAATGTGAAAAGGAACTTGATTATAAGAATTGTGAAGGGGAAAAAACATATATCAAGTATAACAATAACGTCAGTATTTTTGCGCGGCCTTTGAATCTATATAATACGAAGGCAAAGTTGATAGTCAGAATTCAAAGAAAGAGGGTAGATTAAAGAGAATAGATTAAGAAAAAATGAAGAGCATGATAAAAAAATAATGAGAACAAATCGTGTCATAATTATTGAAATGTTAAACATACCACTTGTGAAGATTCCTTCTCCTTCCCTTTCCCTTTATCTATATTTGGTGCCACGTTTTCTTTTCCATTCCCTTGAAATTAGGGAAAAAGGAAAAAGAAAAAATAAATTAATAATGAAGGAAATTTTGAATAAGTACGAAGACAATAAATAGATGCATTATGTTACCACGAAAGGGATAGCATTGAGGCGGGATTCATCATAGATAACAACACCAATATTATTTAATCGCAGCCTTTGAATCTGAGAGAAAAGGAAATATTTAAAGTTAAAAGAAAAACATATAGTTTCCACACAGATGAATAGAGGAGAGGGGGTAGTTGTTACAACATTTTGTGCGTCTTCATCAACCTTTAAGAAAAAAAAAGTAAAGAACGGAGTTAGTAGGTTGAACAAATAGTAAAGAACTATAAGTAACGTACTATGCCGAATACAGTAATGTCCTCCATGTCGAAAAATAAGTCAACTATCAACTACAAAATGAAAAGATGGATAAGTCAACTATCAACTACGATTAAAATAGTCATTGAACTGTAACAACCCGCGTAATTTTGGGGGTATTTTTGAAATTAAGAGGAAAAATAAATTTTGAGATAAAATTATTTTTCTTGCCCAAATATGTTGGTTATTATTTTTAAAGGAGAGAATTTCAAATGGTTTCAAAATCAGAATTAAAATGGAGTTTTAATTGAATTTTTATTATATAGAAGAGTCCTCAAAATATAAAACTCTCTTAGAGTCCTCAAAACATAAAACTCAATAGCCAAAAAAAATATTTAAAAATATTGAACAGTACGATCGAGATAAAATTTTTTGTACAGCTTCTCTCGTCTTTAGATAATTTCTTGTAAAATTTCATCTAATTCCAACGGTCCGATCGTCCGGAATAAAATTTTTAGTGTTTGTATCTGATTAAAACTCTTTTCTTAATCAAACTCTTAATCCTTGTTATATCAACTAATTCCTGGCTTGGCTTTTCAAATCACTTTTTTCGAACTTTTCAATCAGGATACCTCTCCAAAATTACTCCCTTTCATATACAAATCATAGCCCCAAACTTATCCAAGATTTCAACCTTAGATTAGAAGGCTTATTTGGTATTTTCTCGAGTTTGGGCTAGAACGAGATTTGATTATTTCCGCAAGGAGAACGTGATGCTGTGAATAGATTTCGAGGCTGAAATTATGTGATGATTCATGTCATAATTTTGAGGTATGGGGTTTTACACAATATGCTCCTTACTCTCGCGAGTGTTATTCCCTTTGTTTTCTTATGACCATTGACTCATATTTGAATTGCTAAATTATTTTGGAAATCTGAAAATATTTATTGGAATCTGATTTGATTCACGTGGTATTATATTTAGTGTTGAGAATGTTGTCACGAGATTTTAATATGGCACTGAAGTTGGGCACCCGCCAATATTCCTTTTTTCGGATGTGCTAGAAAAATGCATAGGCGTGGTACGGTGGTGAGGCCTGGTGACCCGGTTAATGTGTTGTTGAAAAATTATATTGATATAATTGCTTATGAGATTCGCATTTGATTTGAATATTCGTACTCGTATTGTGACGTTTTATTCACCGCTAATATTTGTTGAGCATATTTCCTATCGTATTGTATACTTCCACATATTTTCTTTTAGTTGGCAGGCTAGCACGGATTTGAGGGCTATGGACCAATTGGGATGATTTTTAGCGTGGATTATTTTGGGAAGAATATTCGAGAATACAATGAGAAGATTGTATTATTTTGATGTATAGAGCATTGGAGATTTGTATTTTATTTTCGAGTTAGATGCCATAATTTATTCGAGAGAATTGTTGTATTTATTTGAAGAGATTTGAGATTAGTGGCTTCTTTTCTATTATGGGATTTAGATTCTCTATACCTTGTTATATTGTGGATTTGATTTAGTTTATCGTAGTAGCGCTCCGTTCTCTCTCCCCGGGCGGGCGAGGTGTTACAGAATGGTATCAGAGCTTAGGTATACGACAACCCTCGGGTCTTGGGTTTTGGGTCTGTTGTGTTTTTGTGGCGCGTATTTTTGGAGATAGAATCTTTAGATGATCGTTTCGTGTTAGACATCTAGATTAGATGTGAGGAATTTATTTTTGGTGAAGAGTTTATTTTTGGAGGTCGTTGGCCTGATTTTTTAGAGTTAAGTTTTCGGCGAATTTCGAGGACGAAATTCCATTGTTAGTGTGGAAGTGTAACAACCCGCGTAATTTTGGGGGTATTTTCGAAATTAAGAGGAAAAATAAATTTTGAGATAAAATTATTTTTCTTGCTCAAATATGTTGGTTATTATTTTTAAAGGCGAGATATTACATGAACATACTAGAATGCATGTATACACAATGTTAAAACAAATTTGCTGAATATTAAAATAGTTATACACATTGGATCATTGACACGGCTATAAAAAAAGGCTGGTGTCGTTAAACCAAAATGATCCCAAGTTTTTTTATATTTCCTGCTATCGTGTGGCTTGATGATGTTCTTGAATTGAAGCAAATATCAAATTTGTGAAACTTTACTACTGTCAGACTATCAATATTGAAAGAATCATTGAACATAATGGAATTCGGGTATACACAATGTTAAAACAGGTATACATAATGTTAAAACTTTACTACTATCACACTATAACATTGTGTATACATGTTTTAATATTAAAACATATTTGAATTGTATGAATTGTAAACATAATGGAAAATGATCAATAAAGTGTATATCTTTACAAATAAAAACTAAAAGAAGAAACATTAAGCTATAGAACAAGCAATAAAAAACAGAGTATTTCAAACTTCTAAGAATACTATACATAGACATAGAAAATTAGGGAATGAATCAGATTGGAAGTTTCATCAACCAATAACATAATAAGAGGTACACACAATGTAGTAGTTTTTTTCTTAAAATATATTTCATCATGATAAAGAAGTTGGGTTCCAAAATATATCCGCTTAAATTACTATATGTTTTCCAATAGGTATACATGCTTAAAATATATTTTTAGTAGTTCCAAAATATTGGTCATGATGAAGAAATTGGGTTCATTATGAAAAAATTCTCCAAAATATATTTTTCCAACGGAGGAAAGTTTGATAATCATCAACTAAGTGTTAACCATAACAATTAGTTGAGAAAGAAAACTCTTAGTTTAGAAATCATGTAACAAAAAAAACAGATGGAAATACAAATTACAACGGAAAAAAGTTTTAGCTTTACTTAAAAAAAATGGTTTATTTAAAGATTATGATATCGCAAAAGCTTCTTCCTTATTCGTAATGAGCTATTGAAAAAAACCAATATGAGATGTTGAAAATACAAAAAATACCAATATGAGCTTTTGATCTACTACGAAAAAATACCAAACATCTTCTACCCCTTTATATAACAAGGGATTTGATCATTTTTTATATACATATCAGTAAGGTATGTTCAAAATACATACCAATATAAGAGAAAGAGAGAAGGAATACTAAATCCCTATTTTAGACATTTTTCAAACACATGTGAAAACTGAAAATATGTGAAAACCTAGGTGGAACTACATCAACAATGTATCACACACGCATTTAACCAATACATAGCAATAATAATGAGGTAATTTCAACCAATAAAGTATAATAAGAACTCAAGTAAAGAAGAAGAAAAAATATTTGACATATCCTATTAAAGAGTGATATTAATAGCAATCAAGAGAAGAATTTAGCAACAAATAAATTGTCATTGGAGCATTTAGACAAACACACAAGAGACCACACACAAATGTCATTGCAGAAAGAAAAAAATGGTTTGAATGGGATTTACCTCCACAAAAAGGGGACGAATGGGATTTAACACCACAAAAATCCCAAACGAACAAAAAATGGGACAAAAAATGGACAAATAAACTGTCATCTGAGCATTTAGACAAACACACAGGAGGCCACACACAAATGTCATTGCAAAATGAAACAAAAATGGGACGAAGGGGATTTACCTCCACAAAAATCCCAAAGGAACAAAAAAAACTTATTTTGCAAGAGCTAGGGACAAATGGGATTTACCTCCACAATGTGGCAAGAGCGAGCTACCTCCACAATGTTGATTGAGCGAGAGAAGAAATCAAGAGAGGGAGAGTTGAATGGCTTCAAGCATGGGAAATTATAGGAGCAGGTAGAGATATCGTGAGAGGTTGACTGTAGAGGTTGAGTAGGTATGGTATGAGATTGAATGAGTATGGTCAGTTGATTGATCCTGAGGTGATTGAGGGGAGCGTAAGTTTTTTTACGAAAATACCCATCAATTTGAAATAAAGTGAAGGTGAGAATGGAAAACCTCATCATCTTAGTCCAACAAAATGTGAGCCATTGGATTCAATTTTTCACCATTCAATCCTAGCCTCTAATTAAGTTATCAACTTATGGAATAGTGTCAAAACTTATATTCCTTATTTTATATATATATATATATATATAAAGTTAATTAAGCCCGGCTAACATGTTCCTAACTTTCTTGGCACTTGCCTATGATAACTGAGTCTATCTACATGACTCAAAATCTTCTTTATTTATACTGATTCACAATTTTGGGTTTACTCACTTTTTTCGAAATCCCATCCCGATAACCGAAATTCTATCAATTTCATAAGATATATCCATAAAGGTCCGAGCCTTGGATTTATTTCAATTTATCTAAACAACTCCCCTGATGTAGCCTACTGAATTTAAATATGTCCCTCCCCATATTTAAAAAATAACACAAAAGTTTCCCAAACAGTTAATCGTGAATTTAGGGCATAAACAGAAAAAAAATATTCCTTAAATTTGGGGCTTTATTCTGAATCCATTCGCCTTGCCGAATATATTCGGCCATGGCACTGAATCGATTCACCACGAAAGAGTTGTCTTATTCACCCACTTTCTTAGGCATTTCACTATTGTTAACTCTTAAAGCTTTCTATTTTAATTCAATTATCCACTAACTAAGGATTAATATATGTTCAGCACCATTACTAATCATCAAAATTCATCATTTAACATAAATAAATCTCACATTCATCCGATAAATTTATGAATTGAGTTTTTTTCCCGTTTGCCCAATTCTCTTCCTAAATTCGATTTCTCAATCACCAAATTAACACATCTAGTGATGGATTTCGATTATGAATTCAATTTTAACAGTACTACATGATATCTCATCACAAATTTCATGTTTAACCCACTAATTTGCATTCCAATCATAAAAACCCATTTTTATACGAGAACCCACTCAAAAATTGATTTTGCTTTACACCGACTATAATATGAACTGAAAAACTGCAAATTAGATTGAAAGCAAGTTAACCACTTGCCTCATTAGATTCCTAGAGTTTGATTCATTTGATGAAGAGGATGAATTTAACACAAGAACCTCAATCCCTCTTCAAATTGGCTACCAAAAGCTCCTCACGTTCTCCTCTCAAGTTCATAGGGCTAGAATATAATTAAATTTCATTCCACTCTTTTTGATTTAGGTTAAATAATGCTAAAATCGAAATTAGGATTATAGGCCCAGCCCAAATGACCCGAACACCCCCGTGTGGGCCCGACCATGCCTAAAAATATCCGGAGACACAATTACTACATTTGGGTTCTCTTTTCTGACTAACTTGACCCATCCAGAATCAACCGTGCACTCAGAATTGTCATCAGAGTCACTTTCCTAAAAGTCTCTGTCTCGATCTTAATATAGTCTACACCCGACTCCTGGATGAGATATAATAAAATGCTGTCGTTTAACTCGCTACGACGCATAATAATAGTCACGTATTATTTACTCCATACTTAGTAAATTTTATTCCGTTTATATTAATCATATTCTCTCCCAATTAATATTTATATACACACATAATAATTAATTCAATTCAATTACGACACACTTGTAATTTTAATTTACTCGACTTAATTAAATATTTAAATGCTCATAAATATGGGGTGTTACACGTTCTAAAATAAGAAATTGATATAAGCTCCATCGATTGAACATAAAAGTTCATTATTCATCCTTGATCCACACCATGCTTGAACTCTATCATATCTCGATCACCCAATTTTATATTCTGAAATATAGATCATGTGGATTAAAGTAGAATGGGATATAAAGAATGGATAATTGGGAATTAATCCTCTCACAAATAGGTCAATGCTTATATCTATAAATGTCACCAAAAATAATTTAAACACTCAATTTCAAATTGGAGAAGCAAAGTGTTGCTCTCAAAATGAAAATATCCTCATAGTAAGTACATTTAAAGGTCAGGAAGAAGCAGTAAAAAAATTTGGAGGGAATAAGGTCTATGTATATAAAAATCATGAAATTCTTCTCCATCATGCACATAGTAGAGTTTTAGACGTAAGGATAGTTTTAGACAATATACAACATGAACAAAAACTGCTACATGTTCATCCACATGGGAAAAATCCAAGTTGTGTGTACAGTTTTTCCAATAAACTAAGATACCCTGCGCAGGTTGTTGATTTCCAATTGTGAGAACAATCAAAAAATAAACATGATTTTTTTAAATGTCTTTAAAAAATAGACAATCATATTTGGAAAAATATACAAAAACTCTAAGTATTCTTTCAAAAATAATTTTATAAAGAAATACTCATTTTTAAAACATCCAGTGTGTGCACGGACAATTGTTTAAATAATCTTCAGAAGGATATACTTCCGTAGATCAACAACTAAAGTCTTCAAAGTGGAAAAGTCGCAAAGGATTGAAATCTTGAATGTCCACGGGTAGTAGGAAAATACACTCTCACGCACAAACATATACGGGTTTCAAGATTTTAGGATCCAATTAGTGCGTAAATCAAATGATTTGATGCAAAAGATAGCCAATTGAAATAAATATAGCATAAATACTTTTTCATTATTATATAGTATTTAATTTAGGGGATATTTACTTTTTTATATTACATTCTTTTTCAATTTTATTCAAATTGATTTCTTCAAATGATTCCCGAGGAAAGGGAGTTTTTCGTTGTTTATACCATTCCTATGTAATTGTTTTGTGTTTTTTTTTTGTAGGTATCATCACGTTTTTGAATACCAGGATTTACCTTTGATAATTTGTGTTGGTATGTTGGATTCATTTTATATTGTAACCTAATTATCTCATTGTATTGCTAATGTGGAATGAATCTTGCATGCTTTGTTAAAAAGTTTTTAGATTTTGGGGGGTTTACCATGAATTAACTAGAAGGGGAGATTGAGAGTGTAAACATTCGTATTTATTTTATTTCAATAAATTTTGTGTAAAACTATTTAGTGTCTTGCACAAATCGAGCCAATAATCTTAATGCATATATGTAGATGTGTAGAGAAAGCTTTATTCATTAGAATCTAAGGACAATGAAACTTGGAGATTATGCAAAAAGTCTTAATGAAATAGGATTCTAAAGCAGGTATTTATACAAAACTTGAGTCGGCGAGTCGTTTAAATGACATCTGCAGGTTAGTTGAACGATATCTCATATCATTAGATCTAGGAAGGAATGACCAAAAGAAAACCAAAAAATTATGTTGTCGTTCAATGCATCAAGAGAACCTTCGAACGGCATCAAAAGTCATTTGATGAGTCATTTGAACGCCTTGTGCGTGTTGTTCTAATGACATACACTTGTCATTTGAAAGACTGAAATGTCAAAAAAAATTATTTTAAAACTCCGCCCATCGGTCTTAAAAAATTAATTTTGCCTTAGAAAAAATGTCTCAGCTTGATAAAAACGTTTCGAAAATATCCCCACGCTTAAAGTAAATCATTTTACTAAACTTAAACACTTTTTACGAAATTGTATCTCATGCCGTGCAACTATTGAAGATACTTGAAATTTAGATCTGCCTTCATGAATATGTGAACTTCAACATCTTCGACGGTTGAAGCGGTATATGACATACTCTATGTAAAGTACGAATTATGTACAATATGCCCTTACAAATATCCCCCTATGTCTATGCCGGTACAAAATAAAAATATCTAAATTATCAAAACAAAAAAATCCTATACAATTATAATACCCTTCTATGCAACCCAAAAGAGAAAATGTACTAAAAATGTAAGTCTTTAAATTCTTCAAAAATCTTCAACTTTGAGATCTTCAAATCTCCAATGTAACTTTGTCATCATCAAAGTGTGCAAAATAATGATCCTAAAAATTTGTACCTACACACATAAGACAAGAAACAAATACATTTATGATGTATCGAGATTGAAATGAGATAAACATAAATCAAATCTCAAATCTCAAATATCCCCCATAATTCAATGTCTCACTCCCCTTTAATTCATAATTCGTCCTCCTCCTTTTTATTTGTTCAAAATAATAACCCAAAAAAATACGGAGTGTCACGAAAAGCTACGCTCATGCTAGGATAAACTCGAAAGCATCCACCAACTATTTTTATTTTTCAAAATTTATAGGAAAAAATAGTTTACAAAATAACACACACCATGAATTTACACTAAGATAACCAAATCGTGGATATAAAATGAATAGGTGTGAATAAATTCGATAGGAAGATCAATGCAATCAAACATAACATATGCCCACGTTGAATATGGATACTTCTAACGAATGAACTAAATCAAAAATGAGAATTTAAATGACATCGAGTTAATCTAATTGACGCATCAAAGTCAAAAATAACGTCTAAAATTATGTAATGCTTTTTCAAGAATTTGTTAGGATGTGCAAACCTATTATTCTATTTCCAAATAAACACCCTCATAAATAATAAATCTTTTATTTTTATATTGAGGTGATCTAAATTCTAATGACCCTTTATTGGCATATTTATCTTTTCATTGCCTTAGTTTTTTCTTGGGCTCTGTTCAAATGGTGGATTTCACGACTTGATTATTATACAATCGCAGCCCTTTTTCGTGTTCACTCATTATTTTTCAATTTTAAAAAAATTCCTCACAGGAAAAAGTTCTTACATGCACTACTTTCATTGTCAAGTTTTATCGCATTTGAATCATTTTAAAGACAAGATTGATATGGAAACATTTTGAACAATATGTGATAAACAAGCACAATAATCAAATAAATTCATTCACGTGTTCAATAAAGGAAATCATGAGTCAAGCATGTAGTATGTAACAACTAATAACATTTCAATGACTCCAAACATTGTAAAGTACAAAATGAAATGATGATGCCTCTCAAATCACTACCAAATAGTCACGTAGATATGAAATGATGTTGTGACTTGGTCATCCAAAATGTCCACTCATAAACGATGTAAAACGAAATACAAAAATCTTTTATCTTTTTCCAAAAAATTTATCAAAATAAAATCTTTTTATTTTTTTTTTCAATTTTTTCTTAATAAAATAGAAAATCTTTTTGTATTTTTCCAAAAAAAATTCAAAAACAAATAAATCTTTTTGTTTTTGTGAAAAATATGTTAAAATGGAAAAGATAAATACAAAAATGGTACATACTAGAAATAGGCATAAAATATCATCATGAAAATCATCCTATGCTAGAAAACAAATCTAAACCTCAGTCGTTAGGCGTGGAGGAATTTTTCAAAGGTGGTGACATCATATGAAAAACATCTATCAAATCATGTGAAGTTTTGACTAAAAACTTAAGTTGCTCTAGAATATGTGCAAACTGTCTCATGTAATCTCCAGGAGAATCAAAAGTGTTATGTGTGGGTGCGTATGTGGGAACACATGGAAAAAATCTATGTGATACACTACCCAACCTAATGCAAAATTTTCTAAGGTGTCTTTTTGTGACACCCCGACTAATTAAATACCGGGTAGCTACTCCTTTATTAAATTAATTCAAAATGCCCAGTTGGTCCAGCTAATAGCATCACTGTCGAAAACATTTTAATGATTACTAACCACCTAGTATTTAAAAAGTAAGTTGCCAAATTTTAATTTAAGTCCGATTAACATGCAACAAGTGTAATGAAGAATAAATAATACCAATCACCATACTAAAATAAATAGAATAACCATCACATAATGTAAATAAAGTCTGGAGGAAAAACTCCTCACTACAAATCCCACAACTGAAATACGCAATGAAAATACTGAATACTAAATCAATACATGACAAGGTCTGAAAACTGTAATGGAAAGATGTCTCTAATAGAAATGGGCAACATGCCATACAACTGATAGATAATGACTCTGGAATCCAAATGATATAAGCGTCTACAAGCAAATCCCTGTAGCTTCCACAAACAGCTACAGCTCGTCACCTGAATGAGTATCCTATGCATGGTGTCCTTGTGGCTGGGCACCTAAAATGGTTTTACAAGAAAAATAGATTTGAAAGAAAACGGGTCAGAGCCCGAATGTGGAGATATTTTAAAAACCTGCAAGTGCTTTAAAAACATTTAAAACATTAAATGCAAAGTACATGTTAGGACGTGCACTCACATGATATTCTCACCTCTCGTCTAACTGTGCACTCCTAACGTAAGTACCCATCTACAACGACCCAAACCACTAGCTAAGTGACATCATATCTAGATAGACTGTCATAGGTCCTACCCTTATTACTCGGTTCTATTAACATTATAACGCTCGTAATTAAATAGGGGTTTAACGTAAACTCAGATGCTCAATATGCAATATATTACTCTATCAGCTAACCCGTTATGTTTTTTTTTCCCGAAACAATACCGTAATTATTTTCACAACATTATCATGAAGGTTCCCATTAATTAAGTGTATATTATTCACATCATAAATATACAATACAAGCACCCCGAGAACTAAGCTGCGGTGCACACATACTCTGCTATCCATCCCGGTACATCACGTACATAAGGATTACATATTCCGAATCTCTCAGGAATAGTTCACAAATAACAACATCACAAATAATGGAGGCGAACACAGTCACATCACATGGGTCACGCACATACCTACGCTCCCACGATCAACGGACTTATTAATATCCCAATAAGTCTTTTTATGACCTATGTTCATCAAGGTAACCAGTCTAAATCCGGGCAACACAAGGATTAGAGGTCCCTAAGCGAACGCAAACCTCCCGTGATAGCAAGTATGGTAGGTATGTCATACACACAATTCATATACCAATACTAAGTAAACACACGTCTTACTAATCCCGTAGTTTAATTGTAGTACTATTCTAATTCTAGTACCACTATATAATTTATGGACTTTATACGATTTCGGATTATAATCATACGCGCCCTAAATTTATTCTCACGTCGTAGTAGACACTCACGTCTCAACCCAAACGGTTCATTGATTTAAATCACTCGTATATAATTTACTCCTCATAATAACCCAAAAGTCCCAAATCTATCCATATATCATCAAAGGAATGCTATCTCTATCCTCAAACAAGTTTACGGGACTCCCAAAATCAAAACAGGCCAAAAAGGCCTAAACTGCCAGCTTGTTAGAAGTCTCGTTCGAACGAGGCTGTTCGAACGAGATTCCAGTTCGTTCGAATGAACTGTACCTTCTAACGACATCTCGTTCGAACGAATGTATCGAACCAAATACAGTTCGTTCGAACGAAGGTATCGAACGAAGTCTCCCCTCGTTAGAAGCGACTGGTCAACTCGTTAGAAGCTCGTTCGAACGAGCTCGTTCGAACGACCTGGGATGGTCTTCTAACGAGAGACCAGTTTCGGCCCAGAATTTCTTCGTTACGATTTTCATCAATTCTTACTCCTCAAATCTCCTCTAAAATTCGTTCCAACAATGTTTTAAGTTCTCTAATCATCCTAAAACATGCTAAGGTCATACACTAACATCTTTTAAGGGATTAATACATCCTAAACATCATTAAATCACAGGTTTCTACATTTTTCCCCAATTTTCTTCAAGAACATAAACCCTAGATTATTATCATCATAAATTCCCAGAATGTAATCCGTTGTTACATCACATAAATATGAAATCTCTGAATTCAATCTTCAAACAACGTTTCTACATGCAAACTTATACCCAAAATTAAAGTAATAACTTCCAATTTCATGGGTTTTCCTTTAACTCTTAAATAAGATTGATTATCAAGGTTTCTAACATGGAAGAAGCATTCACTGCATAAAGAATGTAATTTAAATCACTTGCCTTGAGTTTATTTCTGATTTTGATGTTGATTTCCTCTCTCTTTCTGCAGAATTCCCTCTCTCCAAGCTTCTTCTCCAATGGTGGCTTATGGTGGCTAGGGTTTATTTTGGGGAAACTTAGAAAACCTAATCTAACAACCCCCGTAGCTTGTTGGGTTAATATGGGTTGGTTAGTGGGTTTAGTGGGTCTATTCCCAATCAGATTTACTTCTCTAATTTTCGTCATTTTTAATTCCTAAAAATACGAAATTACCAAAATACCCTTTATATTGCCGGTATGACCTAAAGATACCCCGGGACCCAAACTACACCCCCGGCTAGTGTTTTCTGACTATTTCGACCCTCCCGGACGCGTTAGCGCACTCAAAATGACCATACAGTTAATAGAATTTAAATTCACTTTTATAATTAAAATATTTATATCCCGACGCGACTGTCACACGCATCCCAATAAAATGACCAAATTGCCGTATATCAATCTCACGACAAATGTCATAATTCAATATTCATATAACATCATATATGCTCAATATAGTTAAATACCAACTCACATCTCGCTAGTATTTTATCTGGATTAATTCCCAATTAATTCACATTTAATTAATTAATCCCAAAAATAAATATAGCCAAAAATACGGGGTATTACATACTTCCCCCCTAATAACTGAATTTCGTCCCGAAATTCGAAACTAGAAAGTACCTGCTAAAAATAACTCTGGATAACGTTCGCGCATTTCATCCTCGCGCTCCCATGTGGACTTCTCGACATTGTGATGTCGCCACTGAACACGCACTAACGGGACTATCTTTGACCGCAGTTTCCTCTCGCTTCGATCCAAAATAGCAATCGGCCCCTCCTCGTAGGAGCTATCCGGCTGGAGATCGATGTCCTCCACAGCAATATGAGAATGAGCCAAATTATCTCTAAGGTATTTCCTCAGTGAGGAAATATGGAACACATCGTGAATCCGATACAAATGCTCCGGTAACCCAAGTCTATACGCAACCGGTCCGATCCGCTCAATAATAGGAAATGGCCCCACATACCTTGGTGCCAACTTCCCCTTCTTCCCGAAACGCATAATCCCCTTCATAGGAGATACTCTGAGCAAAACCTAGTCCCCCACTTGGAACTCCCTGAAAAATCTCTTCGCATCAGCATAACTCTTCTGCCTGTCTTGAGCTACCCGAATGCGACTTCGAATCAACTCAATCCTTGCCGAAGTATCCTGAATCACTTTCGATCCAAGTAGTTTGTTGTCCCCCACCTCTAACCAACATGCTGGGGAACGACAAGGCCTACAGTACAATGCCTCAAATGGAGCCATGCCAATAGTGAACTGATAGGAGTTGTTATAAGCAAACTCCACCAGTGGTAGGTACTGCTCCCATCCACCCCCAAAGTCAATAATGCACATGCGTAGCATGTCCTCCAACATCTGATTTGTGCGCTCTATTTGCCCATTGGTCTATGGATGATAAGCTGTACTCAACCGCAATTACGTGCCCATTGCCTCCTGGAAACTCTCCCAAAACCGCGAAACAAATATCTTGTCTCTGTCAGACACGATATTTAGGGGTACACCGTGAAGTCTCACAATCTCTGAAATGAAGAGCTGGGCATACTGTCCCGTAGTGTAGTCAGTCCTTACGGGTAAAAAGTGAGCGACCTTGGACAACCTGTCCATAATTACCCAAACGGAGTCGTGACCCCTCTGCGACGTAGGCAACCCCGTGATAAAGTCCATGGATATGCTCTCCCACATCCACACCGGGACCTCCAACGGCTGTAGCAATCCTGCCGGTCTCTGATGATCCACTTTTACAAGCTGACAAGTGGCGCATTTAGAAACAAACTCAGCGATATCTCTCTTCATACCGCTCCACCAATACTGGCGTCTCATGTCTTGGTACATTTTGTCCCCTCCGGGATCTACCGTGAGCCGTGCGATTCTACCATCACATCGTGTTGCAATTCCTCCCCTTCCGGAACTACCAATCTCCCATTGAAGCGTAATCCCCCGTCTGAGCTGACGGTATAGGACTCGGCTCCCTCTGCTAGTAATCTAACTATCTGCTCCTGACAGAACGAGTCATTAGCCTGTGCCCGTACTACCTTCGTGACAATCTGCGGTGTAACGGTCATCACAGACATGAAAGATCGGGCCACTGCATCCTGGTGTCCCAATTCCTTTCACTTTGCCTTCCACACCTCTGCCACCTCATCTGCTGGCCTACGGCTCAACGCGTCTGCTACCACGTTAGCCTTACCTGGGTGATACTGGATATCAAACTGGTAGTCTTTCACAAACTCAAGCCACCTACGCTGCCGCATATTCAACTCCTTCTGCGTGAACAGGTACTGTAGGGACTTGTGGTCCGTGAACAATTGGAACTTCTCCCCTAAAAGATAGTGCCTCCAAATCCGTAGGGCAAATACTACTGCCGCCAACTCCAAATCATGCGTGGGGTAATTCTTCTCGTGAGTCTTAAGTTTACGGGAAGCATAAGCTATGGCCTGTCTCTCCTGCTGTAATACACCTCCAAGCCCTTGCAAAGATGCATCGGTGTAAACCAAATACTCCACTCCCGGTCTCGGCAATGCTAACACAGGTGCTGAGGTCAATTTGTCCTTTAACTCATCAAATGCTAATTGACAGGCATCACTCCAGATGAATGGCACACCCTTACGAGTCAGATGTGTCAAAGGACCTGCTATCTTCGAGAAACCCCGAATAAACCTCTTGTAGTATCCTGCTAGGCCCAAGAAACTACGAATCTCAGTCGGTGTCGTGGGCTGTCCCCACTCCCTCACCGCGGATACCTTCCCCGGATCAACAGATATTCCCCGGTCGGAAATAATGTGTCCCAAAAACTGGACCTCCTTAAGCCAAAACCCGTATTTCTCATATTTTGCATACAACTCGTTCTGACGAAGTGTCTGCAAAACTTGCCTCAAATGCTCGGCGTGCTCCTCCTCTGTCTGGGAGTAGACCAGAATATCATCGATGAAGACAATGACAAACTGATCTAGGAAATCCCTGAACACTCTGTTCATCAAGTCCATAAACACTGCTGGAGCGTTGGTCAAATCGAAAGGCATAACCCGAAACTCGTAAGAACCATATCTCGACAAGAATGCAGTCTTCGAGACATCCTCCTCCCTGATACGCAACTGATGGTATCCCGATCTCAAATCAATCTTTGAGAATAAAGAAGCTCCTCTCAACTGGTCGAATAAGTCATCGATTCGAGGCAACGGATACTTATTCCGTATCGTGACCTTATTCAACTCTCGGTAGTCCACACACAATCTCAGTGAACCGTCCCTCTTCTTCACAAACAAAACTGGAGCGCCCCAAGGTGAGGTACTCCTGCGAATAAAGCCCTGACCTAACAGCTGCTCTATCTGATCTCGTAGCTCTCGCATCTCTGCCGGAGCCATATGGTACGGTACACGTGCTATAGGCCTCGTATCTGGCAATAGGTCTATAACAAAGTCTATCTCTCGACTGGGGGGTAGGCTTGGTATCTCCTGAAACACATCCGAATACTCCCTGACAACTGGGATCGAATCTAAAGGAATCACAACCTCCTTAGAGGTATCCTCCTCTATGTAATACAGATGAGCGGTCGATCCTCCCTCTGGGCGAGGCATCGCCACTACAAACATCTCTTGCCCAGGAATGGAAAAAACAATGCTCCCGCTGAAGCAATCAATCATGGCCCTATAAGCTACGAGCCAATCCATTCCGATAATCACATCGTGAACATGCATATCTAATACGAACATGTCTGTAGGTAATACCAAACCACCAATCTCTACCCCCACTCCCCGGCATATAAAGAAAATAAGTGACCCACTCCCCAAAGGTGAGTCAACACACGTAACTGTGCTCTCTGCCGTAGCTAACAATCCTAAAGCTTTCGCAAAGTGTGTAGCTATAAAACAATGTGTAGCACCCGTATCAAATAATACCCGACCCATAGTGCCATGGATAGGAAACGTACCCTCAATCGCGGGCGGTGCCTGTGGAACTGCAGCTTGGTGGACGTTGTAGACACGTCCATACTGTAGCTGCCCCTGCTGAGCTGGGACTGCTGGAATGGGTGGCAATGCTTCTCTCTGCGGTGGTGCGGGGAGAGTGGCGGGAAACATAGGCCTCTGCGGCTCCTGGCGAGCACCCTGCTGCTGCTACTGTGGGGCCCTGCCCCTATCAGGACAATGCTGTCGCTTATAGCCAGTCTTGCCACAAACAAAACACTTCCCCGAGAAGTTCCCTCCTCTCTGTCCCTGCTGTCCCCGACCCTGGTGGCCGTTACCGTTCCTCCCTTGGCCCTGCTGGCCCTGGTGAAACTGCTGCCCATTCTGCCCCTGTTGGCCCTGATGGCCGTTTGGACCCTGATGGCCCTGATGGAAACCTCCCTGTCCTTATCTGTAGTTCCCTGATCGGAACCTCTTCTGATCCCTCTACTGTGAACCCTGCTCACCCTGTCTCTTCCCATGAACAGATTGTGCCCCACTGGCACCATGTCCTCCTGTCCTGCCCTGATGGCTAGACTCTCCCGACCTCTTGCCCTCAGCCATATGAAAGCGGTGGTCCTGGCAGTGTAACAAGGCAGCGTTAACCACATCAGAATACGTGGCCAACGAAAGGTTCCCTAACAGATGCTGACGGATCCTCCAAGTCAACCCGTCGGTGAATTTCTCAATCTTCTTCTTCTCTGTTGGTATCTCATCTGGAACGATATTCAACAGATTCGTGAACTCGGACTCATACTCGGCCACAGTCTTACCCTCTTGCCTCAGACTCATCATCTTCCTCCTCATTTCCGTGTGAACAGCCGACGGAAAGTACTTGCGGTCAAACCGGACCCAGAAGTCCTGAATAGTGAGAGTATCCCTCTCCTCCACGGTGGTAATAGACTCCCACCACTGTAGTGCAGATCCAACTAGCTTGAAAGTAGCTAGCACCTGCTTCTGAACATCCGTGCACTCATACATCCTTAAGTGCCTCTGCATATCCTTCCTCCACTGGCTCGAGACTACCACATCTGAGCTACCTGCAAACTCTAGCGGATGCGCTTTCTGAAAAGCGTCACGTACACGCTCCCAAGCAGACGGGAATGCATTTGCCTGTACTGGCACGGCAACCGGCGCCTGAGGTGGTGCCTGCTGAACAACGGCAATTGCGGCATTTACCGCTTGGGCTACTATAGATGCAACCTCAGTGGTGTTCATCATGCCCTGAACTGGAGCGGGCTGGGGTTCGGGCGTTGCATCCCTTGGAACTCATCGTGCACGTCGTGGAGGCATCTGAAATAAGAATGAAGTTTATAAGTTCGCAGTTTATAAACTTAAGATAGCTGAAGATCGAAGCATACACAAAAAGAGTACAACAGTCCTAAAATATAGGGCTCTATATCAAAGAAACTTAGCGGAAACATAATAAGCCGTCAGATCCTAAAGGACACTAGAACCTGATGCTCTGATACCACCTGTGACACCCCGACTAATTAAATACCGGGTAGCTACTCCTTTATTAAATTAATTCAAAATGCCCAGTTGGTCCAGTTAATAGCATCACTGTCGAAAACATTTTAATGATTACTAACCACCTAGTATTTAAAAAGTAAGTTGCCAAATTTTAATTTAAGTCTGATTAACATGCAACAAGTGTAATGAAGAATAAATAATACCAATCACCATACTGAAATAAATAGAATAACCATCACATAATGTAAATAAAGTCTGGAGGAAAAACTCCTCACTACAAATCCCACAACTGAAATACGCAATGAAAATACTGAATACTAAATCAATACATGGCAAAGTCTGAAAACTGTAATGGAAAGATGTCTCTAATAGAAATGGGCAACATGCCATACAACTGATAGATAATGACTCTGGAATCCAAATGATATAAGCGTCTACAAGAAAATCCCTGTAGCTTCCACAAACAGCTACAGCTCGTCACCTGAATGAGTATCCTATGCATGGTGTCCTTGTGGCTGGGCACCTAAAATGGTTTTACAAGAAAAATAGATTTGAAAGCAAACGGGTCAGAGCCCGAATGTGGAGATATTTTAAAAACCTACAAGTGCTTTAAAAACATTTAAAACATTAAATGCAAAGTACATGTTAGGACGTGCACTCACATGATATTCTCACCTCTCGTCTAACTGTGCAATCCTAACGTAAGTACCCATCTACAACGACCCAAACCACTAGCTAAGTGACATCATATCTAGATAGACTGTCATAGGTCCTACCCTTATTACTCGGTTCTATTAACATTATAACGCTCGTAATTAAATAGGGGTTTAACGTAAACTCAGATGCTCAATATGCAATATATTACTCTATCAGCTAACCCGTTATGTTTTTTTTCCCGAAACAATACCGTAATTATTTTCACAACATTATCATGAAGGTTCCCATTAATTAAGTGTATATTATTCACATCATAAATATACAATACAAGCACCCCGAGAACTAAGCTGCGGTGCACACATACTCTGCTATCCATCCCGGTACATCACGTACATAAGGATTACATATTCCGAATCTCTCATGAATAGTTCATAAATAACAACATCACAAATAATGGAGGCGAACACAATCACATCACATGGGTCACGCACATACCTACGCTCCCACGATCAGCGGACTTATTAATATCCCAATAAGTCTTTCTATGACCTATGTTCATCAAGGTAACCAGTCTAAATCCGGGCAACACAAGGATTAGAGGGCCCTAAGCGAACGCAAACCTCCCGTGATAGCAAGTATGGTAGGTATGTCATACACACAATTCATATACCAATACTAAGTAAACACACGTCTTAGTAATCCCGTAGTTTAAATGTAGTAATATTCTCATTCTAGTACCAATATATAATTTACGCACTTTATACGATTCCGGATTATAATCATACGCGCCCTAAATTTATTCTCACGTCGTAGTAGACACTCACGTCTCAACCCAAACGGTTCATTGATTTAAATCACTCGTATATAATTTACTCCTCATAATAACCCAAAAGTCCCAAATCTATCCATATATCATCAAAGGAATGCTATCTCTATCCTCGAACAAGTTTACGTGACTCCCAAAATCAAAACAGGCCAAAAAGGCCTAAACTGCCAGCTCGTTAGAAGTCTCGTTCGAACGAGGCTGTTCGAACGAGATTCCAGTTCGTTCGAACGAACTGTACCTTCTAACGACATCTCGTTCGAACGAATGTATCGAACGAAATACAGTTCGTTCGAACGAAGGTATCGAACGAAGTCTCCCCTCGTTAGAAGCGACTGGTCAACTCGTTAGAAGCTCGTTTGAACGAGCTCGTTCGAACGACCTGGGAAGGTCTTCTAACGAGAGACCAGTTTCGGCCCAGAATTTCTTGGTTACGATTTTCATCAATTCTTACTCCTCAAATCTCCTCTAAAATTCGTTCCAACAATGTTTTAAGTTCTCTAATCATCCTAAAACATGCTAAGGTCATACACTAACATCTTTTAAGGGATTAATACATCCTAAACATCATTAAATCACAGGTTTCTACATTTTTCCCCAATTTTCTTCAAGAACATAAACCCTAGATTATTATCATCATAAATTCCCAGAATGTAATCCGTTGTTACATCACATAAATATGAAATCTCTGAATTCAATCTTCAAACAACGTTTCTACATGCAAACCTATACCCAAAATTAAACTAATAACTTCCAATTTCATGGGTTTTCCTTTAACTCTTAAATAAGATTGATTATCAAGGTTTCTAACATGGAAGAAGCATTCACTCCATAAAGAATGTAATTTAAATCACTTGCCTTGAGTTTATTTCTAATTTTGATGTTGATTTCCTCTCTCTTTCTGCAGAATTCCCTCTCTCCAAGCTTCTTCTCCAATGGTGGCTTATGGTGGCTAGGGTTTGTTTTGGGGAAACTTAGAAAACCTAATCTAACAACCCCCGTATCTTGTAGGGTTAATATGGATTGGTTAGTGGGTTTAGTAGGTCTATTCCCAATCAGATTTACTTCTCTAATTTTCGTCATTTTTAATTCCTAAAAATACGAAATTACCAAAATACCCTTTATATTGCCGGTATGGCCTAAAGATACCCCGGAACCCAAACTACACCCCCGGCTAGTGTTTTCTGACTATTTCGACCCTTCCGGACGCGTTAGTGCACTCAAAATGACCATACGGTTAATAGAATTTAAATTCACTTTTATAATTAAAATATTTATATCCCGACGCGACTGTCACACGCGTCCCAATAAAATGACCAAATTTCCGTATATCAATCTCACGACAAATATCATAATTCAATATTCATATAACATCATATATGATCAATATAGTTAAATACCAACTCACATCTCGCTAGTATTTTATCCGGATTAATTCCCAATTAATTCGCATTTAATTAATTAATTCCAAAAATAAATATAGCCAAAAATACGGGGTATTACACTTTTCTTCTTACAATGGGTGCAAACATACACGTGCATAGGAACACCTTTCCTAAAACTTCTAGGATATGCTCTTCTACCGGGTAACGGATGCCTAGGTGGGTTAAGTTGAGATCCGTATCGATCTTTCATAAATTCGAGAACCGTCTTGGGTGCCACGTGGGAAGTAGAACGACCATTATAACATATTCTTAGTCTCTCAACATTACCCGGAGAGGGATCGAGGAGCATCTTACCAACCTTCTTAGATGTGTCTTCTATAGCCACCTTGACCTCCGGAGAACGTTCGAGATCTCTCTCTAGTTGTAACACATGGGCTTTAAGTTCACTATTTTTCCGACCTACGAAGATCAATTTCTCACTTAAAGTAACCTTCACCTTCTCGAGTTGACTCGCTGACGCCTCAAATCCCCTCAAATCATCTCTCTCTTTCTCCAAATCTAACACCTTAAGACCTAATTCCTTATTCAACTTTTTTTTCTTTAAGCTCTCAGAATATAAATATCTAAAATCTTTCTGGAGTTCGCTTTCACCCTCACTTTCAAACCCGCTCTTACACAAACTAGAAACACTCAAACCATCATTGGGTCTCTCACGTACATAAGAATCGTCATCGTCATGGTACAAATTAGGTTTACTCCCATGACTTTCCATAAAGGCGATACACATAGAATGTGATGACTCATCCCCAGAATCATTCACCTCTTCCTCATTATCACTAAGAGTGGTTGGCATAACAACTTTCTTGCCCTTTCTATTTAGCATAGTGGGACATTCAAATGCTTGGTTCCCCTTGCCCTAGCATTTAAAACATCTCTACTCTTCCTCTTTATCTTTCCCAACGCTCTCATTGTCCTCTTCTTCTTTTTTTCATTTTTCTCAACAAACATTTTATTGGAAGAATTTTCTTTTGAAAATTTCAGAAACTTTTTAAAAAATTTCATAAACAAGGCCATACCATCAAAATCAAACTTGCCCTCAGACTTGGACTCACAAAGTCTCTCTTTCTCCTTCTTATTCTTCTTCTCTATCTTCCTTGACACTACCTCACCCTTCCTAGAGTGTGCCTTAAGTGCAATCCCTTTATCCTTAGGCTTAACGATTTTGGAAAACATGTTGATCTCATAAGTTTTAACGTCTCCTACAAGTTCTTCTAACCTAAGTGTATCAAGTATCCTCACAGAATTTAAACCAGTGACCTTAGGAATAAAACGGGATCAAAGTGACCTCTAAATCTTTTTAACAACCCTCGTCTCATCAATTTTCTCACCCAAGTTAAAACTTGTGTTGACTACTCCTGACAACCTAGTATAAAACTCGTCAACATATTCAGACTTACACATTGTGATTGTCTCAAATTGGGTGGTCAAATTTTGTAAATTAGACACCTTGATTTCTTTAGTACAATTTTTCAAAATCAAATTTAAAAAAAATGATATCATAAAAAGTTTGCGAAAAATAAATCTCACGGTAATTTGATGAAACCTGCTCTGATACAAATTTGAGAATGTGGTGCGATATCAATTACTTGTTGGATTCAAAAATTTCCAATTTATTTAGATGCCATTTTTTTTATTTACATAAAATCTAATTTTATTTAAACACTAATCATCCATTTATGCCATCACAAACAATCAGAAAATGCTAGAAGTAAAGATTTTCGGAAAAATCTCCCAAAAGGGAAAAATCCTTTTTCCTATGAATGTTTACAAATCGCAATGTACACTTACAGAAATATATAATGAATCTTCGGTAGAAAATTCACATAGGCTGCAACCTAGATCAACAATGGACTCCCGAAAGAACCCACAAGAACCGCAACGTTCCTCAACAAAGAACACCCATGGGTTTCCTCAAGTGACCGCAATCGTCAGCCAACAACTCCGTTAAGAGCTACCAATCCAACAGTAATGATCAAACTCAACAAGAACAAACTTCAGTAGAAGTATTTGGGTTCCAAAAATAGATTCACATAGAATTGGGATTGATTTTTGGTGAATCAAAACATAAAAAAACTTTTAAAGTGAAGACTTAAATTTATGCAGAAAGGTAGTCTCGTTTTGGAAAAATTCTTAATGAAAAAGGATTCCAAAGCAAGTATTTATAAAAACCTTGAGTCGACGGGTCATTCGAACGACATATGCAGGTCGTTCGAACGACACCTACAGGTCCTTTAACTGACATATGCAGGTCATTTGAATGACGTCTCATGTCGTTAGATCAAGGAAGGAATGACCAAAATAAAACCAAAAACAGTATGTTATCATTTAATTCAAGCTTCAAGTGACCCTTCAAACTACCTTTCAAACGACATATAAAGTCGTTAAATGAGTTTGTTTGAAAGACTTGTTCTTATCATTTTAACGATATACACCTATCATTTAAACGATTGAAACATAAAAAAAAAAATATTTTAAACTCTGCCTAGAGGTCTTGAAAAATTAATTTTTCCTTAGAAAAAATGTCTCAGCTTGTTAAAAATAGATTAAAAAATATCCCAATACTTAAAGTAAATAATTTTACGAAACTTAAACAAATTCTATGAAATTGTACCTCATGTCGTGCAAATATTGAAGATAGTTGAAATTCGGATCCGTCTTCATGAATATGTGAACTTGAAATTCTTCAAGGATTATAGTGGTATACGCATATTCTGTGTAAAGTATGGACTATGTCAAATATGTTCGTACAGAACAGTTGTGTGGTTTTTGGACTGAGATTTTGTTGTCTAAAACCATTTTGACAAATGAATTTCCCCCCCGTGTGTTGTCTATCTCATTTTAGCCTTGAACAAATTCTTGCACGACAAGACAACTATTTTTTTTAAAAGCTATAAATAGCCCTTGTTTCCCTCCAAAACTTGAATAACACTTTTTCTCATTTCAAATTGACATACTTAGTGAATATTTTAGAGGTTGAGATAATTTCTTCTACTACTCTTTTGCAAATATCATTTGTCCACTAGAAATTGAGAGAATCTTTTATGCACTTCTAGATCTAGCTCACGAGAAATTTTTAAGTGTTTTTCAAATTCATATAGCCATGACATATAGTAGAATCTCATCATCTTTATAATATCTATACTTCATGATCTAAAAGTAGGTCTTTGATTTATTGAAGAGTTCAAGGTTGTTGCGATCCAAGGATGGAGAATGCAACTTACATATTCGTTTGAAAGATCTTTAAACGAATCACTCATTTGAATCGGGAGTGTTTCAATGTTCATACGTAACTTCTTGTTAGGGAACAAGATAGAGTTATCTTCTTGCATTATGTTATTTTTCTTTTTAAATCAAATGGGAGACTAGGATGCATTAAGTTGGTTCACCATTATGTGAATTTTTTCCTCGTAAATTTTCATTTTTTTATTATTTTTTGATTACCTTGTGTTGCTCTTACTTGCTTATCACTTAATTAACCTATATCTAGCTTTGAATATTGAAAATGACATGAATTTATGCTGATAGTTAGTAATGGATTTAAAATTAGTATAAGTTTGCATATAAACCTATTCATCACCCTCTAGATTTGGATTTATATTACACACACACTTTCGCATAGGTTACAGAGGTAGAGCAAGGAGAATAGAGCTTCGAAGTCCCTTCCTACTTTCATGGAGGTGGAGAATGATTTGAACACAGACATCAATGCGCATGTTGGTTCTTTTTTGGATTTTTTGGTATTGGTTTTGTCAACCTCTTCCTCGTCGTTTGATTAAGTAATGACCAAACCCTGATTTATGGTTCACCCTTAGTCAACCCGATCTGCTTTGAGCGTTAGATGTGAAGTGCAATAGAAGTACCTACATAATCTTGCTAGTCCAGTTTTTTATTTTAATTAACATACCACTTGTTATCATGAGCTTCCAGTTTCAAGATAAACTACCTGTAGGACCCATGGAGAGCACCCCGAAGTCCAAGTAAATAGAGCTGCTAACAAAAATATATAAAGTACACTTACCTATATAACACCCTTAAAATACGCACCTGCACCCAATCTACCGTAACAAAGCGTGAGTGTGAGCCTATGCCTAATGGGAATATACAAAGCAATATAAAAATGAATGATAGAAAAGATACTCACACTCTACAACCACATGCATGGGAAAATATATATGTGTCAACATTATATATATATATATATACACACACACACTTATAAAATATATTCCAATGCATATATTGTGACACCCTGCTTAATTAAATACCGCGTGATCAGTCCTTTATAAAATTAAACCAAAATATCCGGTTGGTATAGATTATGCATCACTGTCGAAAGTCATCAATTTTATTTAATAAAATCTAACCACCTAATATTTAAAAAGGTTGATGTCAAAATTTTATCTTATTATTATCCATCATATAAAAAGGGAAATATTTAATCATCGCCACACATCACAATAGCAATAAGGAAATAAGTAACTGAGTTTAAATAAAGAACTGGGTAAACATTTCTAGTTAAAATCCCATACAATAATCCAATACATGAAATCAAAGTCTAATGATAAAATAAAACAACTCTAAATCTCTGACTGTAAAATAGGAGGGACGACATAACTAACTGAAATAAATGACTGGTGAATAAGGAGAAAAAGACTCATAAGCGTCTACTAGCAATATCCTATAACTTCCACATCAGCTACAACTCGGCAAATGGATGGAATCTCCTAAGTCTAGTGCCCTTGTGGCTAAGCACCTAAAATAATAAAACAAGAAAAGAGATTTGCAGAAAAATGGGTTAGAGCCCATGTAGAAAATAGTTTAAATATAAAAAGTACTTAAATTGATTAATTAGCACAATATTAATCATGTTAACTTAGCGTAGTCACTTGAGATGCTCACCTCTCCTCTAATGTGCACGCCTAGAGAGCCTAACTACCCATACTAGTCACGATACTCTACCTGACTATACGTAGTATAATTACTATGTCGGATCTAAAATTTAAATATTTCGAAGACAATATATCTCTATTATTTGGGAATCGGTTTAAAGATACTTTAACTCATTCTCATAGGATTCTTAATTCTCATATGATAATCCAATAAGTATATACTTTAATAACGCAATAAATCTGAAACACGAAATAGTAACTCGGTATACATATATAAATCTCACTATTTATACATACTAATATATATATATATATATATATACTGCACCCATGGTTAAGAAACCCCTTGTGCTAGATATACTCGGCTATCTAGTCCCATTACAAACGCTCACGCATGAAGGATAATAGGTTCAATCTCTTAGGAACTAATAAAATATATACACATATTGGAGGTGAACATAGTTCCAAGCCGATGCGCTATGCACATACTTACGCAACCATACGTACGCCATCACTATCATTCTCATAGATATCCCGTACCTAGGTTCCATGATCTAGTGGTACGACTAAAAATCCCCCCCGAAGGCACACAAGATATGGTCGTCCACAACGCGTTAACCTCTGTTCGATAGCCAGTAGCTAGGTATGTCATACACATAATATTCCAAGTAATAAGCATGCACACAACTTATACAACTTAATAGGTATTCACGTAACCCAATTAATATAATCCGTAAGTAATATTAATTTCATTACTCTCCATGATATCCATATATATAACCTTTCCTTGGACTTCCATTATCTCTTAGGTTTCTATATACGTTCGATACCTCGAGGATCATTACACCCTTACTTCCCTAAAAAATGGATTTTACGTCACGTGTTACTCACATAGGTTAACACACTCGCTTGGATAAACCTAGGATGCTTTTTAACTTGATCGTACCCTAAAAACCCATTCTGGAATCTCGTTAGAAGTCAAGGGATTATCGAACGAATCGAACGAAATTCCCACTTTTAACGAACTCAGCAACTCGTTAGAAGGGTCGTTGGAAATCTCGTTAGAAGGCTCGTTCGAATGAGGTCGTTCGAATGTCCTGGGCAGGTCTTCGAACGAAATGTTCGAATAGAACCTGTTCTTCCCCAAATGCATTTTTCTCCAATTTTCATTCTTCAATCTCATTACAAACTCCACCCAATCCTAATGTAGTTGTTTCTAAACTATTCTAAATTACCATTGGACACTTCCTAACACAAATTAGAGGTTAAATCCTTATGAATTCAAGGGAATCCAACAAATTTCTTAATTTCTTATAAACCTCTTTGATATGAGCCCAGAAATTTCTAATCCTTCAAACCCCCCAATAAATTTCATGATTTGAACATTTAATTACCAATATTAACAATTCTAAGAAGGGAATTTCTTCTACATGCCAGCCTATCTCCAATTCATGGGGTTTCTTTACAAACCAGTCATATTAAACCCTAGTTTTCATTACAACCATTTCATCTCACTTAATCTAAATTAACAGGAATAATATATGGTAAAAGTGGAGCAAGATAAACACTTGACTTGGAATGGATTTCTGATTCTTGGTATGAACTTGGTATGGGAACGATCCTCTTGACATGATCTACGCGCTGGTGTAATCTTTGGTGTGAAAGCTTGAGTTCTTAGCTTAGGGCTCCAATGGAGTCGTCTTCTTCCTTGGTTATCTCTCTCTCTCTCTCTCTCTCTCTCTCTCTCTCTCTCTCTCTCTCTCTCACTTATGATGAAAACTGACAGTAACCTCTAACCCACATCGCCTTTAATTAAAACCTAATTTTTGTCCATTTAATTTTCTAAAAAATTCAAAAGACTAATATACCCCTCCAGGGTGCTATTTTGGGATAAAATGTCTCGAACTCCAAATAAAACACCCGAGTAGTGTTTTCTAACTATCTCGACCCTTTCGGATACACTGGCGCACTCAAAATAGTCGTTCGAGTTGTATAAAAATAATTTACCTTTTTACTTCCCAAATATATGATAGTGACGCGACTCATGCATGCGTTTCGAATAATTATATTTTAGATGTCGTGTATCTCATCCCCAGCCATATTATAAATCCCAATTTCCATAATTTCATACAAATAAATATGCATAAAAATACAGGGTATTACATAAATAATTTTACTTCTGAAAACCTTACTTGTCCCGCTTAATTTACCTTAGGCTTCTAAAGTACTTCCTTTACTCATACTTAGCATTTCTCACATTGTTTAATACACTCGGTTCAACACTTGAAACCACTACACTTGGATTACCTGAGTACGTTCCTTTAAGCTTCTTATTTATTTAATACACTTTAGTATTTTAATTGAAAATCACCCTTTTCAACACACACATTCACCATGGTAGAAAATACTTTATTTGTCATTTGAAAGCCATTTTTAATACATTCTTTACGTAGATTATGGTTTGACCACATCGATTACTTAATTACCCATTTACCGACTTACTTTACCCTTTTTACCTTAGCTTATGGACATTAATAGATTTAAGTATTTACTTCTCCATTTCACATTTTCCGAAATATCTATTACATTCATTCAAGTAGGGTTGTATTAATATATTTCACCCACAACCCATTTCTTAAGATGTTCCTTATTCCTTTTTTATCTTTTCTCGGAATGTTCCTATACAACATGAGCTTCGCACCAGCGACTATGGGCACCATATGCTCTGGCTAGTGATTTAGGGCTTTTCAACCAAGGGCACTCGACCATTCTTGCTTATTTTTCAATTGCATCTGAGCCTTTATTAATGTGTTTAACATTCGACCTATTTACTTTTACCCAGCCGAAGCCAAAACCCAGGGTTTCACGCCAACCTGGGATTAGCCAAATTCTTATCCTTTACATACTCACATTAATTTTACACTAAAATCTTCACGTTTTAAGGACCTATGTTAATTTCATCCACACTAGTGCAACACCTTTCATTTGCATTTTTAAATCATAAAAATGTTCCACTTTTCATAAATTTACCAATTTACCCCTTTAATTTCCAAGCTTGCAATTTAATCTTTTAACATATGTTATTTTCCTAAATGGTTATTAAGTACTTAATATTTAAAATACCTTTAGTTGTTTTAACACTTGTTCGATATCACACTTTTACCTAACATTCACAATTGACACTTTTACACCTTGAACATTTAAACTATGACATGTTACATATTACGCTCTCGATTCCCATGCATTCTTTAAAGACAAAAAGTCTCCATTTTTCTTATTTCATGTTTGAACCCAACGAGACTTCCTTTAAACATGTCATTCATTTATTTACAATATACTACAAGTTTATGTACATTAGGAAGCATACTTTTAAATCTTAAAATCCTATTAAACGATTTACACATAAGTTTTAATCTAGAAATTTATACCTTTTGCAACAAACATACTTTTCAAGCAATAAAGACATTTTATTAATTTCCTTAAACTCAAAAATTGTCCATTTGTTCATAAAATCCCCATTTTTTTTCAAGAAACTTATAAATATTTATTTCATAAATATTTTGAGAAGACTAACATCATTCCATATTTTATTGCATAAAATATCCATTATTTCTTTTATCTAGAAATATACAAAAATAAAATTATAACACATTTTTATTCCATAAAAATATTTATTATTTTCTTTTTACTAGAAATACAGAAAATAACAATATAACACATTTTTATTTCATAAAAATGTTTGTTGTTTTTTTACTAGAAATACACGACAATAACATTATAAGAAATTTTTATTCCATAAAAATATTTATTATTTTCTTTTTACTTGAAATACCCAAAATAACATTATAACAAATTTTGATTCCATAAAAATGTTTATTATTTTCTTTGTACCAGAAATCCATACAATTAATATTTGCTTACGTTTTATACTCAAATGGTGTAAAAACAGTAAATTTAAAATTTTGTCTAGTTTAAGACCCACTCTAAACATTTGTTTGAAACCCATTCACCCATAAAATCATAGAAATCAACCAACAAATTCTATGGATACAATTACCACAAACCTACATATATTAAGCATAATATATGTGAATAACAAGCTGAAATTATACTCATTAATAAGTTTAATCTAAGCTTTGTAAATCCCACCTAAATAACTCCAAAGTGGTGGTGGTGGTGATAACGATAGGTGACTCCCCCCACCTCCAATGGTGGCCCTAAAGGGAGTCACAAAAAAGCTCCACCATACAAGCTCCAAAAACTCCCCATGGCAACCTTATTCAAGACCCCCAACAAGCATACAAATCTTATTTAAAAACCCTATAGACATCTCCATATATACATTTCCTAGCTGTATAATAAAATGGTGGAAATGGTTGCCTTAGGATGAGTGCAGGTACAAAACTGAAGGAATTGGATGTTCTACTTAACATGGAGAGGGAGGAATGCTGAGAATGTTAAGAGGGATATAGGAGAAGATTCCCTTTTTTTCTGAGGCTTACTGCCCGAACCTCCCTCTTATACTCAAAACAATGAATTGTCATCCCAAATGAGGAAACCTTATCACTTTAAAAAAAAACTCCCCATATCAGCTATAAATTGCTCCTAACTCAAGATCAGATGTGATCTAAGGGTTGGCACGTTGACAGCGCTCAATACAGAAGGATATTTGATTTTCCAGGGAGGTTGATAAAACGATAAAACTTCTCGTTTGAATGATAATGAATGTCATTTGAACGACTGGTTTTCCTTTTAGAATCCTACCTTTCTTGATTTTGTGCATATGCCCTAATAACTTCTAAGTGTTTTTTAAAGAGGTACTTTATTTTATTCAATTGAACTAATGGAGTTCAATAATAACTAATCCTCTTTTATTCAATCCAATATGTTACCTACAAATTCCTATAATTATAATTTGTTCTTCCTCACATAAAATCTATGTGTAATTTAATTAATTGATCGGGGTGGGATATTACAAACTTCCCTCCTTAGGAAATTCTTTCGTTGAAATCCTTCGTTCATCATAATTTATAATCCAGTCACTTACGAACGATTTCCAATCCTAGATATCCTCGACACTATGGTCTAAACCTAAGGATTCTACCTTCATAAACCACCATTGTTAATCCAATCATGATAAACCCTAAGGTCTTATTTCTAGTTCTCAAGCATGCCTAACTTATCTATCTTAACAAACTTCGAGATGATTAATAATCGCCAAATATCGCACTTCAACAATGAATTTATTAACATAGATAATTCCTATGTTAGGATTCGTAACCTACATCTCCTCAAACAATCTTGGATCATGCCTAGCCTAGGCTAATACAACCTCAAAACTTATCGTTACATATATAATTAGTTTCTAAGACAATCGCCTATCACATAGCCCTACCCAACTGATATCTCCTATGAGATCCCTATGCTTACCTAGTCCACCCTGGGTATCACAACCTATCATTCACGAGCGATCACATTCCCTATCCGTACAACTCTTAGTAAAACTTAGCACTGATTCCACCTCAAGTTTTATCAAATTCTAATATTCGCAATACTCTCAAGTCATAAACTCGGGGCACTCGACCACATTGTAACTAGTTATCCGACTAACTAACAAACATGTTAACCTAAACCAATCAAGTAACATATGCAAGAGCACGAGACCACGTGCACACACAAACTGGTGTAGAATAAAGGTGCATACGAGGAAGAGCACACTCACACATCGTGATGCATTAGCTATGTTAAGCCTAACCCGCATCACTACTAATCTCATGCAGCACCACACCCGAATCCAGACTGATCAACAACTTCCCATTATAGGGATCTAAGAAGGCACAAGAATGCAATGAATCGACGACTGTCATGCTAAAAGAAAATAATTTACTTCTGACAATAATTCGAACCACGCGAAGTATGACCCACGATGTACACATTAAAATCTCTAACTCTTACCGTTACTGGTTAAGCACCTTAGCCTTGCCACGTATCCTGGCTTGGCCTCTTAACCGTGACGAGTTCTCACCACGAATCACCCATCCATGTCGTCCGGACAGAATATAAAGTCACTTTCTTCAGGAGGCTGAAATGCTCTGCTTACCTCCTTAGGACTACTGCCACAATTCCCCTATTAGCAAGTATAACAATTTAAACCAATAAAATTTCACTCCCTTAATGATTATCATCAGTCACTGACCTATCATGCCTACGCCTCCATAATTTCAACATGCAGTCACAAACCCTAGTTTCTAATAACACTCTCGTCAGGTAAAACAAAATACTCACATAGTTTGAAACATTAAACTCATGACCCAAGGCCACAATTCTCAGCATAGTCTATATGATCCTAGATCATAGTTATTCTAATGGCACCTCGAACTTTCAAGCATTACTCATGCCTACTGATTTCTCTCACCAGAGTCACTATTACTCGTACACGTAGCACATGCATTTGCTATAACTAGGCCTAACACTTCATCCCGAGTGCTATCTCTAAAAAAACCATAATGAACATCATCGTGTTCTAAGTCTCCCAGGTGCACCACCTAATATTTATCAATCTATTTTACGACATTATTCCTAAAGGTCATATCACAACATTATCTTATAATCACAAGTATTGTCACTAACCTAAGAACTGCCACAAATCAACATGACCTAATCGTACTACAATCATCAGTGGTTTACCATTACTATGTAAAATTTAATGCAGTAATGATTCCCAATGCTTCACGGCGACGACACCAAAATCAGTCATCTCTCTAAGCGACCTACACGTCTATCACGAGAAACCACAAGTCATAGCTTGACATATGATACAACGTCTTGATCTTATCACTATGAAACTTACACCACTACATAAACCTCTATAAAATAATGAATCTCAACAGTTTTGAGAAGATAATTCCTACAAACCTCATTAACATCTCACTTAGATAAACCTCTGTATACAACCCCAAGAGTTTTTCATACGATTTTACATGCCTACCCATGTTACTGGCCCAAACTCCACCTCGTTAGGTCTCCTCACCTAATCTCCAATGAGTGTTTTAGCAGAACAACTAAATTTCCTCACTATGTAAACATCGTAATATGTGTTCATCTTCATGCTAACCCACTATCCAATTAGGTTGGATACGAGACACCAGGTATTGCCTATTAACACCAAGGCCCATGCCTACGAACATCACAAGGGGTCCCATTTCTCAAAGTCACACTTTAGTCACTGACTATAAATTAATATTCTCCAAGCCTTGGTAGGATACAGTACGTCGGATATTACCCAAGAAGCGTCTCAACTTGATGACGCCGTAATAGGTCATATTCTAAAGCATCACAACTCGTCTACTTAATACTAAGTCACCACAATATTCTAGGTTCACTCCTAGGTTACTTAAAACTGCCATTATTGTTGATACCAAAATTAGTATGCTGATATAGACGAATAATAAGAAGACACGTGTCGATCTACGTGGCACAATAGCAACGAGGAAGTTTATTTCCCCGACCAAGTCATACTCACTCCGAGCAGCAAGTGTACTCCGAGGAACTCCTGAACGACGAGCAACTAAGGCGGTCCGAGCTGCATCTCGGCCACAGCATTGATTGCCAGATAATCAATAGTTTAATTATTCATTGAATGCTTATCATACAGACGTATACTCTTAAAGGGAATTAATTGTTTACCCTTTCACATGTACAGCCTAAGGGCTATAAATACATTGTATCACCCTCATTCAAAGGGACCGGATTTTCTTAATAGAATTACATATCGAGAACTCCAAAACACTTAGCAATAACAGAAAACAGTGGATGTAGGCCATTTTTATAAGGCTGAACCACTTTAAAATTCTTTGTCTCATTTATATTTATCTGTGATTAAATAATTAGAAGCAATCTAATTTTTTACATCAACAGAATTACATATCGAGAACTTCAAAACACTTGGCAATAACAGAAAACAGTGGATGTAGGCCATTCTTATAAGGCTGAACCACTTTAAAATTCTTTGTCTCATTTATATTTATCTGTGATTAAATAATTAGAAGCAATCTAATTTTTTACATCAACAGATTGGCGCCGTTTGTGGGAAACGACTGTTATTATCGTTTTTCACCAAAAATCATTCATCATCATCAATGGCAGATAATCCAGAATCCAGCAATCGAAACGTTGGGAACGTTGGGAATCCTCCAAATCCCTCTGCACCATCAACTGCTCCAGATCTGGCTGGAATTATGACGAATCTGGCTCAAGGACAAACCGTCATGCAAGAAACAATGCGACAACTCATACAAACCCTTCATGGCGGGGTACCTGCACATTCAGGACAGAGAAGTGGTCAGAGACAAACTTATTTACTTTCTTCACGATCCAGGCGTACTGAGTCGTATCGTAATGAGGAATCTGATGATTTCTCTTATCAACCTGGGCGAACTTCATCAATACGGGCTACAGATACTGAGAAACGTATCACTCTCTCTCCAGAGAGACCTAGTGCCTTGGAAAGATTGAGCAGGGTATCTCCTTTCAGCCGATTAGGCCCTACGAGGAATAGGAGTCCACCTAATACCATGTCGAGGAGTTTTCGATAACCATCAGATCTAAGAGAGGGATCAGCACAATCACGATCGGTTGCTCATCAAGATAGATCTCAGGAGGCCACGTCAGAACAATCAATTGCTCGAACTAATAAGTCCGAGGAAGGAAATGATGAGTGGAAAGGTTCCATTCAGCGGTTGGAGGATAGATTGGGAGAAATGGCTAAGGCAAAGAATCCCCTACAATGAACTTTTGTTCAAGGGACACCTTTTGTCCAGGCCATTGTGGATTTTCCTACCCCGTCAAAGTTTAAAGCCCCTGTGGTAACCCCCAAATATGATGGAAAGACAGATCCTGTTCTGCACATAGAGCAATATCAAGCTGCTGCCGACATCTATGCTGTCCCCGACGAGATGAGATGTAGAGCATTCTCAGGAACTCTTACTGGATCTGCCCAAATATGGTACAACAATCTTCCTCGAGGTAAGATTTCAACTTTCTTTCAATTGGCCGAGTTGTTCATCGGTAATTTTTGTTTTGGAGCAAAGCCGGTAAAACGGGTAGCACACTTGTTAAGTGTTAGACAAAAATCTGGTGAGAGTACTAGAGATTACATAACTCGTTTCAATAACGAGAAGCTGGAAGTCATAGATTATGAAGAAAAGACGGCAATCATCGCCTTGATGAGTGGGTTGTTTCCTAACAAATTTTATTACACTTTGGCCAAAGATCCACCTACAACTATGTCAGAGTTGATGGCAAAAGCGGCCAAAATCATGAATGCCGAGAAGGCTATGGCTGCGAAGAAGAATATGGATAAAGAAACCAAGGTGGAAGTCGACAAATCTAAGAAGAAAGAGCATAAGGGCAATGGTGGTGACAAGCATTCCAAAAATAATAAGTCGTCATGGGAAGTCCTGAAGAAATTATATAATTATACACCTTTGCAAATGGGTATTAATCATGTTTTGGAAGAAATCAAGAATAACGAGGAAATAAGGTGGCCAAAGAAACTGAGGTCAGACCCTGACAAAAAAAATAGAGATAAATATTGCGATTTTCATAAGGATCATGGTCATATGACTAAAAATTGCATAGCCCTCTAGAACGAGATTGAAATGCTTATTAGACGAGGAAAGTTGTCAAAGTATGTTGATCGAAGAAATAAAGACCGAGCAAGAGAGAGATCCAGATCTCCTCATTGGGCAGAAGAAAACAGGAAAAGAAATCATGAAGATGATACAGAGGATGACCCCGATCTTCCCAAAAGGCCAAGGCAACCAGAACGCGAGGTATTTTCAATACGTTTTCGAACATTTGATTGTAATGTTATTACAGGTGGAGATGCAGGAGGATGAGATCTTACTGCAGAAAGAAAAGCTTAACTCGGTTAGGCTCAGGCTTGCTCATACATTCAACGGATAAATTTGGCTGAGGAGGATCGCCCGAGGAAGATAAACAAAGATAAGCTAGTCATTGGTTTTTCAAAAAACGACCTTGCAGGTGTTCTTTACCCTCACGACGACCCTTTGGTGATCAAAATGAGGATGAAAGAAGTAGTGATTTCAAGGGTTCTGGTAGATAATGGTAGTTCGGCAGACATCATGTTCTACTCATGCTTTGACAGTTTAAATTTAAAATTATCTCAATTGGAGCCTTATCACAGACCTCTCCTGGGTTTTGCTGGCGAGAAGGTTTTTCCACTTGGGACGATCAAGTTGGATATATTCATTGGAACTTGGCCTGCTTGTCAAACAGAAAGAATACGCTTCTTTATGATGGATAAGAATGTGCAATCAGCTTACAATATTATCATGGGAAGAGTTTGTTTGAAGAAGTTCGAAGCAGTTCCATCTACAGTACATCTGTGCTTAAAATTCCCAACAAATTTTGGAGTAGGAGTTGTGAAAGGTGATCAAAAAGTAGCTCGGGAATGCTATTATTCATCTGCCGAGCAAGAGGAGTTTGAAGAGTCAAGGAAAAAGACTACTACCTACCAGGTGGATGAAGGTACAGAAATTGAAACAATGGATCCCAGAGATGAATCCCAACTTGTAAAAGGACAGGTGGTGGAATCTACAAAAAATGTTATTCTGAACGATGAACACCCTGAACGAACAACTCAGATAGGTTCGTCATTGGATGCTTCAATAAAACAGGAGTTGATAACTTTCTTGAGAAACAGAAAGAAAACTTTTGCATGGAGTCATGAATACATGCCAGGAATAGATTCAAACTTCTTATGTCATGGGCTCAATGTGAATAAGGAGATCAAGCCTGTAAAGCAGAGAAGAAGAGTATTTAGTCTCGAGAAGAATCAAGCTATACAAGAGGAGGTCGAGAAGCTCCAGAAAGCCCAATTCATTGAAGATGTGAAATATCCAGACTGGTTAGAAAATATGGTGATGGTAAAGAAGAAAAACAATAAATGGAGAATGTGTGTTGATTTCACCGATCTCAACAAGGCATACCCAAAGGATCACTTTCCATTGCCAATAATTGATCAACTAGTGGATGCTACCTCGGGGCACGAGCTGCTCAGCTTCATGGATGCTTACTCTGGCTACAACCAGATCAAAATGAAACCTGAAGATAGGGAAAGTACTTCTTTTATTACCCCTAGGGGAACTTATTGTTATAATGTTATGACTTTTGGTTTAAAAAATGCAGGAGCGACATACTAGCGGCTGATGAACAAGGTTTTTGCCGAACAAATCAGTTGCAATATGGAAGTCTATGTCGATGATATGCTGACAAAGAGCAAGAAAGCTGCTGATCATCTAGTTGACTTAGGTCAGACCATTGATCAACTGGATAAATACCAAATGAAGCTCAACCCGACGAAGTGCACATTTGGAGTACGAGAAGGAACGTTCCTCGGGTACATTGTCAACCACCGAGGCATTGAAGCGAATCCAGAAAAGAGCAAAGCTCTTTTAAGGTTGCGATCTCTAACGACGAAGAAAGAGGTGCAGAGTCTTACAGGACGAGTTGCAGCGCTCAATAGATTTGTATCCCGAGCAACTGATAGATGCCTCCCATTCTTCAAAACACTTCAAAAAACTTTCGAGTGGAATGATGAATGTGAAAAAGCCTTTCAAGACTTGAAGAAATATTTGGGAGCACCTCCACTGTTGTCCAGGCCAGTAATGGGAGAAAAGTTATACTTGTACCTGGCAGTATCAGAGAATGCAGTCATCTCGGCATTGATCAGAATGGAGAATGGAGTCCAGAAGCCAATTTATTACACAAGTAAGGCTTTTCGAGGTGCAGAGATCAGGTACCCAAAGCTGAAAAAATTGGCATTGGCATTAATTGAGGCAAGTAGAAGAATGAGGCCATATTTCCAGGCCCATACCATCGTCGTGTATACCGACATGACATTAAGACAAGCCCTTCATAAGCCAGAAAAATCAGGGAGACTGATGTACTGGGCAATAGATCTCGGTGAATATGATATTGTGTATGAACCTAGATCATCATTAAAAGGGCAAGCTGTAGTAGATTTTATAGCAGAGTTTACATATCCTGATACCCTCGAGGAACAAAAGTTATTCGTTGATCAACCTGTGGATGTTACAGGATCAACAAACACAAGCTCAGACCAACTCCGGTTGGTAAAAGGGCGAGTGGATGTTAAAGAATCAACAGACATAAGCTCAGACCAACTCCGGTTGGTAAAAGGGCTTGTGGATGTAGAAGGATCATCAAATTCGAACTCAGACCAACTCCGGTTGGTAAAAGGGCGAGAAGAGATGGTCGACGAAGAGCGAGAAATACCAGGGGAGGATGAAAGGAAACAACAAATATTTCACCGAGGAACTTTGTCAGATAAGAAATTTGAAGACGAGTTACCTACATGGAGATTATATGTAGATGGGCCATCTTGCACAACAGGTTGTGGAGCAGGGATTGTTTTGAACACCCTAGACGAGATTGACATGGAATACGCCCTGCGATTCTAATTCAAAGCTTCTAATAATGAGGCTGAGTATGAGGCCATGATAGCAGGTCTTAATTTAGCAAAGATTATGGAAGCACAACTAGTGATGGTATTTAGTGATTCTCAATTAATTGTAAATCAGATGATGGGAACATATGCAGTTAAAGGAGAATTAATGGTCAAGTATCATGCAAAGGTGATGGAGTTGTTGGCAGAATTCGATGCCATTCAATTGATCAGAATACCAAGAATGGAGAATGCACGAGTAGATGCACTGGCCCGACTAGCATCAGCTACTCATACCGAGCTGCGAAGAACGATACCAATTGAAGTATTAGAAAGTCGGAGCATAGATGAAGACCTGACGATGAATATTATTACCCTTGATTTAGGACCATCTTGGATGGATCCCATCAGGGCATATATTGAGGAGGGAGAATTACCGGAGGATAAGCTCGCTGCCAAGAAATGGAAGTTTAAAGCCGCTCGGTATGTACTAACTAATGGTGTTTTGTATAGACGAGGAATTATGGAAGGTTTGCAAAGATGTGTACATCCCTCCGAGCTGAAAGAATTGATTGAAGAGATCCATGAAGGGTCCTGTGGAGCCCATGTAGCAGGTCGGACACTTTTGCAAAGGGTGATGACGTAGGGATACTACTGGCCAACGATGAGGGCTGATTGTATAGCCTATGCTAAGAGATGTGATAAATGCCAACGTTTTTCCTCCATCCGACGAACTCCACAAGCATTATTGACACACATAACTTCCTCTTGGCCATTTGCCATGTGGGGAATTGATTTGGTTAGACCACTGCCAACGACCCGAGGAAGATTCAAGTACCTCGTCATCGCAGTGGATTATTTTACTAAGTGGGTAGAAGCTGAGCCACTTATTGATATGACATACGAGAAGGTGTACCAGTTCGTTTGGAAGAGCATCATCTGCCGATATGGTCTCCCTCATACCTTCATCACAGACCATGGAACACAATTTGATAACGAGGAGTTTGTCGCCTATTGTCATCAGTCAAACATTTTGAAGGTTCATTCAGCACCAGGCCATCCTCAAAGCAATGGACAGACTGAAGTGACGAACATAACATTACTAAATGGTTTGAAGAAAAGACTAAGTGAGGCTAAAGCTAATTGGATTAATGAGCTACAGTCAGTATTGTGGGATTACCGAACAACCCCCCGAGCAGCAACTGGAGAATCACCATATATGCTGGCATTTGGAAGTGAGGCCGTAATACCTGCCGAGTTGGGTCTTCCAACACACAAAGTGCTGAATTTCAATTCCCCAGTCAACGACTTAATGAGAAGATTAGGTTTGTACATGCTCGAGGAGGTTAGAGAAGAGGCAGCCATTAGGAATGCTGCTTACCAACAACGAACAACTCGGTTCTACAACAAGAGGGTAAAAAAATGCGACTTAAAATAAGGAGATTACGTGCTAAAGAAGGTCATTCAAAAGCACAATAAGTTGGAAGCAAACTGGCATGGACCTTACCGAGTTACAGAAGTTGTTCGACCAGGAACTTACCGAATAACAACTCTAGAAGGAGAGGAATTTTAGAATGCATGGAATTCTGAACACCTACGCAAGTATTATCAGTGATGTAAAATGTAAAGAAGTTCCATCAATATGAATAAAACAATGATATTTCATCATCTTCTCTCTTCTTATTGAAAGTTTTTCGGGGAATACTAGTGTGTAACACTATGCTGCTCGGTAGTAAAAAAACACGATAGTTCAAGCTCAGACCAACTCCGGTTGGTAAAAGGGCGAGAACACGATAGTTCAAGCTCAGACCAACTCCGATTGGTAAAAGGGCGAGAACAAACCATACTCCTTTGGTTAGGAGGCGTACACTAGCTCAGACCAACTCTGGTTGGTAAAAGGGCGAGTGGACATGATAGTTCAAACTCAGACCAATTCCGGTTGGTAAAAGGGCGAGAACACGACATTCCTAAAAATACCAGCCCCGATTGGTTAGGAAACCATACTCCTTTGGTTAGGAGGCTGACATTGGCTCAGACCAATTTTGGTAAAAGGGCAAGTGGACATGATAGTTCGAACTCAGACTAACTCCGATTAGTAAAAGGGCGAGAACAACATTCCTAAAAATGCCAACGTGTTTGGCTAGGAAGCAAAATACTCCTAAAATTTCCAATCTCGGTTGGTTAGGAAATAAGATATGCTCTCAAATGCCAACTTATGTTGGTCGGGAGGTAAGATTATTACTAAAAATATAAAAGTTCCTCGAAGAACAAAATATTCCAAACTGAACCAATTATGGTTGGTCAGAAATAAAAATCCACTAACTGTAGTTGGTCGACGAGGAGAAAATATTCCAAACAATACCAAGTATAGCTGGTCGGGGATAAAACCCACTAACTATAATTGGTCGACGAGCACAATTTAACAACCTTGGTTGGTTGGAAAAATTTTCAACATTTTTATACTCACTACTTTATTATTAGGTGATTGAGCAACATTACTGATACTTGTAACTTTTTGGTCGATGAACCACACGATATTATTATGCAAGCACAAATATAAAGTGTTTGGCAAATACAAGACAATAGCAATACAAATTTGCGAACAAAAATGAAACTCTTTCATTGAATTCAAAATGAATTACACAAATTTATTACATTGATATTAAATTGTGTACTAATTATTACATCAGAATTTCCTATTCTACTGGTTTTTTCCCTTCTGCTTTTGAAATAGGCTCCTCGCCAGCAGGAGGATCTTCCAGGAAAAGGGGAGAATTAATGAAGTTAAGATCTCGAAGCATTCTGACGTTCATTATTGAAGGTGTATCCAGTAAATGCTCAGGACGAGATAATTCTGCCTGTGAATGAAGGGCATAGTCACCAAGATACTTGGAGATCAAACAACGAGGAATGGCCCGAGCAGGGATCCAGCTCATGTCAAGCTTGAAGGGCGGAATTGGTAGATAGAGCAGCCCAGGAGCATGGTAATCCCATAAATAATGACCTTGCTCTAGTTTCAATACACCCAGGGCGTTCAACCATCCCTGTTTGTAGCCTTCATTATTAGCATTTTCAATACGATCATTTAAGTAAAAAAGGGCCTCATTGTAGCCTGCCATCCAGAATTCATGAGGTTGTTTATGGAATTGGAAAATTAGTCTCTCTAACTGCTCATGAAGGTTTCTGGCAAAAATATCCTTATGATCCAAAGAAGACTTCGTCGCAGCAAGTTGATCCTCCAAAGTTTGGACTTTCTTGGACAGTTCAGACAAGGCTTGATTTTTTTCCATCAATTGGAATGCTTGGTTTTCCAACGCTGATTGAGTACGAGCTTCTTCAATAGTAGGACGAAGAACTCTTGGTCATCCCCGAGCAGGTTGAGTACTTTGTTCCTCATCAACATTCTGAGCAACTCTTCCTCATCCACGAGAACCTCTTCCTCGTCCCCGAATAGCAGTAGAAGGCCCAGCTCTTCTCAAAGCCTCTAACTCTTCTCGTAACTTGGCATTTTCCACTTCTAAAAATGAGAATCCTTCATCGGTGACGGGTACCAAGGCCGTGGAAGATAAAGCAATAGACCTCAGCTGAGCTAGTTCTTTTTGCAGATTGTTGTTTTCTTATTCCAATAGCTCAGCGATTTGCATGTGCCCTTCGACATCTGCTTTCAATGTTCTCTCTCTCACTTCATAGCCAGCAAGCATCTTGTCGTAGCCTTTTTCAGCACTAAGTTGTTTGATTTTCTTCTCATACCCTTCGTGCAAAAGAGCTGAAGACTCTTTATACTGCTGCTGAAGTTCATCGAGAGTACCTTGCAAGTCTTCAATCATTTTGTAATAAGCCACATTATTGGCTACAGCACGATCAAGAAGACATTTCAAGTATTGATATGCCTCTACTGCTTGGTCTGAAGCATCTCGACCAAGAATCTCTACAATCTGGGATTTGTCCAAGTCAGTATGGCCAGCCTTAAAATATTCATTACAATGTCGAAGCAGAGTTGTGTCATGGGCAGACAACAATTCCATTCTAGCCATAAACTAGTAAAGAAGAAAAGGCAAGAGTTAATAAAAAAGCAGACAGAACATCAACAACATAGAGGAACAAAAAAGGTGATTTTTTATTACATCATAAAAAGGAGTACAGTGCTCAGAGTACAGAGTACAAGTGACAAAAGAAAAATAAATACCGAACGACTTCACACCTTTTCCTTGTCTCCCAAGACTTTCTCAGGAGGTTGGGATGAGGAGCTCGGTTGCTCGGTGGAAATAATGAGTTGGTCGGCCAGGGCTGGAACTTATTCAGGAGGAGCAGGCAGAGATGAAAGCTCCTCGTCGGCAGGCTGAGTAAGGATTGGATCACCCACTACCATTGAAGATTCTTCAGAGGCAGCTTCATCCTCTTCTTCATCTTCAATATTTGGGGGAGGACCAGGGAGATGCTGTTGAAACAATTCTGAGTCCTCATTAACCTTTAATTCTTGTAGGGCAGCCACCCAACCATCTCGGAAGTATTTCAAACTCCCATACTGCACCTGGGACATCATTGCTGCTACCCCCCTATTCCACCCTTTGTCCCAACCAGTGCGGAAAGATTTTTTCACCGCCCATTTTCTTTTCATTTTCTCCGAGGAAAGCTTCTCGGATAGAAGATCCTAGGTGGCCTTCAACTTAGTTTCCACCTCCTCCATTTGGTGATTTACTTCTCGCAGAAGGGACAATTCTTCTTCTGCCATTTTCAACTTATTTTCAAGCTCCCCAAAGTTCGTAAGCTTCTCGGCATACTTCTTGTTCTCTCTCTCCAAATCTTTCACTTTATTCTCTAAACTCTTGGAAACTTCAACGAGCTGCACCTTCTCTGCCTCAACTGCAACCAACTTCTTCTCCCAATCAGCCCTATCCTCATCATACTTCTGACGGGAATCCCTAAAAGATTTGGTCAATCCCAATAAAGCATCCTCCACTCCGGATGAGGAGCTAGAAGCCTTGATCGCTTCATCCTTCTTCACAATGGTGTTAAAGCAACTCACCAGCTGAAAAAAGGAGATAACGATAAGTCAGCAAAGAAATACATGTATCGATGGAAAGAAAGAAAATTCAGAATAAGAGAAATTTACTGAGGCAATGTGACGAGTAGCCAGGGCTGTAAGCATATCCCTAGACATATTCTCCTCAATTCCTTGGACTTCAGGAATGGTCCAAGTCTTCACTGAGCTCATAGCAGAGCTCGGGGGAATAATAGTTGGAACACCAGCTCCACTAACTTGGAGCTGGGGGATGGTTTCAGCCAAATTGACCGAGGAGGATTTCTTCGGTGGTACTGCAGCAGATTTAACCAAGGAAGAACTCTTGGTTGGGGAGATTGTGATCACTTCCTTAGGAAAATCTTTCTTGCTCGGAGCCACTGGGGGCTTCTCGGCAGCCTTCTGAGGAGCAACAGAAGGGGCAGCATATACTTTCTTTATCCCCTTTGGGACATCAGTCTTGCTTCTTTTACCCTCTCCCGCAGAGGTAGCCTCTTCAAAAATAGTAGGAACTCTTCTTTTGCCCATTTTCTGACTCAGAGGAATGTGAGATTCTGGATAAGAGTCCTCAGGAACTGACACTGGATCACTAGTGCTGACCACAGGACGAGCAGTGAAGGATGATGTATAGCTCCTGTACTGCAACAAGTATGAAGTAGACCTAATATGTTCACCTGTAACTTTCTGATGCAAACTCCAGATAAGTTTCAAATGCTTAATATTTACTTCTGATTCTTTTGGAGTCTTTCTTTTGCTGTCAACTGCAAACAAATACATAGTGAAATATCAGTCACACATTTTATCAAACATAATGAAATCATAATTTCAGAAATAAAATAAAATGAAAATAATCTATCCCATTGCCATATGGAGGGCATTTGGGACCTTGATATACTTCATCTCCAATCAAAGGGGCATGTTGCCAGTTTTTGATAACTACGCCATGTTCAAAATAATCCCTTTTGGGATCAGGGAGGTTGACTACTAAAGCCCTATTCAAAAATCTAGTTTTTAAATAAAAAACATTATCTAGAACAGCCCATCTATAACAATACATAATATCAGGAATTCCTATACGGGTTCCGTGAGTTTGATTTAACCTATACACCCCATTAACTATTCTCCATGTGTTGGGGGCTATTTTTGCAGGAACAACATCGAAATAATGACAGAACTCTAAGCACAAAGGGTTTGGTGGAAAAGAAAATCCACATTCAGCAATAAAGAGGCTGGGGAACCAATGTCCCTCAGCCAAACGAAAATAATTTGAAGGCTCAGAAAGATCCTCCAGAGTTACCCAAGATGGAATAGAAAAATCAGAACGGAATTTCTCAAGAGACTCGATAACATAAACCATGGCGAATAAAATAAATGAAGAAGAAGGAAGAAGATATTACAGGAAAAAAGGAGATCTGTTGACAACGAACGAAGAAAAGGATGAACGCACAAGAGAGAGAAAAACTATGGAAAACTCAAAAGCAGAAATTGGAAAAGGTAGAGGACGATGGGATCGCCTATGAAGCTTAAATACTTTGCCTTGGGAAACGGCGAAAGAAATGATTACAAAAAAGAAACTATTACGCTACCGGCGGCTAAAAGGACAAAAAGTGCGCGAAGCGCTTATAAAAATTCAAAAAAGCGGATTCTGCGAATTTGGAAGGACATTCGAATACGGAGAAAATGCTCCTAAAAACCAGGAAGGTCATTTAATATTGCCATATACCGAGAAAGAATGTTCCATATTCCTCAAAGTTCGAAATATGAAACATTGGGGGCTTCTGTTGATACCAAAATTAGTATGCTGATATAGACGAATAATAAGAAGACACATGTCGATCTACATGGCACAATAGCAACGAGGAAGTTTATTTCCCCGACCAAGTCATATTCACTCCGAGCAGCAAGTGTACTCCGAGGAACTCCAACACTCCGAGCAACTCCTGAACGACGAGCAACTAAGGCGATCCGAGCTGCATCTCGGCCACAACATTGATTGCCAGATAATCAACATTTCAATTATTCATTGAATGCTTATCATACAGACTTATACTCTTAAAGGGAATTAATTGTTTACCCTTTCACATGTACAGCCTAAGGTCTATAAATACATTGTATCACCCTCATTCAAAGGGACCGGATTTTCTTGATAGAATTACATATCGAGAACTCCAAAACACTTGGAAATAACAGAAAACAGTGGATGTATGCCATTCTTATAAGGCTGAACCACTTTAAAATTCTTTGTCTCATTTATATTTATCTGTGATTAAATAATTAGAAGCAATCTAATTTTTTACATCAACAATGATTAACTAAATCCACATTATAGTCATGGTACATGAATCGGGATATACTAAAACAAAGCCCACAACCAAGGGACCTAATACATTCTCACCACGGAACTACCATCTGTAACCATATTACTCATTATTGTCCCTCATATGACCACTTGCCACGAATGGCCTGTAACTCTAATCACGATTCATAAGGTACATTCATTTACCAACAACCACCAAGGAGCTTACCCATGAGGGTAGCATTATACCAACTAAGACTGACTTATTCTCTAGTGTTATCCCACACAAATTTATATGCTCTTCGAATTTATAACCAATCACGGTATTACCCCAAGGATCGAATTTTCCTAATTATAAAATTGTTATGGACCCCTCATATGCGTTGCACTTATGACGATATATAATTTAGAATCACGATTCCCCATTACATAGTTATGAAACTCTAACTATCAATCTCTAATGCTCGTTATACACGTTGTGGGCTCCCGATTCCCATGCATTCTTTAGAGATAAAAAAATCTCCATTTGTCTTATTTCATGTTTAAACCCAACGAGACCTCCCTTAAACTTGTCCATGCATTTATTTACAAAATTCTACAAGTTTATGTACATGAGGAAGAGGACTTTGAAATCCAAAATTCCTATCAAACATTTTACACATACGTTTCAAAGAAGAAATTTATATCTTTTGTAACAAACATACTTTTCAAGCCATAAAGATATTTTATTAATTTCCTTAAACTCAAAAAATGTCCATTTGTTCATAAAATCCCCATTTTTTTCAAGAAACTTAGAAATATTTATTTCATAAATATTTTGACAAGATTAACATCATTCCATATTTTATTCCATAAAATATAAAAAAAAATCTAGAAATACATAAAAATAACATTATAACACATTTTTATTCCATAAAAATGTTTATTATTTTCTTTGTACTAAAATTACACGAAAATAACATTATAATACATTTTTTTCCCATAAAAATATTTATTATTTTCTTTTTACAATAAATACCTAAAATAAAATTATAACATATTTTTATTCCATAAAAATATTTATTATTTTTTTTTTCCTAGAAATACCCAAAATAACATTATAACACATTTTTATTCCATAAAGAGGTTAATTATATTCTGTTTAATAGAGATCCATACAATTAATATTTTCTTAGATTTTTATACACAAATGGTGTAAAAACAGTAAATCTGAAATTTTGTCTACTTCAAAACCCACTCTAAAACATTAGTTGGAAACCCATTCATCCATAAAATAATAATAATCAACCAACAAATTTCATGGATACAATTATCACAAACGTACATATATTAATCCTATTATGTGTGAATAATAAGATGAAGTTATACTCATTAATAAGTCTAATATAAGGTTAGTAAATCCCACCTAAATGATTCCAAAGTGGTGGTGGTGGTGGTGGTGGTGATGATGAAGATGGGTAACTCCCCCACCTCCAAAAGTGGCCCTAAAGTGAGTCACAAAAAAGCTCTACCATACAAGCTCCAAAAACACCCCATGGAAACCCTTCTTCAAAATCCCCAATGAACATACTCACCTTTTCTGAAAACCCCACAGACATCTCTATATATACATTTCGTTGCTCTACAATCAAAATGTTGGAAATGGTTGCCTTTGGGGTGAGTGTAGGTACTACACTGAAGGAATCATATGGTCTACTTAACATGGAGGGGGAGGAATTCTGAGAGTGTTGAGAGGGATATAGGAGGCGATTCCCTTTTGTTCTGAGGCATACTGCCCAAACCTCCCTCTTATACTCAATAAAATAAATTTTTATCCCACATGAGGAAACCTTATCACTTAAAAAACTCCCCACATCAGGTATAAATTGCCCCTAACTCGACAACACATAGGATCTAAGGATTGGCACATTCACGACGCTCAAAACAGAAGGAAATTCGATTTTCCAAGGAGGTCGTCTGAACAATAGAACTTCTCGTTCGAACGGCAATGAATGTCGTTTGAATGACCCATTTAAACGACTGATTTTCCTTTTAGAATCCTACCTTTATTGATTTTGCGCATATGTCCCATTAACTTCTAAGTGTTTTTTAAAGAGGTACTTAATTTTATTCAATTGAACTAATAGAGTTCTATAACCACTAATCCCCTTTTATTCAACCCAGTTTGTTACCCACAAATTCTTAAAATTATAATTTGTTTCTCCTCACATAAAATCTATATATAATTTAATTAATTGATCGGGGTGGGATATTACATATTATTTAGGATATGAGCGTCAGTGTCATGCATATGCATAGGTTTTTATTTCATGAGTTCGGGTACAACTGGTAGCTTGGGGAGCAGTTGATTAGCCAAGTGATGGAAGGTGAGAAGGTCATTCTTCATTAAAGACCTTCAAACCACATGATATATTCGGATAACATGTCTGAGGAGTCGTGGGGTGCAACTATGGTCAAGGAGAACTAATCTAGCTTCATAGAGATAATAGAAACGTATACCAATTTGGACTTTATCTCGAGTTAGTTGATGCTTCGTTCTATCAACGATATGTCTAAGGTTCTAATTTAGAGATTGGAGTAGGATAACAAGATTCCAGGGGGTGGGATCATAGGACAGGAAGGAATGTAAGGAGGTAAATCCCTTGTCGCATCATGAGTTTGGGATTTCTATGTGGTACCTACCGATGAGAGACAAGGAATGGGTAAAGATTCCTTACCTATTTAATGTTGACTTTCCAGGATTCCCTCCTTTGTCAATTGAGGTTCCTCTCCAAGAGGTAACATATCTATATTTTTTTTTCGTGATTTTTACCTTCAATTTTTTATTATCATTTGTTGGTTCTTACATATCTTATTGATTTTCTTTTAGACTATGACGGTGCAGACATCTTAGGTGCATGATATTAAAGATTGGATATCTTCGGTGGCTAAGAACCTTAGGACACTAACTCTCTCCTGCACCATGACTGTAGTGTCCCATGAATATATCCCCTCTTATTCCTCTAACTCTGTGAATTCCTTCAAGTTATTTAGTTCTTGTTGTTGTGAGAAATATCACCGTCATCATTGGTGAGAGATCAAATGATTAAAAGTCTAGGTTGTGCCCCAAAAATTTAGTTGTTTCTTTTGTTATTTTCTTCTTATTTTTCTTTGAAATGTACTTATAACTCTTCAATAAAAATTTGTATACAATGGTTCATTTTTCATTTATCTTGATTAAATGTCTTAGTCTACTTGCACTTTTATTTTTCTACCCAGTATTTTATGAGAATTTTGAAAAATAAGGTTGTGTATTTGAAATTTTAGTAATATTTTGTAGTAAGGATATATAGAAATAGATTGGGGAATGTATATGGTAAAAATCATTTATAGAATTTTTCTGATAACGTGAAAATTAAAAATTTTAAAAGGAAGATTTCCAAAAATTGGGGGTGTCGATTCCTTGGCCTATAGGCATGTCCTTTGCTCTTCAGGCTCTTTAACACTCTTGTTGTTGTGACGATACTCATAATTTCAAGGGTAGAATTCAAAAATTAACTCGATTTTCCTCTTCTAGGATATCTTCACTATAAAAAGGTGCCTTGTGTAGCCTTTAAAATCACCATTCATCTTCTTCTTTCTTCTTGGAGTCTTATTTTCAAATGGACATCCTTTTGACTGAGGAGTATATCACCTATCTCAACCATTTGGAAGATATGAGTTATATGGAGCGGTATAGAACACATTCAAATTGTGCTCAATCATTTTATAGTACAACAATCTTAAGTGGAGCCTCTTGGAAGTGTTCGTGTAGTTCCGTTATCCCACGGATCATAAGTGTATCCAATTTTGAGGAATTTCCTCCATCTTGGGCATGAAGCCACACATTACAGCCACCATAATGGATTTTTCTCGGTGTCCATAATATGTACTTCGCCAGTTATTGCATATTTCTCCATTCTCTACACAACCTTTGATGTGAGGTGCGGTAATTGACCTACAGGTTGTTCTTCGTTCAGTGATGTACAATGATGTCTAGTATTTGGGCTATAATGGAATAGTTACTTTGGTCTTAACTAATAAGTTGCTTTGGCTGACGAGAGGTATGCATGCAGATTCCCTAGTTGTGACAATAGACATGGGAATGAACTGTCATTTCAACCACGCATCCACTATTTTAGCGAAGACTTTTAATGGTTTTTACCACTATGAGGTGGACCCGTGAATTCTTTAGTCGGCCTCATGTGGATTATGGTCTGTTTGTGAGTTATTTTATGACTGCTGGGTGGAAGATGGACACACACACACACATAGATATATATATATATAATAAAGTGTGAGTAGAAAAGTTATGTATGTCATAAGATGAAAACATGATGTCATCTTAATGAGTTTTTCCTTTTGATACACTCTAATTTATTTGTCATCTTTTTTCAAAATTCAAAAACATGGGTAAAGTGGTAATATTACCCTCATTACCCCTCTCTCTCCTCTCACGTACGCCAAATCCGCCCTCCCTCTTTCAAACATATGACTCTCATTACCCCTTTCTCCCCTCTCTCTCCTCTCAGATTTCTCCCACGATGCCTCTTAATTATACATTTCACTCACCCCCGTGTTTCCGCCCTCATCCCTCCCCCGTTATAGGTGATCTCTCTATTACACACACGTGCACACACACACGCTTAGATCTGTCTTACACACACGGCATACCCGCACATTCAAGACATGTGTGCATATTTAAGGCTTTTTGTACATATTTTGTGCATTTTTGTTTAAGATCTATTTATATTCATGCTTATGTTTATATTTGGGGCTCTAATTGTATTTTGTTGTTTATTATTTCTTTTCAGATCAGGAACTGTTTATATTGGATTTTATAATTATATCAGGTATACACTTTATCTCTACTTCTTGATTTATTTGTAAATTAATTATTTATTTTGCCTTTTTACCATTGTCCAATGGTTTGTATTTATTTAGATCTACTGTCAAGTGGAAGTATTTTAAGTATTTTTGAAACTCTATTTTTAACTATGTAGTTTGAAACACTTTATCTCATGTTAGTTTCAAATTGTTTAAACATGGCTTTGTCTAAATTAGTGGTTTACTCATCAATCATGTGACTTTTTTTTGGAATAACTCAAATATGTGCTTTATTCATCAATCGCGTGATTTTTTATTTATTTATCTAAATCCGTGCTTTATGCATCAATTGTGTGAACTGTTTAAACACGGGCAAATATGATTGAAATAGGCCATTTTTTCTTCAATATAGTTTTGGGGTGTTTAAACGTAAACTCAACTGAGAGATACAATTTCAGGGTCAAAACCATAAAAGGTACAATTTAGTATATTTTGGTTGTTGCCTCAGATATTCTTTTGTGCATTTCAGACATTTTTACTGTTGTTGGTATCCAAGAGTTTTTTTATAGTGAACTTCCGGCAAGCATGAGAACAATGGGGATAGCTCCATATACAAGTGTTTTGGGGGTGGGGAGCTTTTTAAGTGCACTCCTTATTATGTTTTTAATGCTTTACATTTTAAATCATAATTCATGAGCAGTATTCTAAAAAATCTCCGCCTAGGGCTGCCTACCTAACTAGGTTCTAGGCACAGCATATGTCGTTTCGCCTAAGCCCTAATATATTTTTGGTTACAAGTGATTCAGTAACTTATTTATCTACGTGTTACATAATTGAATTAGTTTTACTCTTATATCGCACAATGTAATGATATAAAGATTTCTGACACTCTTCATAAGTGATACAGGTGAAATATGATTTGAAGTAAGGGAACAAATCAACACGAAAAAGAAATGAGATAGGAAGGAAGGTAATTGTTCTTCATTTATCAAACGAGGTCATAGTTTGTGAACTCTCTTTTTTGTACAAGCTTCAATCGTTTTCACATATTTTTGTCACCACTAATTACTATGTTCTTATTATCTCATGATCTATATATTCTAATTCTGAGATTTTCTCTTATTTGATTTTGTATTTATGCGCATGCTATACACAAAAATTGCACCAATCAGGTTTCTATACTTGATCAAGGAATGAGCAATTTTTCAAATCAATCGCGCCGAAAGAAGGGAGTATATACATGTTTCATATAAGGGATGAGCAATTTTTTAAATAGATACATCAACAGGAGTATATGCCTGTTTCAAACAAGTATATACTTCTATTTCAAGCAAGTATATACTTTAATGAGCGATTTTGAGCAATTGTTCTATTTCAAACATTAGTGATTTTGAGCGATTGTTCTATTTCAAAGAGGTATATCTTGAATGTGTCATAATTTCTTGGTGATGAAATAATTGTTCTTATTTGTGTTGGATTATTTTTTCTATATCAGTGCTACGGTGGGGGAAACAATGTGGATGCCCCAGGATGGAGCTTGCTTCAAAAAGTAGAGCAGGGCATCTAACCGCGGGGCAAGCATTGATAGGCATCTAACAGTAGGATAGGGCTTGCTTCAAACCCCTACTTATATTGAATAGAGGTTCACAAAGCACAAAAATCATGCCAAAACAGCTTCTGCCGAATAAGAGCGGGTTTAAGCAATTCAATAAAGTAGAGGAGGGATTTCTCGCCAAAAAAAAACAGAGGTGCAATTGAAGGTATTATATGCTGAATAGAGTTTTGAATGGAGACTTATTTGTAAACAATCTCAAGCAGAGCTGATTTTGAATGTTTTCTATTTTCGATTGGTACAAATACTTTGAGCGGCTATTTATGTTGCTTATTTTCGATTGGTACAAATACTTGATACTGCTACTACTTTGAATATTTTCTTTTCCCTTACCATTTGGTATGGATTAGGGAAATAATTTATATAGTCAAGGTAAGAATGTACATTGCATACATATACATGTGGTCTTGAAGATACAATAATTTATTTGTTAACTTTGTTCATTGCAGGGATAGTACATGAATGTGCCTTGATGTTGTAGGAGGTATAAGATCATCTTGATGAGTTTATTTTAATGTAACTTAGTAAATTCATTAATGAATCTTTTCTAACTTTTTAGGTAATTTGGCTCTTTTTTATTTTTTATTGAGGTATCATACTCATCCTCTTATGTATGTATTTTTTTAGAATCAACTATTTTCGATTTGTATGTGTAATACCTCGTAATTTTGTTGATATTTGTTTAAGGGATTAATTAAATTAAATATGAATTAATTGAGAATTAATCCGGATATAGATACTAACGATATGTGAGTTGGTATTTGATTATGTTGTGTATATATGGCAATATATGAATACTGGAAATATTAAAATTGTCATGAGACTGAAATATGACAATTTTGGAAATTTAGTTGGGACGCGCGTGTCAATCGCGTCAGAAATGAAATTATTTGAATTAAAAAGTGAATTTTTTTTATGAACCGAATGGTCATTTTGAGTGCGCCAACGAGTCCGAAAGGATTGAAATAGTCAGAAAACACTAGCCGGGGGTTTAGTTTGGGTCCCGGGGCATTTTTGGGCCATACCGGCAACTTAAAAGGGTATTTTGGTAATTTTGAAATTTTGGGAATTAAAGCCTACGAATTTTAAGAGTTAATTATACATTATTAGTAAACCACTAAGCCCATTACTAGAATTTGACAAGTTATAGGGCTACGGGAGTTATAGGAAGAGTTGGAAGAGGTTCCCAAGAGAAAACCCATAACCACCATCTTCAACCTTGGGGGAAAATCTGTAGAGAAAGGGGAGAGATCAACCCTCAACCTTCAACATCAAATTATGAAGAGCAATCTAAGGCAAGTGATTTAGTATCCTTAATGCATTGAATATGTATTCCATGCTTAGTGTAGGAATTATCTTATATTGAACTTTTTGAAGAAAACCCATGAAATTTGTTGGAGGAACTTTGAATTTGGGTTAGGATTTGCATGTAGTTTGATAAGGGACTGATTTAATACTTGAATAGTTACATATGATGATTTAAAAACGGATTTATGATGAATATTGGGCATAAGGAAAATTAGGAGTTCATGTACATAGGGTTTGGAGAAATATTTGAAGATTCATATTATTTTCGTGAAAAATTGTAAGATTTGACCCTTTAAATATGATAAGGAATGATCTAGGGTGATTAGAAATGGTTTATATACGTTAAAACACAACTTGGATGGTCTTAGGTGGATTTAGAGGAGAGAAGAATTGAGAAAAACGGAATTGGGATTTTCTGGGCTGAAACTGCCATCTCGTTAGAAGACCTGCCCAGGTCGTTCGAACGAACTTCTAACGAGATGAAAGTATGACTTCTAACGAGTTGGTATTTCATTCAAAGCCCTTCGTTCAAACGACCTCATTTGAACGACCTCGTTCGAACAAGACTTCTAACGAGTTGACAAAATGTCAATTTTGGCCTGAATTGATTTCTAGTATCCCGTAAACTTATTTAAATGATGAGATAACCTTCCCTTATTAACTAGTGGGTATAGTTGGGAGATTGGGGTACATTGAGGAGTAAAACTTAGAATAGTGTCTTGAGCCGGATGACATTTGTGGATTGGGAAGCGAGTAACTAATCACGAAGTGAGAATAATTGATAACTTAAATACATATAAACCGGGGACATGTGATTTGTATGACACTAAGTGTTGGTATAAGAACGAGAAGTATACCACTAATAAAATATTTAATATCTAAGATGTGTGAATGCTTAGTATATATAGTTATGTGTGTATGACATACCTAACGTACTTGCTATCATGGGAGGTTGGCGTTCGTTTAGGACCATCTAATCTTTGTGTGCCTACGGGGGGGATTTAGATTGGTACCTCGAGGACATAGGTCAGAGAAGGGCTTATTGAGAAGTTAATAAGTCTGCTGATCATGGGAGCATAGGTATGTGCGTGACCCATGTGATGTGAACTATGTTCGCCTCCACTATTTGTGATTGTTGTTAATGAAACGTTTCCTGAGAGATTCGGAATACGTGGTCCTCATGTACGTGATGTACCGTGATTTGATAGAAGAGTATGTGAGCACCGAAGCTTAGCCTCGGGGTGCTAGTATGGTATATTTATGGTGAGAATAATATACTGTTGATTGAAATGAATAGTCGTTAATAATTGTGGGTATAAGTAATAGTAACGATTTGTAAAGTGAAAATGTAAGATTTATAATATTGAAATACTAAAGTGGGGAAACTGTGTAATAAGGTACAATGCTCTATTAAATAGAAGATGTTTGGTTTTGAGTTGGATATCATATAGAAATGTTAGATTTAGCATTGGACTAGATAGATATGGGAGCAACTAGAAATGGGAACGGGTACGATAGGAGTGCACAATTAGTTGAGAGGAGAGGAACTCATGTGAGTGCACACACTATCATGTACTTGATATTCACTGTTTAATGATATTAAACACTTGCATTTTTAAAATTTATTTTCACATTCGGGCTCTGACCCGTTTGCTTTCAAATCTATTTTTGTAAAAACCTTTTTAGGTGCCCAACCACAAGGACACCATACATAGGAGTTTTCATTCAGGTGACGTGCTGTAGCTGCTTTGGAAGTTATAGGACCTTGACAGTAGACGCCTCCATTTCTGATCTTGACTCCATTATCAGTTTTTATCATTTGTTGGGTATGTCGCCCATTCCTTTTAGAGACATTTTACTTATTCAATTATTTCAGACTTTGGGTTGTAATTAATTTTAGTGATGCGGACTTTGTATTTAATTATTTCGGAATTCAGTTTTTTGTGAGGAGTTTTCCTCCACATTAATTATTTAATGGATGGTTATTCTATTGTGACTATATTGTTGGTTATGTTAACTTTTCATAATTCATTTATTGCATGTTAATCGGTTTTAATTAAAATGGACAACCTACTTTTTAAATACTAGGTGGTTAGTAATATTAAAATGTTTTCGACAGTGATGCTATGAACTGAACTAACTTGGCATTTTGTATTAATTTAATAAAGGAGTAGCTACCCGGTATTTAATTAGTCGGGGTGTCACAGGTGGTATCAGAGCATCAGGTTCTAGTGTCCTTAGGATCTGTACGGCTTGTTATGTTTTCGCTGAGCTTTCTTGATGTCGAGCCCTATATTTTAGGACTGTTGTAATCTTTTGTGTATGTATCGCTCTTTAGATATTTTAAGATAACAACTGCGAACTTATAAGACTTTACTCTCATTTGAGATGCCTCCACGACGTGCGCAGCGAGTTCCTAGGGATGCACAACCAGAGCCACGGCCTGCACCAGTTCAGGGCACTATGAATGCCACAGAGGTTGCAGCTATTGTAGACCAAGCAGTAAATGCCGCCCTAGCCGTTGTACAGCAGGCACCACCTCAGGCGCTGGTAGTTGCACCAGTTCAGGCTCATGCACTCCCGTATTCTTGGGAACACGTTCATGATGCTTTTCAGAAAGCACACCCTCCGGAGTTTGCAGGTAGCTCCGATGTTGTGGTATCCAGTCAGTGGAGGAAGGATATTCAGAGGCACTTAAGGATGGACGAGTGCACAGATATTCACAAGCACATACTGGCTACTTTCAAGCTAGTAGGATCTTCATTGCAGTGGTGGGAGTCCATTACCACCGCAGAGGAGAGGAACACCCTCTCTATACAGGAGTTTTGGGTGCGGTTCGATCGCAAATATTTTCCATCAGCTGTTCACACGGAGATGAGGAGGAAATTGATGAACCTCAAGCAGGAGGGAAGGACCGTAGCCAAGTATGAGGCTGAGTTTACCAATCTCTTGAACATTGTTCCCGATGAGATACCGACTGAGGAGAAGAAGATTCAGAAGTTCACGGATGGATTGACTTGGAGGATCCGTCAACACTTATTGGGTAATATATCGTTGGCCACTTATTCTGATGTGGTTAACGTTGCATTACTTCACTGCCAGGATCATCGCTTCCACATGTCTGAGAGCAAGAGATCAGGGGAGTCTAGCCAACAGGGCAAGACCGGGGGAAATGGTGCCAGCGGGGCACAATCTGCTCAGGGACAGCACAGGCAGGGTGGCGAGGGTTCCTAACAGGGGGATTTCAAGAGATTTAGATCTGGGGGTTTCAGAAGTGGACAGGGAGGTTTCAGACAGGGTCATCAGGGCCAGCGGGATCAGAATGGTCAATAGCAACAGTTTCAGCAAGGCCAAGGTAGCAATGGTAACGGCCATCAGGGTCAGGGATAGCAGGCACATAGAGGGGGAACTTCTCGGGAAGTGTTTTGTTTGTGGAAAGACGGGCCACAAACTCTAGGATTGTCTTGACAGGGGCAGGGCCCCAGCGTAGCAGCAGCAGGGTGCTCGACACGAGCCACAGAGGCCTATGTTTCCCGCCGCCCTCCCAGCACCACCACAGATGGAAGCATTACCACCCATTCCAGCAGTCCCAGTTCAGCAGTGACAGCTTTAGTATGGGAGAGTGTATCATCTTCAGCATGCCGCAGCCCCACAGGATCCACTGTCCATTGAGGGAATGTTCTCTAATTAGGGGACTATGGGGCATATTTTATTTGATAAGGGGGCCACACATTGTTTCATTGCCATGAGATTCGCAAGCACTCTTGGGTTATTAGACACCGCCGAGAGCACTGTTACTTATGTAGATTCACCATTGAGTAGGGGTTCCGTGATTTCCCTTATTTGTAGAGGTGTAGGTATAGAGATCGGGAGGTTTACTTTACCCGCGGATATGTTAGTGTTAGAGATGACTGAGTATGATGCCATTATTGATATGGATTGGCTAGTTACGTACCGAGTCATGATTGACTGTTTCAGTAGGAGTATTATCTTTTCCATTCCCGGGCAGGAGATGTTTTTAGTGGAGATGCCTCGGCCTGAGGGAGGATTGTCCACTCACTTGTACTATATAGAGGAGGAGACCTCTAAGGAAATGGTGATACCACTTGATGCGATTCCAATTTTTAGGGAGTTTGCCGATGTATTTCAGGATATACCTGAACTACCTCCGAGTAGAGAGATAGATTTTATGATCGACTTAACGCCGGGCACTCGGCCTATTGCCCGCGCACCTTACCGTATGGCTCCAGCAGATATGAGAGAGTTACGTGATCAGATTGAGCAGTTGTTGGGTCAGGGGTTTATCCGGAGGAGTACTTTTCCGTGGGATGCCCCTGTGTTGTTCGTAAAGAAGAGGGATGGATCGTTGAGGTTATGTGTAGATTACCGAGAGTTGAATAAGGTCACGATACGGAATAAGTATCCGTTGCCCCGAATTGATGACTTATTTGACCAGTTGAGAGGAGCTCCTTTCTTCTCAAAGATTGATTTGTGATCAGGATACCACCAGTTGCATATCAGGGAATAGGACGTCTCGAAGATTGCTTTCTTGACGAGATATGGTTCCTACGAGTTACGGGTTATGCCTTTTGGCTTGACCAACGCTCCATCCGTGTTTATGGACTTGATGAATAGGGTGTTCAGAGAGTTCCTAGACCAGTTCGCCATTGTCTTTATTGATGACATTCTGGTTTACTCCCAGATAGAAGAAGAACACGCTGAGAATTTGAGACAGGTTTTGCAGACGCTACGTCAGAATGAGATTTGTGCAAAGTATGAGAAGTACGGGTTTTGTCTTAAGGAGGTTCATTTTTTGGGGCATATCATTTCAGACCGGGGGATATCGATAGATCCGGGGAAGGTATCTGCGGTGAGGGAGTGGGGACAGCCCACAACGCCGACTGAGATCTGTTGTTTCTTGGGACCAGCAGGATACTACAGGAGGTTTATTCGTGGTTTCTCGAAAATAGCGGGTCCTTTGACACATCTGACTCGCAAAGGTGTGTCATTCATCTGGAGCGATGCCTGTCAGTTGGCATTCGATGAGTTGAAGGACAAGTTGACCTCGGCACTTGTGTTAGCATTTCCGAGACCAGGAGTTAAGTATCTAGTCTACACCGATGCATCCTTACAAGGACTCGAAGGTGTGTTGCAACAGGAGAGTCAGGCCATAGCTTATGCTTCACGTAAGCTTAAGCCTCACGAGAAGAATTACCCCACCCATGACTTGGAGTTAGCGGCATTTGTATTTTCCCTTCGGATTTGGAGACATTATATCATAGGGGAGAAGTTTCGATTGTTCACAGATCACAAGTCTCTACAGTACCTCTTCACGCAGAAGGAGTTGAATATGCGTCAAAGACGGTGGCTTGAGTTTGTGAAGGATTATCAGTTTGATATCCAATATCACCCGGGGAAGGCTAACGTGGTAGCAGGCGCGTTGAGCCGTAGGCCAATAAATGAGGTGGCCGCGGTGTGGAAAGCAAAGTGGAAGGAGTTGGGACACCAGGAGGCAGTAGCCCAATCGTTCATGTCTGTAATGACTGTTAGACCGCAGATTGTTACGAGAGTGGTAAAGGCCCAAGCAAATGACTCATTCTGTCAGGAGCAGATAGTTCGATTACTAGCGGAGGGAGCCGAGTCCTATACCGTTAGCTCAGACGGGGGATTACGCTTCAATGTGAAACTAGTCGTTTCGGAAGGGGAAGACTTACGACATGAGGTGATGACAGAATCGCATGGCTCACAGTTCGCGGTACACCCTGGTGGGGATAAAATGTACCAAGACATGAGACGTCAGTATTAATGGAGCGGGATGAAGAGAGATGTCGCCATTTTTGTTTCTAAATGCGCCACTTGTCAGCTAGTAAAAGTGGATCGTCAGAGACCGACAGGACTTCTACAGCCATTAGAGGTCCCGGCGTGGATATGGGAGAGCATATCCATGGACTTTATCACGGGGTTACCTACGTCACAAAGGGGTGAAGACTCCATTTGGGTAATTATGGACTGTTTGACTAAAGTGGCTCATTTTCTACCCGTAAGGACAGACTACACTATGGGATAGTATGCCCAGATTTTTATTGCGGAAATAGTGAGACTTCATGGTGTGCCTCTAAATATCGTATCTGACCGAGACATAATATTTGTTTCACGGTTTTGGGAGAGTTTCCAGGAGTCCATGGGCACTAAATTGCTGTTGAGTACGGCTTATCACCCGCAGACCGATGGGCAGACCGAGCGTACAAATCAGATGTTGGAGGACATGTTGCATATGTGCATCATAGACCTTGGAGGTAGATGGGAGCAGTACCTTCCACTAGTGGAGTTTGCTTATAATAACTCCTACCAGTTCACCATTGGCATAGATCCATTTGAGGCGTTGTACGGTAGACCTTGTCATTCTCCAGCATGTTGGTTAGAGGTGGGGGATAACAAACTCCTTGGGTCGGAAGTGATTCAGGACACTTAGACAAGGATAAAATTGATACGGAGTCGCATTCGGGTAGCTCAGGATCGGCAGAAGGGCTACGCTGATGCGAAGAGGTTCTTCAGAGAATTCAAAGTGGGGGACCGAGTTTTACTCAGAGTATCTCCTATAGAGGGGATTATGCATTTGGACAAAAAGGGAAAACTGGCACCGAGATATGTGGGGCCATTTCCTATCATCGAGCGAATTGGGCCAGTTGCGTATAGACTTGGGTTACCGGAGCACTTGCATAGGATTCATGAGGTGTTCCATATTTCCTAGCTAAGGAAATATCTTATAGATGATTTGGCCCATACTCACATTGCTTTGGAGGACATTGATCTCCAGCCCGATAGTTCCTACGAGGAGGGGTTGATTGCTATTTTGGACCGAAGCGAGCGGAAACTGAGGTCGAAGATAGTACTGTTAGTACGTGTTCAGTGGCGGCATCATAATGCTGAGGAGTCCACATGGAAGCGCGAGGATTAGATGCGCGAACGTTATCCAGAGTTGTTTTTACCAGGTACTTTTTAGTTCCAAATTTCGGGACGAAATTCTGTTATTAGGGGGGAAGTATGTAATACCCCGTAATTTTATTGATATTTATTTAAGGGATTAATTAAATTAAATGTGAATTAATTGAGAATTAATCCGGATATAGATACCAACGATATGTGAGTTGGTATTTGATTGTGTTGTGTATATATGGCAATATATGAATATTGGAAATATTAAAATTATCGCGAGACTGAAATACGATAATTTGGGAAATTTAGTTGAGACGCGCGTGTCAGTCGCGTCAGAAATGAAATTATTTGAATTAAAAAGTGAATTTTATTTTTATCAACCGAATGGTCATTTTGAGTGCGCCAACGAGTCCGTAAGGGTCGCAATAGTCAGAAAACACTAGCCGGGGGTTTAGTTTGGGTCCCGGGGCATTTTTGGGCCATACCGGCAACTTAAAAGGGTATTTTGGTAATTTTGAAATTTTGGGAATTAAATCCTACGAATTTTAAGAGTTAATTATACATTATTAGTAACCCACTAAGCCCATTACCAGCATTTGACAAGTTAGAGGGCTACGGGAGTTATAGGAAGAGTTGGAAGAGGTTCCCAAGAGAAAACCCATAACCACCATCTTCAACCTTGGGAGAAAATCTGTAGAGAAAGGGGAGGGATCAACCCTCAACCTTCAACATCAAATTCTGAAGAGCAATCTAAGGCAAGTGATTTAGTATCCTTAATGAATTGAATATGTCTTCCATGCTTAGTGTAGGAATTATCTTATATTGAACTTTTTGAAGAAAACCCATGAAATTTGTTGGAGGAACTTTGAATTTGGGTTAGGATTTGCATGTAGTATGATAAGGGACTGATTTAATACTTGAATAGTTACATATGATGATTTAAAAATGGATTTATGATGAGTATTGGGCATAAGGAAAATTAGGATTTCATGTACATAGGGTTAGGAGAAATATTTGAAGATTCATATTAATTCCATGAAAAATTATAAGATTTGACCCTTTAAATATGATAAGGAATGATCTAGGGTGATTAAAAATGGTTTATATACATTAAAACACAACTTGGATGGTCTTAGGGTGGATTTAGAGGAGAGAAGAATTGAGAAAGAACGAAATTGGGATTTTCTGGGCTGAAACTGCCATCTCGTTAGAAGACCTGCCCAGGTCGTTCGAATGACCTCGTTCGAACGAACTTCTAATGAGATGACAGTATGACTTCTAACGAGTTGACAGAATGGCCATTTTGGCCTGAATTTATTTCTAGTATCCCGTAGACTTATTTAAATGATGAGATAACATTCCCTTATTAACTAGTGGGTATAGTTGGTACATGTGATTTGTATAACACTAAGTGTTGGTATAAGAACGAGAAGTATACCACTAATAAAATATTTTAATATCTAAGATGTGTGAATGCTTAGTATATGTAGTTATGTGTGTATGACATACCTATCGTACTTGTTATCATGGGAGGTTGGCGGTCGTTTAGGACCATCTAATCTTTGTGTGCCTACGGGGGGGGGGGGGGGGGATTTAGATTGGTACCTCGAGGACATAGGTCAGAGAAGGGCTTATTGAGAAGTTAATAAGTCTGCTGATCACGGGAGCGTAAGTATGTGCGTGACCCATGTGATGTGAACTATGTTCGCCTCCACTATTTGTGATTGTTGTTAATGAAATGTTTCCTGAGAGATTCGAAATACGTGGTCCTCATGTACGTGATGTACAGGGATTTGATAGCAGAGTATGTGAGAACCGCGGCTTAGCCTCGGGGTGCTAGTATGTTATATTTATGGTGAGAATAATATACTATTGATTGAAATGAATAGTCATGAATAATTGTGGGTATAAGTAATAGCAACGGTTTGTAAAGTGAAAATGCAAGATTTATAATATTGAAATACTAAAGTGGGGAAACTGTGTAATAAGGTACAATACTCTATTAAATAGAAGATGTTGGGTTTTGAGTTGGATATCATATAGAAATGTTAGATTTAGCATTAGACTAGATAGATATGGGAGCAACTAGAAATGGGTACGGGTACGATAAGAGTGCACAATTAGTTGAGAGGTGAGGAACTCATGTGAGTGCACACACTATCATGTACTTTATATTCACTGTTTAATGATATTAAACACTTGCATTTTTAAATTTCATTTTCACATTCGGGGTCTGACCCGTTTGCTTTCAAATCTATTTTTGTAAAAACCTTTTTAGGTGCCCAGCCACAAGGACACCATGCATAGGAGTTTTAATTCAGGTGATGTGCTGTAGCTGCTTTGGAAGTTAGAGGACCTTAACAGTAGATGCCTCCATTTCTGATCTTGACTCCATTATCAGTTTTTATCATTTGTTGGGCATGTCGCCCATTCCTTTTAGAGACATTTTACTTATTCAGTTATTTCAGACTTTGGGTTGTAATTAATTTTAGTGATGCGGACTTTGTATTTAATTATTTCAGAATTCGGTTTGTTGTGAGGAGTTTTCCTCCACACTCATTATTTAATGGATGGTTATTCTATTGTGAATATATTGTTGGTTATGTTAACTTTTCATAATTCATTTATTTCATGTTAATCGGTTTTAATTAAAATGGACAACCTACTTTTTAAATACTAGGTGGCTAGTAATATTAAAATGTTTCCGATAGTGATGCTATGAACTGAACCAACTTGGCATTTTGTATTAATTTAATAAAGGAGTAGCTACCCGGTATTTAATTAGTCGGGGTGTCACAGTATGATCCATTCTCTTAAGTTTAGAAGAAACATGTGTACTTATGATATGAGGCAACATAAGGAAAATGTTGAACTCCCCATACCAAACACTAAATTCAGGAATGGGGATCGATACGATTAGCACAATTTTTTTTGTTGCTAATGGTGACATTTTTCACAATTTTAGATGTTTTTATAATTGTTATGATGTTATGAGTTTTCAAACTCAAATGGTGAAAAATCGTGTGTTTACACAATTCGTGTAAAATAGACATGAACACAACACTCTTTTACACTTCTCTGTTCAAATAGCTACTGCTCCTACACTACCTAATTGGGGAATCATCCCCATCACCTGCTATCCACACATACTTCACAAGTTATAAAGGCAGACGTGTTAATTTAACTCTATGCTGATATTTGACTATTTTTGTCATTTGTTTCCACTTATTCTCCTTCCCCCCCATTTGTACTACTTGGATCTGTGCAGGTTCGTTGCTCGATAATTTTGTTGGTCCAACACCTGGAATGGTCCCAGGGGTGTTATTCATGCAGGTTCGTAGTAAATATCAGTGTGTATGCTAATTTATGGTTTTTTACTTACAAGTTGAGCATTCGCACAATGTGTGTGCTAATTTCATTTTTCTCTTAATATAGGCGTGTTCAGTTGATGACATAATCCGACATTTATTTTGTTATAGGTCACCAAAGGTGATGAATTAATGTGACTTAAGATGAAAATATCTTCACAAGAGGTGTGTTTTGAATTCACAAGAGGTAGTTTTGTTATGATATGGCATGATTATGGTTACGATTATGATTATGAATTCACATGAGATATCTACGGAACTGAAGAAGCCACTATCACCGGCGTCGGCGCCAGATATGGCTCCGAAATCGTCACTTCCTCTTCTGATATATGACTTCAAAGATGGTAAGAAATGGTTTGAATTGCATATGAAATGGTTTGAATTGAATTTCATAAATTTGTGCTGAGTTAATTTTTTTTCCAAGCTTCGTGAATGTTCTCTCAATTGTAGATGTGGCAACATAAATATCCCTCTACCAAAATAGATTGGATTCTAAACTTTAAAGTTGTAATAAGTAGTATTGGTCGTTCTCTCAATTGCAGATGTTTTCTAAAAATCTCAGATTAATGTAAGAGCAGTAGCTTATTGTTGTTGGAATACCAACTCATTTTTACAAATGTTCTTTATTTTTTTGTTGTCGATTCACTTTAACGCATTTTCGCTGTATTGGTCATGGTTGTGTTTTTCGATTTCATACACACAAACACCTGCCAAAGTTAAATTAACCCTTTATTATTTGAGTTTTTTGTTCTCAATTGTTTTGCCATTTGATGCAAAGAATTAAGGAGAAGCAGTTGTGAATAAATATGGGTTTGAGTTTTGGATGCATTCTCTTTATGGATATTCTATGCTTCTTTGTTATACTGTCTTCGTTTTGCCGATAAGCAGCTGTGAATCAGCCGGGTTCAAAAATATTTGATGTTTGGTTTAGAATCAACCGGGTTAATGAATCTCTGATGTTTGGTTGAAAAACAATTTTGGTTACAGATTTCAAAATCAAACGGAGAGTTGAGGTTTTATTTTGATTTGAAGTTTTTTTATCGATCTGTTTTTGCTTTAAAACCCGAATTATGTTTTTTTATTGATCTGTGATCGCGAATTATATTTCAGTTGCTGATCTCTATTTTTTTTATCGATCTGTGTTCTTAATTGTTTGAATCTGAGTTATTTGATTTTTTACTCAACATGGTACTGTGAGTTTAATATTGTGTAGCTGATTTTTTACTCAACATGGTACTGTTTGTTCCATAAAACGCTTCTCACGGTTTGAACAATCCCAAACCTATCCCCATCTCTCTCTCTCTCATGATGCGATAAGGGTAATTTTGAGTATTTGGTTTACATATTTACGCTCTTTTTATTTACCGACCTGAAGATAACTTAACTCCGTTAGATGACGGTTTAATGATAAAGATAGTTGGTTCAACCCTCCTTGGTGCTGCTACAATCATTGTTGCTGCTACAACCCTCCTTGGTGAGCATTTTTCAAAGGAGAAAAATGGGTAGTGCGAGCGAAACCTAGGACAAACAAGGAGACAAAAATATTGTGGCTCTAATAAACACAAAATGGGGAGAATATGATGGATAAAGCATGCCATGTTTTTTTTCTAACTGAACAGTATGTACCTGAGTTTCTTCTTCTTTAGTTTTCTCTTATAAGTTTCAACTATAATATGTTTTAGTTTTGCATTCTTACTTATTTGTTCGATGTATTTTCAGTTGTTGGCTTGACGTTGTCATGAATGACATTATGAAGATCTTCGAACGAAGGGAACATTATAAAATGATTTAAAATCAAGTTTTTTATTGTTAAATAAGTTAAGCATCTTATTTGGCAGAACAACATTATTGATCGCCATAATTTCGCCTTCAACGACCACAACTTCTCCAAGGATTTTAATTCGAAGCTTCGAACTGTAGTCTCTTTCAGACCGAACCGTGACCAACATTTAAGTCTTACTTCAGCCGTTATTTGAAAATTTGTAGAAATTGAAACATCGGGACCAAATATAATCAATTGGGCCACTCAATTCCAACATAAAAAGAAGAAGCTTCAGAAATTTCATCATCAAAATCAGAATTTTCAACCTGATGCTCCAAATTTTCAAGGTCGAGGAAATCAGGTGTTCTATTAATAACATAGTGGCTTTCCTAATCGTGGTGGTTTTAACTTTGGTCGTGGCCGCGGTCAAGGTCGACAGTCTTGACAGTCTAATAATAAGCCTATCTCACAACAATCAATAAAGAAAAAACAACCGAGAAAATAGGAAAAAAGGCAGAGAAAAGAAGAAAGCCAGAGTTGGAGAAGAAGGAAGGTAGAAAAAGGAAGAGTCCGAGAAGAAACAAGACAGAAAAAGGAAGAGTTCGAGAAGTAAAAGGCAGCCGGAGAAGAAAATATGCAGAAAAATGAAAAAAAGGTAGAAAAATGACAAGTTCGAGAAGAAACAAAGCAAGTCCTAGAAGAGTCATTTTGTAGAGAATATATAGAAAAAAGGGAAAAAACGAAAAATACCTGAAGCGCGCCTAGGCACGTGCCTGACTGCACCTAGCGCCTATGATCCTAAATCGCTCGCCTGATTCATCTCGCTTTGCCTATGCCCTCCCAAGGCACCCCACATGCGCCTAGCGCTTAGGCGCTCCTTTAACAACTTTGTTGTATACTATTCGTATCTTTTTTTAAAAGGCTCACATTTTTTTATTGTTCTTCCTTTGTTTTATTGCAATTGTATTTCAAAATTTTGTATACAACAAAATTCACTCTGATCATTAATTGTGTATTAAGACACTATTGTCTTTGGTTATGTGCATTTAAATTACGTCTTGGTCATCTGTGAACCTTAAAGTACCGGTGTTAATTAATTTTAATATTATATTGGGGAATTCTTTAATCCCTTTCATTTTCATTTTTCTCTTAGGTTGTACAAAAGGTGGATGTGCTTTTGGTTGTAGTGGCATGTGGTTTGTGGGACAGTTAAAAGAGATAATTCTCTATACCATCACCCAATGTGTAGCAAAGGCCAATGCCCTGGGTTATGAAAATTAGTTGTGTGATTAATAATCAGACTGGTTGTAATGTACGATTCAGGACCAAACCTTAATATGATTACTTCAATTTGCTGCTTATATAGTGAAATTATTCATGTTGCTTGATTTCTCATTAATTAATTATTTTAAGGTTTGAATGGTTGGGATTTTGACTTATATTCTTATGTTCTTTCTCCTTCTATTGATATAACATTTAATTCATGTTTTCTTACTTTAGTTTCTTAATGTGACATAAGCACCCATGGAAATTAGGGTGTTTACACCCTCGACCACCGTATTATTTATTCGTCCCGTGATAACTGTATTATTTATTTATTGATGTGTTTATGTTTTTTCATGAATTGATTTAATTGATTATTCATGTATTAGTAATGTAAGAGTATTTTTTATTTTTTAAACACAATGGATATCACTATAAACAAAGGAAACCTTGGCTAAATTTTATTTATTGATTGATACATTGGTTGATGTTTATATGAGATCCAACATAAAAAAACATTTATACATTTGTTTCGTAAAAAAATGTTTTACTTAAATTTACTCGATTCTATACTTTGTAAATTTACACTTATAACATGGAAAACATTTATTATTTATATTATACATGACTTTATGCTTTTCAAAATTATCAACGTGCCTTCAGGCACGGGCATACCATAGTGTGTGTGTGTGTGTGTGTGTGTGTGTGTGTGTGTGTGTGTGTGTGTGTGTGTGTGTGTAAATTAAGGAGTAGAATATTGGTTACTATTCAATAAGTTGAAACTTAAACAGGGATGAGGATTTGACCACCAATGTTAGAAATGGAAGGTTGTGATTGTTTTGTTGTATTTTCCAATTTTAACCCTTTACTTTTTGTTTCTCCCTCTTTTTTCTTACTATTACCTCTTAGTTTAATTCAAAAAAAGGCTAAATTGGTAACACAAACGAAAAAAAATATCAATGTCAGACACATAATCCAATCAAAGGGTTAGTTTGACTTTCTCCCATTTTTCACGATTATTCTCTTCTCCTCTACTTGGACAGAAAACACGAGTGACCCTTATCACAAACCCTACAATCACCTGATCCCCTCTTCCTCACTCTCTAACACACAATACACACACATGCATGTATAGACACACGCACACGTACAAGCACTCTTATTTTCATGATCTCCTCTTTTTTTTTTCATTTCTTTTTTTACATGTTGGGGCGATTTAGGGCTTCGATTTTTGGTCATATCATTTTTATTTTTGTTAAGATCTATTTTGATTTTGTTCATTTTGTTTTTGATCTATTTACATGTATGCTTATGTTTTGGGATCTAATTAATTTTTTTGTTTTGTTATTTATTTATTCTTTTGCAGGTGACCTAATTATTGATTGTCTATTTATTGATTAGTGTCCCAAATAGGTATATTCCTTTACTTTTTTATTCACTGTCTATTTATCAATTTTAGGTTATTTTTTTCAGTGATGGGAAGTTTTGTTCTAGATCTGAATTGATTTTATGACAGGGAGAATCCCCTGACAATAATATATATGAATTTAGTTTTATATGAGTCATTATTTCTCTAATTTTGTTTGTGTAATGTGTAGGTGACTTTGGGTCTTTGGGACTTGCCACATGCTTTATACCCCTACTCCAATTTATTTGAAATGTGTAATATTCTTGTGGGAAAATTGATTTTTAAATTAGAATTTAAATTTGTAACCTTATTGTTATTTAAATTGAAACGTGACTTTTGTGATACAAGTTATATACATTGTTTAAACCAACTTTTAAGTAAGTTATCATTTAACCATTTAAACAGGTCAATATATGTAGATCCAAAACCAATGTACATGTTTATTGATATGGGTAGGATATTTGTTTAATATGTTAAGCAAAGGAATGGTTACATGGGTGGGTGTTGGGACATTAATGAATGGGTGTATTAATTTTTATTGAGTTCTTCAAATGAATTGGTGTTGACTTTGCTTTTTATATGTGAATTAAAGTCAGTTTGCGTTACGCAGTAATGTCATGCACCTCCAAGGTTAACACTCTATTTAGTGCAATGTTTACTGAGAAGTTGAATAAAGAAATCAACATCATAGTTGTTTTATTTCTCTGCTATTGGATTAAGAAACGAGGAAATGTATAAGATTAGGACCAAGATTTTGTTTTCAGATTTGAATGTCGGGTTTGGATCAATATCTTTACACACCACATATTCTAGGATTTGAATGTTGGGTTCGGAAATGTATAAGTTAGTTGTTCTAAAATATGCATTTCGATGTAATTAATTCCCATCGTTTTGTCCGTGTTTGTTTATGTAGGATAATAATGTGTAAATGTGTATGTGTTAGTATTTCATTCCTTTCTCCATGACGTTTGGTTTTATACCCTTGAATGCAGAATATATGGAACTATGATAGTTGTTGGGAACTATAATATGATTACCAATTTCAATTTTGATTGTGGGTACAAATTCAATTTCGATTACAATCCATCTATGTTGATTTTTTATGTTTATGTATTCAAATTTACCCAATATGTGTGATTGTGCTGCTGTTAATTTGATATTGGTTATTATTCTCTCCAGCGAGTCATCCTTTCTGGCTTGGATCCGAATGTGTTCAGGAGTCGAGAAATCAAGGGGAAGAGAGGAACAAAAATGTCACATCCACAATTTTGCTACCTATACCGTCAGGTCGTAAGGAATCGCCATCTCCCTCGGGGACTTTCCCTCTTACTCTCATTACATTGCCTATATATTAATCTTTATGGTGGTTCTTTGAATATGTGGAGTGGTGGTTCTTATTCGAAATTTTTTTAAGAAAAGTTTTAGTTCTGCGAATGGAAGTAATGACAAGGTTTGACATAATATGTTTGCGGTGAAATGAAAGCAGGAAGGTGTAAGTGACATATTCATAATTTTAGTTTCATTCGAATCTAGCAACTATTGAAATTAACTACTGAGAATGTTGAGTAACACTTATGGTTGACATTTTATTATTATTTTATAAACTATCAAATCAACATCTAAAGATGGAAAAGGTAACTAATGACGAAGTTTTCCAGAGTAACTAATTGGGATGATTTAGAATTCTCGCATTTTCATTTAATGTGGCTTCAAACATGTGTGTGTTTTAATGGAGATTTATTTTTGTACACATCCTTATCATGGTCCTATTTTGGTACATATTATTTCTTTATAATTTTTAAGTTCGGTTAGAGCTCCGCACAAAAGTTTTTTTGGGGGAAAAAACAAACACACTTAAAAGCAAATTATCCCCTTTGATTGGTTTAGTGTTGATGTTGATGTTGGTTTAGTGTTCATGTCGATATTGATGTTGTTGCTATAGCTATTACTGTTTATGGTTGGACAGATCCTACGTAGAAATTGTTACTTTTTATAGAAGGAACAAAGGTGAAGGATGAGTTTAACATTTAGATTGGTTTAGGTTTTATCATATTACTCATTTAACAGGTGCCCATAGTACCCTACCGCCATATGCTTCTTATGTCCTTAATATTGTTTAAAGAGTCATTTTTTATACATATGCCCTCCATCCGCTTATGTTGATTATGCTTTAACTATATTTGGAATTTCAGTAGCGAATGTGTTGGTTCAATTATTTGTTGTAATTTAATTCTTATGCTTCAATTCTTACAATTGGAAATAGTGTTTATGAAGGAAACTTTCTGAGTACCAAATTTTCTTTTTATGGTGAACATACATTCAGAACATGGTACTTTGTCAGTGGATCATGATGGTTATTGTTGATGTAAAAAAATAGATCACTCTAATTATTCAATCACAGATAAATAAATGAGACAAAAGATTTTTAAAGTGGTTCAGTCTTATGTGAATGGCCTACGTCCACTGTTATTTTATTGCTGGGTGTTTGGATATTCTCGATTACAAGAATTTGTGTTCTGGATCCCAAGGTTTGGATTCAGAATCCGGTCCCCCTCAATGAGGATTGTACAACGTATTTATAGCCTTGAGGCTATCATATGAAAGGATGATACATTAAATGATATACATATGAAAGGGTAATACATTTAATGCCCTTTAAGCGTGTGCGTCTAAATAATAAGCATTTAATGAACCAGTTGAACTGTTGGTTATTCATCAATTAATGCTCTGTTCGAGATGCAGCTCGGACCACCTAAGCTTTTTGGTATTCAAGAATTCCTCGGAGAGGTCAGTTCCTCGGAGCGTATGAGTTCCTCGGTGATGTTTGTTTCTCCGAGTGTAAGAGTTCCTCGGAGTAACATGGTTCCTCGGAGCGTGTGATTATCTCGGAAGTGCTTGTTGTTGCCATGTAGATAGCCACGTGTCTTCATATGATTGATCGAAGTCAGCAGATTAAATTTGGTATCAACAGAAGGCCCCAATGTTTCATAGTTCGAAATTTGAGGAGTATGGAACATTCTTTCTCGGAATACGGTAGTTTTAAATAGTTCTTCTTGATTTTTAGGATCAGCTCCCTTGTATTTATTTCTCCATCCCAATTCGTAGAATCATGCTTTTTTGGACTTTTCTTCTCGTTTCGGTTTCCGCGTCACTTTTCGTCTTTTTAGCCGTTGTTGTTCGCTTTGATTCCCGCGCCAATATTTAATGCCTTTTTAGCCGCCGGTAATGTAATCGTCCTTTTTGTAATCATTACTTTGCCAGTTCCCAAGGCAAAGTATTTAAACTTCACAGAGACTCCCATCGTCTTCTATCTTTTCAGATTTTCATCTTTGAGTTTTTCATTGTCTTCTACTCTCTTGTGCATTCATCTCTTCCGTCGTTCATTGTCAACAGCTTCAGTCTTTTTTTTGTAAGATCCTCTTTCTTCTTCTTCATTTCTTTTAATTCATCATCATGGTTTACCCAGTTGAGTCTCTTGACAAATTTTGATCTGATTTTTCCATTCCTTCTTGGGTTGTATTGGAAGAGCTTTCCGAGCTTTCTAATTATTTCAATTTGGCTGAGGGACATTGGTTCCCCAGTCTCTTTTTTGCTGGGTCTGGATTTTCTTTTCCACCAAATCCTCTGTGTCTTGAATTTTGTCAGTACTTTGATGTTGTTCCTGCACGAATAGCCCTCAACACATGGAGAATAGTTAATGGGGTGTATAAATTAAATCAAGTGCATGGAACTCGTATAGGAATTCCAGAAATCATGTACTGCTATAGATGGGAAGTTAATGATAATATTTATTATTTGAAAACTAGGTTTATAAATAGATCTTTAGTAGTCAATCTCCCTGATGCCAATAGGGATTATTTTGAACATGGAGTTGTTGTAAAAAATTGGCAACATCCTCCTTTAACCGGGGATGAGGTTTACCAGGGTCCCAGATGCCCTCCTTATGGCAATGGGATAGGTTGTTTTTATTTATTTATTCATCTTGAAATCATGTTTGTTTTGTGTTTGATAAAATGTGTTACTGATAACAATGTATGTGTATTTGCAGTTGATAGCAAAAGAAAGTGCCCAAGAGAAACAGATGTCAATATAAGGCATTTGAGACTTATTTGGGGTCTACATCAAAGGGTTGCTGACGAGCACATTCGATCAGCCTCCTATCTGCTCCAATACAAGAGCTATACAACTTCTTTCACTGCTCGTCCAGTGATCAGTGAAGCAGAGCCAGTACCACCCTCTGCAAGTTCTTCACCAGAATCTCATATTCCGTTGAGCGAAAAGATGAAGAAGAGAAGAAATCCTGCTCTATTTGAGAAAAATGCCTCCGATTCTGGGGAAGTAAAAAGGGTCAGGATTGATGTCCCAAAGGAGGGGACAAAGAAGACTGGTGTAGTTCCTTCAACTGCTCTTTCTAAAGTCTCCGAGAAGGTTGCTGACAAGCCCGTAATGGCTCCGAGCAGCTCAACTGCTCCTGGAAAGGTGATTGTGATATCACCGACCAAGGATTCTTCCTTGGTTGTACCTGTTCCCCCGAGGAGACTTAAGAAAAGCTCCTCAGTTAATTTGGCTGATGCCACCATTCAGCCCCCTGCTACTGGGACTAAGGTTCCCACATCTGCTCCCCCAAGCTCTGACATGAGCTTGGTAAAGTCCTTGACCATTCCCGAGGTGCAAGGTAATGAAGATAACCTTACTCAGGATATGGTTACTTCTTTGGTTGCTCGTCATCTTGCTTCAGTAAGTACCTTTACTTTGAACTTTTCATATTTTCCTTTGTTATTTCTCATATCTATTTCTGACTTTGCTTTCTTTTTCTGTTTACAGTTGACGAGCTGCTTCAACATAATCCTCAAGAAGGATGAAGAAATCAAGGCTTCTTGCTCCTCGTCCAGTGTGGAGGGAGCCCTAGAAGAAGCTACCAAGTCCTTGGAGGAATCTCGCCAGAAGTACACTACTGATAGGGCAGTCTGGGAGAATAAACTTGCTTCCTTCGAGCAGGAGAAAACTCGGGTTGCTGAGGCCTTCATGGATTTGGAGAAGAAAGTGAATGCCTTGGAGAAGGCTAATAAAGAGCTTGATGTGAAGCTCAAGGCTTCTGAGGAGTTTGAAAATAAACTCAAGGATGCTGAGGAGAGGTTGGTCCAACTCCAGGAAGTAACTCGGCAGAAGGAGGAAGCTGAACAAAAATTGAAAGCTACTGATGTTTTGCTGTCCGAGAAGCTCGCCTTGGAGAAGGCCAAAAGGAAAGCTGCCATAAAGAATTCCTTCAGCTCTGGCTGGGACAAAGGTTGGGATAAGGGATGTGCTCCCATGGTCTCTCAAGTGGATTATGGCAGTGTAAAGTATTTCAGGGACGGATGGGTTGCTGCCCTTCAGGAATTGAAGGTCGACGAGTCATCTGAGCTCTTCCAGAGACACATCCCTGGTCCCCCTCCTACTCTAGAAGAATTAGAAGAGGAAGAAGCTACCTCTGAAGAATCTTTAATGGTAATGGGAGAGAATGCCCTAACCAGTCAGCATGTTGTTGAGCAAGGAGTTTCTTCTTCCGAGCAACAGTTGATGCTCACCGAGCAAGTCATAATTCCCTCCGAGCAACCTGCCTCCTCTTCCCATCCTCCCGAGAAGATTTTGGGAGATAAGAAAAAGGTGTAGTGTTGTTCGGTTTTCTCTTTCTATTTTTCTTCTTTGTAAAGTGTAACCAAGATCTTTATAACTCTGCACTATGATCTAATAAAATTTGAGTTTTACCCTCTATACGATTGTACCTTTTCTATTTGTACTCTGTCTTGATCTTCTTTTTGATGATTGTCTTTTCTTTCTCTGCTAGTTTCTGGCCAGGATGAATATATGCTATCTGCCAATGATACAAAGCTGATGCAGCAATGTAATGAATATTATAAAGCTGGTCACACAGAACTGAGTGCATCAGAAGTTGCCGACATCCTTGGTCATGATGCTTCAGAACAGGCAGTCGAAGGTTATCAGTACCTGAAGTGTTTACTTGACCGAGCTGTGGCCAATAATGTGGCTTACTACGAAATGATTGAGGATCTTTAATGTACCCTAGAAGAGCTTCAGAATCAGTACAAGGAATCAACTGCCCTGTTGCATGAGGGGTATGAGAAGAGGTATCAGCAGCTTTCTACTGAGAAGGGCTACGAGAAGCTCCTTGCTGGGTACGATGTCAGGGAGAGAACCCTAAAGGGTGAAGTTGAAGTATGTAGACAGATTGCCAAGCTGCTGGAGCAAGAGAATAACAATTTGTAGAAAGAGCTAGCACTATTGAAGTCTGTAGCCTCTTCTTCAACAGCTATAATCCCAGTGACTGACGAGGGATTTTCATTTTTAGAGGTTGAGAATGCCAAATTGAGGCAAGATTTGGACACATTGAGGAGGTCGGGAAATTCCACATCTCCTCGAGGAAGAGCAAGAGTTCCTCGAGGATGAGGAAGAGCAACTCGAGTTCTTGTGGAGGAACAGAGGACAACATCTGCCTTAGAGAACCAAGGCTTCCAATTAATGGCTAAGAACCAAGCTTTGTCTGACATGTCAAAGAAAATCAGAGAACTGGAAAAACAACTATCTGCAAAGAAATCAGTATTGGAGACTAATGAGCTTTTCATCCAGAGTCTTCACGAGAAGCTTGGAAGGTTAACATTTCAATTTCATAAACAGCCCAGGGAGTTCTGGATGGATGGATACAACGAAACACTATTTCATTTGGATGATCGTATCTAGAATGCTAATAATGAGGTCTACAAACAAGGCTGGCTGAATTCCTTGGGCGTGCTGAAGCTCGAACAAGGACACTATTTGTGGGACTATTATGATCCCGGGGTGCTCGACTTGCCTGTGCCACCGTAAAATCTGTACATGGAATGGATCCCAGCTTGTGCCATTCCTCGGATCTTAATTGCAAAATACCTCGGTGACTACAATCTTCATTCTCAAATCGAGGTATCTCGTCCCGAGCATCTATTAGATTGACCTTCTGTGATGAACGTCACGATGCTGAAGGATTTGAACTTCATCAATTCTCCTCAGCCTTTAAATGATCCGCCTGCTGGCGAGGAACCTGTATCGAAAGCTGAGGGGAAAAGACCAATAGAATATGAGTTTTTAATGTAACAGTTTGTATACATATCAATGTAACTTTCCTTTTATCATCAATGTAATTTATTTCGAATTTAATGAAAAACTTTCATTTCTGTTTGCAAATCTTAATTGCTATTGTCTTGTAAATATCAAACACTTTACATTTATGCATATCTGTTAAAAAGATAATAATAGTGTTGTTCATCGACCAACTTAGTAGAAAAGTTACTCGATAATTCAATAATGAATATAACTATGTTTAAAAAATTTCCAACCAACCAAGGTTATTAAATTGTGCTCGTCGACCAATTATAGTTAGTGAGACTTGATCCCCAACTAACCATACTTGGTAAATTTTGGAATATTTCGTTTCCTAGCCAAACAGGTTGGCATTTTTAGGAATATTTATCCTCGTCGCCCAACTAAGTTGGTACAGTTTGGAATATTTCGTTTCGTAGCCAAACAGGTTGGCATTTTTAGGAATATTTCTCCTCGTCGACCAACTAAGTTGGTACAGTTTGGAATTTTTCGTATATTTTGGTGAGTGGTCTGCCAAGCTTTGCTTGCCGAGTAGTGCATAACACTAGTGTTCCCCAAATTTTTTTTAATAAACAGAGAGACTTGCAGAACATTTTCATTTTATTCATACTGATGGAAACTGCGTTACATATATATCACTGATAATACTTACGCAGGTGCTCTGCATTCCATGCATTCTTAAACTCCTCGCCTTCTAGAGTTGCTATTCGGTAAGTTCCTGGTAGAACAACTTCTATAACTCGGTATGGTCCATGCCAGTTGGCCTCCAGTTTATTATGCTTTTGAAATACTTTCTTCAGCACATAGTCCCCTTCTTGCAGGTCGCACTTCTTCACCCTCTTGTTGTAGAACAAAGCTGTTCGCTGCTGGTAAGCAGCATTTCTAATGGCTGCTTCTTCTCTAACTTCCTCGAGCATGTTTAAATCTAGTCTTCTCATTAAGTCGCTGACAGGGGAATTAAAATTCAGTACCATGTGTGTTGGGAGGCCCAACTCAGCAGGTATGACAGCTTCACTTCCGAACGCCAGCATGTATGGTGATTCTCCAGTTGCTACTCGGGGAGTAGTTCGGTAAGCCCAAAGTACTGATTGTAGCTCGTTGATCCAGTTTTCTTTCGCATCATCCAATCTTTTCTTCAAACCGTTCAGCAGCGTTCTATTTGTCACTTTAGTTTGACCATTGCTTTGAGGATGGCCTGGTGCTGAATGAACCTTAAAAATGTTTGATTGATTACAATAGGCAGCGAACTCCTCATTATCAAATTGTGTTCCATGATCTGTGATGAAAGCATGAGAAAGACCATATCGGCAAATGATGTTCTTCCAAACAAATTGGTACACATACTCGTAGGTCATATCAATGAGTGGCTCAGCTTCTACCCACTTAGTAAAATAATCCACTGTGACGACGAGGTACTTGAACCTTCCTCGGGTCGTTGGCAGTGGTCCAACCAAATCAATTCCCCACATAGCAAATGGCCAAGGGGAAGTTATAGGTGTCAATAATGCTTGTGGAGTTCTTCGGATGGAGGAAAAACGTTGGCACTTGTCACATTTCTTAGCATAGGCTATACAATCTGCCCTCATCGTCGGCCCGTAGTATCCCTGCGTCATCACCCTTTGTAAAAGTGTCTGACCTGCTATATGTGCTCCACAAGACCCTTCATGGATCTCTTCGATCAAATCTTTCACCTCGGTGGGATGTACACATCTTTGCAAACCTGGCATAATTCCTCATCTATATAAAACACCATTAGTAAGTACATACCGAGCAACTTTAAACTTCAATTTCTTGGCTACAAGCTTGTCAGTTGGCAACTCTCCTTCCTCGAAATATACCCTGATGGGATCCATCCAAGATGGTCCTAAATCAAGGGTGATAAAATTCATCTTCAGATCTTCATCAATACTCCGACCAGCTAATAATTCAATTGGGATTATTCATCGTAGCTCGGTGCGAGTAGCTGATGCTAGTCGAGCTAGGGCGTCTGCTCTCGCATTCTCCATTCTTGGTATTTTAACCAGCTGAATAGAGGTAAATTCTGATAACAGTTCCTTTGCCTTTTCATGATATCTGATCATTAATTCTCCTCTAACTGCATATACTCCCATCATTTGGTTTACAATTAATTGAGAGTCACTGAAAATCACCACCTGCTGTGCATCCATGGTTTTTCCCAAATTAAGCCCTGCAATCATGGCCTCATATTCAGCCTCATTATTGGAAGCTTTGAATTGGAAACGCAAGGCGTATTCCATGTCGATCTCGTCTGGAGTGCTCAGAACTATCCCCGCGCCACATCCTGCAGTGCAAGATGAGCCATCTACATATAGCCTCCATATAGGTAACTCGTCTTCAAATTTTTGATCAGTCAGAGTTCCTTGATGAAATATTTGCTGCTTCTTTTCATCTTCCCCAGACTTTTCTCGCTCCTCATCGATCATTTCTTCTTGCCCTTTTACCAACCGGAGTTGGTCTGAGTTCGAATTTAATGACCTCGTAACATCCACTTGCCCTTTTACCAATCGGAGTTGGTTTGAGCCAGTGTTTGTTGATCCTGTAACATCCATAGGTTGATCAGCGAGCAATTCTTGTTCCTCGTCCGGAGTCGTCCCAACTATCTCTGCATCATATCCTATTACATCTACACGCCCTTTTATCAATCAGAATTGGTCTGGGATTGTGTTTGTTGATCCTGTAACATCCACAGGTTGACCAGCGAGCAACTTCTGTTCCTCGGGGGTATCAGGATAGGTGAACTCTGCTATGAAATCTGCTACAGCTTTCCCTTTTAGTGATGATCTGGGTTCATAAATTATATCATATTCTCCGAGCTCTATTGCCCAATACATCAATCTCCCTGATTTTTCTGGCTTGTGAAGGGCTTGTCTCAATGGCACATCGGTGTATACTACTATAGTATGAGCCTGGAAGTACGGCCTCATTCTCCTACTCGCCTCAATCAGCGCCAGTGCCAATTTCTCCAGTCTCGGATATCTAATCTCTGCTCCTCGGAAGGCCTTACTTGTGTAGTAAATTGGCTTTTGTACTCCATTCTCCATTCTGATCAACACCGAGCTAACTTCATTCTCGGACACTGCAAGGTACAAATACAATTTCTCTCCCATCACCGGCCTGGACAATAGTGGGGATGCTCCCAAGTATTTCTTCAAGTCTTGAAAAGCCTTCTCACATTCATCATTCCACTCAAAAGTCTTTCTGAGTGTCTTGAAGAATGGGAGACATTTGTCAATTGCTCGTGACATAAATCTATTGAGTGTTGCTACTCGTCCAGTGAGACTCTGTACTTCCTTCTTCGTTATTAGAGATCGCAGCCCTAATAGAGCTTTGATCTTTTCAGGATTTGCTTCAATGCCTCACTGATTGACAATGTACCCGAGAAACATGCCTTCTCGTACTCCAAAGACGCACTTCGTCGGGTTCACCTTCATTTGATATTTATCTAGTTGATCAAAAGTTTGGCTTAAGTCAACTAGATGATCGGCAGATTTTTTGCTTTTTGTCATCATATCGTAAACATAGACTTCCATGTTGTCATTGATTTGTTCATCAAAGACCTTGTTCATCAGCCTCTGATATGCCGCACCTGCATTTTTTAAACCAAAAGGCATAACATTATAACAATAAGTTCCCCTAGGGGTAATGAAAGAAGTACTCTCCCAGTCTTCTGGTTTCATTTTGATCTGATTATAATCAGAATAAGCATCCATGAAGCTCAACAAATCGTGTCCCGAGGTAGCATCCACTAGTTGATCAATTCGGGGCGGTGGAAAGTGATCTTTTGGGCATGCTTTGTTGAGGTCGGTGAAGTCTACACACATCCTCCACTTGTTGTTTTTCTTCTTTACCATAACCACATTGGCTAACCAATCTGGATATTTAACATCTTCAATGAAACGAGCTTTTCGGAGTTTCTCGACTTCCTCCTGTATAGCTTGATTCTTCTCGGGGCTGAATACTCTTCTTCTCTGCTTCACAGACTTGATCTCCTTATTCACATTGAGCTCGTGACACAAGAAGTTTGGGTCAATCCCAGGCATATCTTCATGACTCCAGGAAAAAGTTTTTCTTCTGCTTCTAAGGAAAGTTATCAATTCCTGTTTTAGTGAGGCTTCCAATGATGAACCTATTTGAGTAGTTCGTTCAGGGTGTTCGTCGTCCAGAATGATATTTTTAGTAGTTTCCACCACTTGACCCTTCACGAGTTGCGACTCATCCCTAGGATCCAAGGTTTCAATTTCTGCACCTTCATCCACTTGATAAGTGGTTGTCTTTTTCTTTGATTCTTCCAATTCATCTTGCTCGGCGGATGACTAATAGCACTCCCGAGCTACTTTATGATCACCTTTCATAACTCCTACTCCAAAGTTTGTTGGAAATCTTAAGCATTGGCGCACTGTAGATGGTACAGCTTCGAACTTCTTCAATCCTACTCTTCCCATGATGATATTGTACGATGACTGGAGATTCTTATCCATCACGAAAAAGCATATTCTTTCTGTTCGACAAGCAGGCCACGTCCCAATGAATATATCCAACTTGATCGTCCCAAGTGGAAATACTTTCTCGCCAGCAAACCCGATGAGGGGTCTATGGTAAGGCTCCAGTTGAGATAGTTTTAGATTCAAGCTATCGAAACACGAATAGAACATAATGTCTGTCGAGCTACTATTGTCGACCAGCACTCTTGAAATCATTATCTCCTTCATTCTCATTTTGATCACTAGTGGGTCGTCATGAGGATATAAGACTCCTGCAAGATCATTCTTCGAAAACCCAATGACCAATTTTTCTTTGTTCACCTTTCTCGGGCGATCTTCCTCAGCTAAATTTATTCGCTGAATGTACGAGCAAGCTTGAGCCTCTCCGAGGTAAGCTTTTCTTTCTGCATTAAGGTCTCCTCCTCCTGCATCTCCTCCTGTAATGACATTATAATCAAATGACTCAAAGCGTATTGAAAATACCTCTCGTTCTTGTTGCCTTGGTTTCTTGGGAAGATCGGGGTCATCATCTGGATCATCTTCATGGTTTCTCTTCTTTTTCTCCTATACTCGACGAGAAGATCTAGACTTCTCTCTAGTTCAGTCGTTGTTTCTTCTTTCGCCTCCCCGATCAACATACTTTGCTAGCTTTCCTCCTCGGATGAGTGTTTCAATCTCGTTCTGAAGAGATATGCAATTTTTGGTCATATGGCCATGATCCTTACGAAACTCGCAATATTTCTCCCTATTCCTCGTGTCAGGGTCTGACCTCATTTTCTTTGGCCAGTTTAACTCCTCGCTGTTCTTAATTTCTTCCTGGACGTGGTTGATATTTGCCTTCAAAGGCGTGTAATTATCAAATTTCTTCAATACCTCCCATGACGACCTACTTTTGGAATGTTTGTCACCGCCATTGTTCTTATGCTCTTTCTTCTTAGCTTTATCACCTTCCCCCTTGGTTTCTTTGGAGTCCATATTCTTCTTCGCAGACATAGCCTCCTCGGCATTTATAATCTTGGATGCTTTTCCCATCGATTCCGACATGGTTCGAGGTGGATCTTTGGCCAAAGAGTAGTACAACTTGTTTGGCAGCAGTCCACTCATCAAAGCAGTAATCACTGTCTTTTCCTCATAATCAATGACCTCGAGCTTCTCGTTATTAAAACGAGTTATATAGTCTCTAATACTCTCACCAGCTTTTTGTCTAACACTTAACAAATGTGCTACTCGTTTAACTGGCTTTGCTCCAAAGAAGAAATTCCCAATGAATAACTCGGCCAGTTGAAGAAAAGTTAAAATCTTACCCGAGGAAGATTATTGTACCATATCTGGGCAGATCCGGTAAGAGTTCCCAAGAATGCCCTGCATCTCATCTCGTCTGGGACAGCATAGATGTCGGCAGCAGCTTGATATTGTTCTATATGAAGGACAGGATCAGTCTTCCCATCATACTTGGGAGTCACAACAGGTGCTTTGAACTTTGATGGTGTTGGAAAATCAACAATATCCTGGACAAAAGGTGTTCCTCGAACAAAGGTTTGTTATAGAGGGTTCTTGGCCTTATCCATTTCCCCTAATCTATCCTCCAGCCTCTGAATAGATCCTTTCCAAGCATCATTTCCTTCCTCGGGCCTATTGGTTCGAGCAACTGATCGCGTTGAAGTGGCTTCCTGGGATTTATCATGGCGAGCAGCTGATCGGTCAGCAGATACATCTCGACGAGTAACTGGTCGTGATTGGACAGACCCTTCCCTTAAATCTGATGGTCGTCGAAAGCTCCTCGACGCTGCATTAAGAGGAATTTTGTTCCTCCTAGGGCCTAATCGATCAAAAGGAGAGGCCCTGCTTAATCTTTCCAATGCGCTGGCCCTTTCTGGGGAGAGGGTGACACGTTGCTCAGTATCTGTGGCTCGTATTGACAAAGTTTGTCCTGGTTGATAAGAAAAATCTTCAGATTCCTCATTGCGATATGAATTAACACGCCTAGTACGCGTAGAAGGCGCACGGGTATTTCTTTGGATGTTTCGCGATCCGAAATGGGATGGTGCACCGCCATGGAGGGTTTGGATGAGTTGTCGCATTGTTTCTTGCAAACTATGGAACATTGGGGCTTCTGTTGATACCAAATTTAATCTGCTGACTTGGATCAATCATATAAAGACACGTGGTTATCTACATGGCAACAACAAGCACTTCTGAGATAATCACACGCTCTGAGGAACCATGTTACTCCGAGGAACTCATACACTAGGAGGAAAAGACCTCTCTGAGTAACTCATGCGCTCTAAGGAACAGACCTCTCTGAGGAACTCTTGAATACCAAAAAGCTTAGGCGGTCCGAGCTGCTCAGGTGGTCTGAGCTGCATCTCGAACAGAGCATTAATTGATGAATAACAAACAGTTCAACTGGCAGCGCCAATCTGTTGATGTAAAAAATTAGATCACTCTAATTATTCAATCACAGATAAATAAATGAGCCAAAAGATTTTTAAAGTGGTTCAGCCTTATGTGAATGGCCTACGTACACTGTTATTTTATTGCTGGGTGTTTGGATATTCTCGATTACAAGAATTTGTGTTCTGGATCCCAAGGTTTGGATTCAGAATCCAGTCCCCCTCAATGAGGATTGTACAACGTATTTATAGCCTTGACGCTGTCATATGAAAGGATGATACATTAAATGATATACATATGAAAGGGTAATACATTTAATGCCCTTTAAGCATGTGCGTCTAAATAATAAGCATTTAATGAACCAGTTGAACTGTTGGTTATTCATCAATTAATGCTCTATTCGAGATGCAGCTCGGACCGCCTGAGCAGCTCGGACCGCCTAAGCTTTCTAGTATTCAAGAGTTCCTCGTAGAGGTCTGTTCCTCGGAGCGTATGATTTCCTCGGTGATGTTTGTTTCTCCGAGTGTATGAGTTCCTCGGAGTAACATGGTTCCTCGGAGCGTGTGATTATCTCGGAAGTGCTTGTTGTTTCCATGTAGATAGCCACGTGTCTTCATATGATTGATCCAAGTCAGCAGATTAAATTTGGTATCAACAGTTATCATAAATGCGTATGCAACTAAGTGTAATTAATGAATTTATATGATTATTTATCGTTATAATGACTTTAGGTCTTTTATTCTCTACTCGGGCTTTTAATATTTTTAGTTGTTTAGGGTAACCCATATTTCTTCTGATTTAGTTTTAACTCAAGGTTAATTCTACGAAGATGGATCTGCAAAATATCACCAGATCATCCCGAGTGGAATCTAGCTTAAGAGGGACCTGTCAAAACCAAGCATGTAAGTTGTACAAAACCTTTTCAAACCAAGCATGTAACTTACTTCTGATTTAGTTTTCTGGTGCTTTTCTATTTGGAATCATGAAAAGGATTGTTGTTGCTTATCATATTAGTTTGAAGATTTTTCTTGAGAGTCATGGTTTCTGTTGATATTCTCTAGATATAATTACAGTATAATGTGTTATCTTTTGAAAAATAATTAATATACAAAAAGTATAAACTAAGCATCGTCGGCTTTACTATCATTCTGGTAAGATGTTCAAGCAAAAATTCTGGTATGATGTTAAAAAAAATGGGTAAACTGAGCTATCATTCTGGTCTACTTTGGTTATCTTATTAAACAATGCTTTTAAAATCTCACTAGCCAAACTGTTTGTAGTTTGATTTTCTTTCTGTTGATATTTGGGTGAATGTAAAGGAGGAATTTTGTTTATACTGATTACCTTTTGATTTGATATGAACAGGATGTCGAGAGCTAGAGGAACTGCCATCTCATATCCTTTTGTTTATGCCATAAACGTTTCTTTAACGGTTATATGACCATCTTAGTTCCTAGGTCATCAGCCATTGCTGCCATAGTGTTTCTAAGAAAGGCTAAATCTTCATTAATATTAAGGTACTCTGGAACATAGTGTTTTCAAGCACTCAGTATACATTTTTTGCTCTTCAATAACTCGAATTGAAGTTTTAAAAAAGTTACAGGACTTTGTTTTTTTTGTTCATTATCAGTATAAATGTTTTCCAAATGTTTCATTTTTTTAATTTAGTATAATGTCCTTATTGGTTGATTCCAATTATTGTGAGGTATTAAAAACTAATGAATTATGCACTCATTTCATTTTTGATTGTATTATTCCACGCTTGGTTGCTGTTTAATGCCCGTTACCCATCAAATCGTGGATGTCGACTCAGATATTTTTATGTCATTGAGTCTAATCAGGTATTCCAACTGCTCACCGAGATGGATGGTTTTGACAGCAACTCTATTGTAATTGTTCTTGGGGCAACTAATCACTCAGATGTTTTAGACCCTGCACTTCACTAGCTTGGGAGATTTAGCCGTGTTGTTGTGGTGGAAACACCTGATACGATTGTAAGAGTAGCTATATTGAATGTACATTTTCTAATAATGAGCTTCCTCTAGGATAGGGTGTTGATCTTGCTGAATATGCTTTAAACATACTTGCCCTCGGCCTCAAATGTTGTATGAATGAAGGATTTATGAGTAGGTCTAAAATGTATCAAACTAATCAACTACTGACTTTGGCTCATGTTGCTTCTCTTAGTCATCTTAATCATTCTTTTAGAAATAGTAGAATTTATTAGAAATAAAAGAGAGAAAAGTCCTATCTTGGAGGCTCACGATAAGGAAATTTGATTACATGAGATTATTAAATCTACCTAAAGAATTAGGAACAGAGATATAGGGAAAATTATAAGAGTCCAATAAAATAGATCCTTTGATAATCCTAGGCAGCTCTTCCATTTCATTGAAAATGACTTCATTCCTCTCTTGATATCTTCTTTTAGAAAGTAAATTTGCTAATGTATTAACATCATTTGGGCAATGGATGAAAATAATTTGAAGATTTTGGCTCATATGTTGAACCACCTTTGTAACTGATGTAATATTCCATGGAATCATCTTCTGGTGGTTTGATAAAAAATCTAAAACAATAGATTGATTTGATTCCACATCAATAAAATCCTTACATTATCTAGGAAATATCTTAATCCTCTTTTAACATCTAAAGCCTCTGCAATAAGACTTATTCCTTTTGATCTAAAACTAGAAAAAGCCCAAAGAAATTTACCTTGACTATTTCTTAGAATTGCACCTTACCCCATGTTGCCATTAGCATCAGACATACCACTAGAGTTGAGTTTTAATCTGCCCAAACTTAAAAAACTTCCATCTGATTGCGTGACTTGGCCTACTTCTCTTCTAAATATATTGTCCAGATTGAAAAGAATCTGAATATTTTGACTTACATCCTTGCTACCTACACTAAACACTACTTGCTTCGATAGATTTGAGATTCTAGATATGATATTTCTTATAATAGCCCCACGCTGCATCTTTTTAGCTTAAAAAAACTGCCATATTTCTACTTGGCCAAATATATATTTCTGGAAAATAAATCTTAATTTCTCACATTCACATATAAACATGCTCATCTAGAAAACGGTAGGTAGGGGGATCTCAAAGATGGTAGTAAATTAATAATCTCTATGTATGATCTTTTCTTTGTTAATGCAAAACCAGTTTTCATATCCCTCTATTATTCATATTGCTACATTGCTTCAACTTTTCCCATATACTTAATTTTTTTATTTCCTTGAGTTTAATATTAATTCTGCATCCTTAGTTCAAAGTCTGATTTTTTTCTTCCTTTTCAGGAAAAGACTATGCTTTGTGGACTTTTCATCTCATTTTAATAAATTACAACCCACTAGTGTACTTGATTTTAACTCAGCTCCGTGGTGATAATTCTTAGATTTCCCAAGTTGCCTCATGTATTGAGATGAACAATTATTATATTTCCAAAATTGCCTCATGTATTGAGATGATTTTTCCATTAATGGAATTTGGGCCATTTCTTTTTATTGGACCCATTGTCTGGATGTTTATTTGTGTTGTTCTTGCGGACTATTTGTATTGTTGTCATAATATATTTTTTATGGATAGTCCTATAAACAAAGAAAATTTTTGCCCAAATTTTTTAAAATGTGTATACATTGGTGGTTTGAAAAATAATTTCCAACTTAAAATTATTTGATGGTACGATGTTATTTGTGCGAGGTCGATGACGCTATTAATATTGTTGTGGAGAATTATTTTTTATTTCTTAAACATGGTGGATTATCTTATAAACAAAAGATGGTTTACCCAATTTTTAAAATTTATTTACAATTATTTGTGTTTAATAATAGTTTACCATTGTTACGAGGACATTAATATTGTTGTTATATTCTTTTTTTTTCTTAAACATGGTAGATAGTCCTATAAATAAATGAATCCCCAAAAGTTAAATTGTTTACGTTCATTTGTGTTGTAAAAGAAATTTTTTGACTTGATTATACAAGATTCAACACTTTGGCATTTTTTATCTCTGCCTTCAGGCACGGGCATTCTGCTAGTATATATATATATAGTGGGGAATAAATGTATGTGTTATAGTTGGATTACTACTATTACGTCCAACTCGTAGGTGTTCATCAGACTTGTTTTTATTTTTCTTGGAGGCTCTTATGCCAAGTTAGTTGGGAGATTCGTCCTCTTATAATCAACTTCTTTCCTTTTGAGGACCTGACTAAGTTGTTGTGGATATTATTAGGAAGTTTGAAGAGGTCCTTGATTGAAAATCGATAAAGATGTTTTAGCTTGACATTTCCGAAGGTTGGTTTAAATGCCATTTGGGATTTCTCACTATATAATGACCACTACAAACGAAGGATCAACAACGATGAAGGAGGAGAAGTAGTAGGAGTTAGAGCTAGCTTTAATTGAAGTAGGGGCATAATCGAATAATCTAGCCCTTTTTATTGGGGAGGATTTGATAATGTCTTTCGAATACATAAAGTGTCTATGGAGAGACATGGTTTTGAAGGTTTGTATAGAGGAAGCTGTTTAAATGTGTCTTATAGTAATGGATATATTCTTATGTGGTAGGGTGGACTATGTTAATATTTTCAGGGCTTATCACCAAATTGACTGTGAGCAAACAAGATTCAAGGATTGGGACTATCGTGGTCCTTTGATAGAGAATGGTGATAATGCAACATGTCTTAATCTTTAGTGTAGGTCGTTAGTGAAGTCTTTTATTATATGGTGAATATTTGGTGTGGTTAGGGAGATGGTGTAGGTGAGATGATTATGAATGTGTTTATTGTCTCAAGTATTTGTAGTTTTTATTTGTGAAAAGGTAGAGATCTGTAATAACCCGCGTAATTTTGGGCTATTTTAATTAATTTCTGAAAAATGGAGGAAAATAAAGTTTTTGATAAAATTATTTTTATTGCTCAAATATGTTGGTTATTATTTTTAAAGACGAGAATTTCACACGGTTTCGAAATCGGAGTTAAAACGGATTTTAAAATGATTTTAAAATGTTTTTAACTCTTGGAGTTGTTTTGGATTCCAACTCTTCATTTATTTGCCTTATTTAAAGGAGTCTTTTGGATTTCAACTCTTCATTTCTTTGCATTATAAAAGGAAGTCGTGGGCAACCTTTTTAACATACTTTTGGTACAAATTTTGGCAGCAAATATATTTTATATTCCTCTCTTTTTTTTTTATATTTTGGCCCTTGAGATTTGTGAGTTCCAACCTTAGATTAGAGGTGTTCTTGGGGCTATTTTGTTGGAGGTTCTTGGAGGAGATTCTGTAGATATTTTTTGTTGATCTTGAGGATGTGATCGTTGGTTTCTCATCATGGTTTGAGGTATGGGGTTTTACACAATATGCTCCTTAAATCTCGCGAGTGTCATTCTCTTTGAATTCATATGATTATTGAACTCCTATTTGAATTGTTAAATTCGTTGAAATCTGGAAACATAATTGTTGGAATTATTTCGATTCATGTGGAATCATTATATTGTTGATGAGCACGTTGTCATGAGATTTTAATATGGCACGGATGTTGGGCACCCGCTAAGATTCCTGTTTCTCGGGCTATGGCTTGATAAAGCATATACGGATGTGGTGAGGCCTGGTGACCCAGTTAAAGTGTTGTTGAGAAATTATAATGATGAAATGCTATTGAGATTTGCATTTTTATTTGAATATTCGTACTCGTGTTGTTACGTTTTATTCATCGCTAACATATATTTATTGAGCATCTTTCCTGTCGTATTGCGTACTTCCCCATATTTTCTTATAGTGGCAGGTTAGCGCGGATTTTGGAGCGCTATGGAGATTGATTTTAGCGAGGATTGTTTGGGAAAGATTTGCATTATTTTGATGTATATATCTTTGGAGATTTGTATTTTTATTCCAGTTAGATAGTTGTAATTTTAATTCGAGAGACTTGTTGTAATTGAAGAGATTGAGATTAGTGGATTTATATGATTGTGGGTTTATTTAGATGCTCTATACCTTGTTATCTTGTGGATTTGGATTTATTTTATCGCATTAGCGCTCCGTTCGCTCTCCCCGGGCGGGCGGGGTGTTACAAGATCGAATTGGTGTGATAATGATATGCCTTGATTTGAATAAAATGTTTCTACGAGAAAAGTTTTGATTATAAACCTACGCTCATTATGCATTATTGAAAGAAATATTTATAATTGAATTATTTATAACCATCGCTAGATATACATAATCATTTTTCCCAATTTTAAAAAATATGAGAGAAACGTATGCCTCTTTATGGGAGAAAAGATATTGTGAAAAGAGAAAGAACCACTCCCAAAGTCACTTTACGGGTTGCTTAATTGCCTCCGTGGGGAACAAAAATGAGTTTTATAGTAAACAAATATTTTAAGAGAGAGGATAAGAGTTTTTTAGAATAGAAAAAGGTGAGAAGTGCGTAGCACAGACATAATTTGATTAAGGATAAAAGTTCTTGAGATGATAAAGGTTGACCGACTATATTTTTATTCCTTATCAATTTTAGTTAGTGTAGTTTCGCTATCTAGTAAGATTTTGTTTATGCGGTATGGTTCGCTACAACTGAGTTTGAATTTTCCACGGGGATCCTAAATGGGTTCCATAATTTCTTTGAGAGCAAGATATCTTTCTCTTACATTCCCGTCTTTGAGTTTTTTATTGAATTATTGTGCAGTACAATAGAGATACCCTTGTATGTGATATAGTTCCCTTATCTTCTTTCATCCAAAAGTGACAATTCATTGTAACTATTTTGATAGTAATCAACTTCTCCTACTTGGCTCTCGAGTATTAATCGTAGTGAAGGTATCTTGATATCAATTATCAAAACAACCTCCATGTAGTAGACTAAATAGTATTTGGTTCCTAAGTCAGTGTTCTCCTAGACGTGTTCTAGCCCCAAAGAGTTTACAAAACCCTATCATATACATCTTGGAAATTTATGATTATCTTGATGGAATTGAGGCTTCTATTTGTAACTTCATAAACTACATTCTTTTGTTGTCAATACGGTAAGGACTTGCTTATTTGAATACATAATCTTCCACTACTTATTTGACTTAATTTTCAAAGTGGAGGCCATTTCGGATACGAGATCATGGGTAAGGCCATAATGACATATGATGTTCGTAACAATGAATTTATCTACTTTATCGTCATTAATCATGACATATGAATCAATTTTGCCCAATTTGGTGAAGTAATTAATAGATACTATGGTGAATTTATTCTCATTAGATAATTTGGAGTGACTTTCCCCATGATTTTGATGCCCTAAGTTGAGAAGGTACATGGAGAATTAGTGTTATATAACTCATGGGGAGGAAAACATTGGAGAATAGTGATTTTTTTGGAATTTAAACATCTCATGACATATGATGTGAAATCATGAATCATAATTTTCCAATAGCACCCCTATCTTATTATATTCTTCGAATGCAAGTGGTCATTTATAAGGGGACTACATTTTGTACTGTGTATTTATTTCATTATTTCTTGAATGTAAATAATGTCTTGCCGAAAATGATGTATTATGATGCAAGTTTTCATAAAGTTATTCGATCTTTCTTTTCATCTCCTTAAGGGCATCATTTATACTTGGGTAAGTATTATATGTGGTAGTATCATATTTTAATTATATTAGAGTGTAATACCCCGTGATTTTTAATGACCCTTAAAATGGGTTATATTTTAAATTAATGGATTCATTGGATTTTATTATTAATTAATTCATTTGGATTTTATCCGAATTGTGGATATTAAAATGTATGATTCTGAATATTACTTAAAGATATTTAGGTAATATATGAATGTGATGCTATTGATATTGTTGTAAGTTGTAAATTCAGTAATTTGAATTTTTAGTCAGACGCGGTATGGGATGTGTCGGGACTAATTTGTTAAATTAAAAAGGGATTTCATTTTCTATCGACCTTATAGTCATTTTGATGGCGTCGTTGCATCCGGAAGGGTTGAAATAGTCAGAAAATTCTATTTGGATGTTGGATTTGGGTCTTGGGTCATTTGGAAATGAAAAGAAAACCCAAAAGGGCATTTTGGTCATTTTTATAGGGGGGATGAATAGTGATTTCAGATTTTTTCCTATTATAAGTATTTCGAGATTAAGTGTACATGGGTTATTCATCTCTTCTACAAAAATAGAGAAGTCATCTTCTTAGAGCGAGTGAAAGGTTGCTTGGGAAGAGAAAAGCTTACTTGAGAAGGAGAAGAACTAAGAACCAAAGGTCACCACCACTAACCACCACCGGAAGTTGGCCGGAAAAGCGAGAACCACCTGTGATATACTACACCAAATGATTAGATCTTCATTAGAGGCAAGTGTTTCTTAATTGCAATCTAAGTTTGTATATTGTCCATGTTAGGATAGTTCTATAAAGATGAGATCTTTCATGTTTGGAAGAAATGATGGAGTTGTTAAATGGATTTCTGGAAAATGGAACTATATAGGTATCAAACTCATGTTTTAGGTAGTTAGTAATCCACGAAATAATCATAAATCTGTGGAAGAAGTTTTGATTACCATTGATATGTTCTTGAAGATATTATGTTGATAATTTTCTGGAAATGTGGATAGAAACATTCTTTTAATTCAATCTCTTGATGATTCTAGGATGTTAAGATCATTAGAAATCATTTATATATGTTGATATATCATGTATTAAGGTTTATAAGTCATTTGGGTTGTTAATATGAAGATTTGATTGATCAAAAATGGTTAAACCCGTAGTAGAAGAAATGCAGAAAAACTGGGCTGTTACCGGGGAGATCGATCGATCGACCCCCTGCCTTCGATCGATCGACCTCCCCAAAATCCTTAAAGTTTTTTATTTTTAATGAGTGTTCGTAACCCAAACCTTTTGTAGATATTTGGTGATTATTAATTGGATATTATGGGACTTAGAGAAGATCAGTAAGCCCTAGTTAAGATTTGAATTAATTTGATTGGGATTTAATTGATTAGAATAATGATAATCAAATTCAAAGGAATTTCGGTTCCTAGATTCACTTGTTAGATTCTAATTAGTATGCATGAGGATTAAAGATAGGACCAGTAGGGGTGATTGAATATAACACCTGGGTATCCTTCAGTTTATAAGAGGGTTTAATTCTAAGTGATAGAAGATGTGTTTATAAGAGATTTGAAACTATTGGTTTTAACCCTAATTAAAGGGAGAGTTTAATTCGTAATAATTAGGGAGATACGATGATATGGACCAGGAGGATATTAGTGATTTCTTACTCAATATACTATTCAGGAAAACCTATTTGAACCTTGAGTAATGAGTGAATCTCGGGGTAAATTGAATTAAAGAAGTAAAGTCATAATATTTTAATACGTAGGATTTGAGAGATATAATGCTACGTATGGGAATTATCTTGGGGTAATGTGAGTACCTTGTTGATATTATATTATAGGCATGATAATGCCTATTTGATTGATTGATAATTTATGTGTATGACATACCTAGCTTACTTTTCATCGACGGGAGGTTTGCGCGTGAGGGCAGTCATATCCTGATGAATCCATGGGATCTTTGATTTGTCGCTTAAGAACATAGGTCTATGAAAGACTTATCGGGGAGTTGATAGGTCCGCTGACTGTGGGAACATAGGTATGTGCATGACCCATGGATACAAGAACTATGTCCGCCTCTAATTTGTATATTGATGTTTGTGGTTCGAGAAATCCTTACCGAACCTTTTGTCCCCTATTCGGCGACCAGCGATATTGGGACATGATAGCAGAGTAATGCATTGCACCGCAGCTGTGATTCAGGGTGCCGTATTATATGCATATATATATATATATATATATATATATAATGAATTAAATGTATGTGTATATAGTGGTTAAATTATCTACTGTGTGATAATTGTAGATAACGGTGAATTGAGAAAAGAATTAAAATAAGTTAATGAATATTCATTGAAGAGCTTAATTCATATTAATGAGAAACGATTCATGTTAATGGGAAACGTATATGAATAATTGTATTACGTATGGTATGGGACACATGGGGTTATGATATGGGATAGAATCATATTTTGGAAACTAGTTAGGAGGAACCATTAACTGGGAGGTTAATAGGAAATGTTAAGTGTGCACTCTAGATGAGAGGTGAGAATAGAAAGTGAGAGTGGGATACTAATATGTACATAATAAATGCTTTATTGCACTTGTTAAATACTTGTTGTTTTCAAAATCATTTTCACATCGGGCTCTGACCCGTTACCTTGCATATTTTCTTTTCTATTGTACCTTCTATATCAGGTGTCCAGTAGCAGGGACACCAAACTTAGTTGATTATGACGAGCTATGGAGTATTACTTAGACGCCTATCTTCATTTGATTCACACTATTCTCTTATATAGGGCATGTCACCCAAAGGAATTCAGTTATCTCTTTTCTATCTGAGTCAAATACTATTGTATTCATGTCATTTTAATACATTTGATATTGTTGGGATTACTGTATTGGATTATTATGTGGGAATGTTTATTCCAGTTGCATTAAAATTCTTTTGAGTGATTTGTTCGGTTATCAATATTGTAGAATAATATGTGTTGTGTTATTTGTAAACTAAAAATGGATTTTGTTGAAATTAAAATTTGAAAAGTTTTTAATACCAGCTTAATTGGGTATTGGGTGAGTTGTAAATGTTTTCGACAGTGATGCTAAGAATGAGCCAACTGTATATTCTGTTTTAATTTGGAATGGGACTGGCCTCCTAGTGTTTAATTAGGCAGAGTGTTTCAGGTGGTATCAGAGCATCATGTTCTAGTGTCCTTTAGGATCTGTAAGGCTTATTGTGTTTTCAGCTTAGCATTCTTTGATGTAGAGCCCTATGTTTAGGATTGTTAATTTCCTTAGTGAGATTTCGTTCTCTTGCTATAACTTAGATAGTAGTGAATATTATTTGCGTTCAGACGTGTTTGTATAAGAAGTATGGTTGATGAGGGACATTGGACAGATAGCGGAGGTCGTACTTAGGAGGGTATGAATTATGTTCGAGTATGATGACCGTAGTCGAGGTCACCCCTATAATGGAAGATTGAGGAGATTCATCGGTAGAAGTTCTAGAAATGCGGGAATTGGGTGTGGTACCTAACGAAGGCAATCTATTCAAAGGCTTGGGCATATAGTGGAGTGTGGTGAACTAGAACTGAAAATTTGGGGTAAAATTTTTCTTGACTCATCGGAGCAAAGTTATAATAGTGGGACTCAACAACCACCACCCGCGAATGAGGGTATGTTTTCTATCTAAGGAATTATGAGGCGTATATAGATTTTTGTAGCGATTAATATTGTGTGGGAAAAAGGGTTACTAGACTTAGCTTATAGCACTAATATTTACTTAGACTCACCGAGGGGTGTGGGACATCTATATTATACAAGTTATCATGTGGATTTGATTTTTATCATGGGATTACTTACTTTGGGCATGTCTGAGCATGATGTGACTATCGGCATGAATTTACTTGTGGAATATGAGAGCGTATGTACTAATACTAGCCAACATCTCGTTTTTAACAAGAGAGTAGATGAGTAGACTTTTTAATTGCGATCGATAAAAATCTGTAGAGAGGTCATATACTATTGACTAAGGACCTCAGGAGTTTCGATGACTGACTACTTTAGGTAGTAGTGTATCGGGGGGGGGTTCCTTGTTTGGATTTCGCTTGCGAGACACCCCACGCATGAAATTAATAACTGTTGGGAGTCGAAATAAGTTAGGCCTTTAGGAAATGAGTTTATAACCTTTGCGATAAATATTATAATGAAAGTTGTACGATAGGGGGTATGGGCGCCTTGGATGGTTGAATTGTAGTAGTTCTCATAATTGTGAAACAGTAAGTAGTTGTGATTTAGGATTTATTTGTTTAATACGTGAGGATCATTTTTTTCCCAAAGTTTATCACGAGAACGGTATAGGGAAGATTGCGTAAAGTTTAAATTCGATTCTGTTGGAACTATATGGTGAGACTTACTGTAACATCGATGGGGATTTTCGTTAACAACTGTATGGGCGGTACGACATAGATTACTTGCGATGTGAGATTTATACTCAGAGTTGACCTTGCCAGTATGACTTATCTTTCCGAATTTCGGGATGAAATTCTGTTATAAGGGGTGAAGTATATAATACCCCGTGATTTTTAATGACTTTTAAAATGGGTTATATTTTAAATTAATGGATTAATTGGGTTTTATTATTAATTAATTCATTTGGGTTTCATCCGAATTCTCGATATTAAAATGTATGATTCTGAATATTACTTAAAGATATTTAGGTAATATATGAATGTGATTCTATTGATATTGATGTAAGTTGTAAATTCAGTAATTTGGATTTTTAATCGGACGCGGTATGGGACATGTCGGGACTAATTTGTTAAATTAAAAATGGAGTTTATTTTCTAACGACCTTATAGTCATTTTGACTGCGTCGTTGCATCCATAAGGGTTGAAATAGTCAGAAAATTCTATTTGGATGTTGTATTTGGGTCTCGGGTCATTTAGAAATGAAAAGACAACCCAAAAGGGCATTTTGGTCATTTTTATAGGGGGGATGAATAATGATTTCGGATTTTGTCCTATTATAAGTATTTGGAGATTAAGTGTACTTGGGTTATTCATCTCTTCTACACAAAATAGAGAAGTCATCTTCTTAGAGCGAGTGAAAGGTTGCTTGGGAAGAGAAAAGCTTACTTGGGAAGGAGAAGAACTAAGAACTAAAGGTCACCACCACCAACCACCACCGGAAGTTGGCCACAGAAGGGAGAACCACCTATGATATACTACACCAAAGGATCAGATCTTCATTAGAGGCAAGTGTTTGATAATTGCAATCTAAGTTTGTATATTGTCCATGTTAGGATAGTTCTATAAAGATGAGATTTTTCATGTTTGGAAGAAATGATGGAGTTGTCAAATGGATTTTTGGAAAATGGAACTATATAGGTATCAAACTCATGTTGTAGGTAGTTAGTAATCCACGAAATAATCATAAATCTATTGAAGAAATTCTGATTACCATTGATGTGTTCTTGAAGATATTATGTTGATAATATTCTAGAAATGAGGAGAGAAACATGCTTTTAATTCAATCTCTTGATGATTCTAGGATGTTTAGATCATTAGAAATCATTTATATATGTTGATATATCATGTAGTAAGATTTATAAGTCATTTGGGTTGTTAATATGAAGGTTTGATTGATAAAAAATGGTTAAACCCATAGTACAAGAAATGCAGAAAAATTGGGCTGGTACCTGGGAGATCGATCGATCGACCCCCTGCCTTAGATCGATCGACCTCCCCAGAATCCTTGAAGTTGTTTCTTTTTAATGCTTGTTCGTAACCCAAACCTTTTGTAGATGTTTGGTGATTATTAATTGGATATTATGGGACTTAGAGAAGATCAGTAAGGCCTAGTTAAGATTTGAATTAATTTGTTTGGGATTTAATTGATTAGAATAATGATAATCAAATTCAAAGGAATTTCGGTTACTAGATTCACTTGTAAGATTCTAATTGGTGTGTATGAGGATTAAAGATAGGACCAGTAGGGGTGATTGAATATAACAGCTTGGTAACCTTAAGATTACAAGAGGGTTTAATTCTAAGTGATATGACCGGGCGGAAAAAGTGTGCACGTGTAAAGTGCACAATCGTCGTGTGTTTCGCCGCCGCGATACAAAGAAAACCTAAGCTACTACTACACTTGACACGAAAGTACAGCGGTAAGTCGGGTATCATAAATCCACAGGGAGTGATTAAATTTTAGACTTTAATTGTTTTAAAACTTCTGAAAATAAAAGGGTGTAAAAGAAATAAGAAAAGGTGATGTGTGGTTATGGTGACAAAAGAAAAGAGAAGTTAATGCTAAAATAAAGTAAAGCGAGGATCGGGATCGCATTCCACCAAACGGATCGAAACAACTACTAATCAAGATTCCGGCTCGAAAGCAATTTAATCGAGCATTTACAATTAAGCATAAACATCACACAAGAAGGAATTTAACCCAAAGTTGCGAGATAAAACATTTAACTGAAAATGGTCACACGCGGATTAAATTCGGATAATCGCTATAAACACTAACGTTGCATGACAAAGAAAGTTAAACGCATAATAATCCGACTTTAATACGCGAGGTTTCAATTAAATGCGATTTTACACGAAACCCTAAATTTCAAGGTCCGAACCCGAAAATGGCGGAAATGCAATCCCGACCCTATTTATCTAGGGACTAAGCATGATTAAACTAAATTAAACTAGTTAAACTAAGAAAACAATAATTAAAGCAAGAAAACCTATTTAGAAAGCATGGAAATTATCTAGAAAGCAAGGAAAGAATGGAAAACAAGCTATATTAAAGGAGAGGGAAGATGAATAGTCAATCTTACAACCAATTAGTGTGTCAATCCAAGAGAGGAAGAAGAAGAACCAATCAAAAACCCTCCAACCCTAACTAAACTAAGCTAAAAACGTATAAGGGCTGGTCTCCCAACTTAATACAATGTTTCTCTATATATACCCAACCAAAAACCAACTTAAAAATGAAGATTTTCGGACTTTTCCTGTAGCCGAATCGATTCGGTAAAGGACCGAATCGATTTGCAAAAAGGGGAAGCAAATATCTGGCATTCTGGTGCAAACCGAATTGATTCGGTTTTGGGCCGAATCGATTCGCAGGCAACAGGCCAGAATCTGCAGCTTTGTCCTGTTTTACGGAAAATGCCGCCATTTCTTCGTTATAGCTCGGAATGAGGCACGGTCGGAGGCTACGCGAAGATAACTCAGAGGACTACAACATCCAAGAAGACATTAGGCTAAAAAACCAAAATATGAAATGACTAAAATGCCCTTGAATGTGACCTTGAGTGTACTTTTACAGTAAAAACCATCCTAAAAATGCCATAACTCCATCGATACAATTCGGAATCATGCACCGTCGGCGGCCATGCGAAGAGAAATCAAAGGGCTTCAACTTCCGTGAAGAGCTCGGGATTCAAACCCGAATGCTGGAATTACTAAAATGCCCCCGAAGCTGCAAAAGTCGACGAAACATTTCCGGAAAGCGTCCGAACTTCATAATAAGCATCCAAATACCTACAAAAGCTCAATTAACCCCTGCAAAACATGTTAACATAGAAATACGAGGTTGTCTGGTTAACGAGCATAAGTATAGGGATTAAGATACCCAAGGGGGCTAATAAGGCGTAGGTTAACGGGTGAAATACGCAATATTTGCGTCGTATCACACCCCCTAACTTACACATTGCTAGTCCCTAGCAATGAAATAGGAAACAACAAGAGCTACAAGAAAATCAGAAACAGGATACAAGTACAAAATGGGATGAAAAAGTAATAAAAATATAAGGCCACTTTCGCGGGCGAACGATTGCATTTAGCATATGCAATAAGCCGTTAAACCCCTAGGTTACCCTAGTGGACGAGTGTCCTCTCGTGAGGGTTTTCAGGAATGATACCCAAAAACATCACATGTTTTCCTCAAAATATGCCCAACCCAACATGCGAAAAACTCAACAACAACGAAAAAGATTTCAAACATGTTATTAGCATATTGAACGAATTCAAGCTAAAGTCCATTGTTATTAACAAGTTGAATGCACCTCATTGAATTGAAACTTTAAAAGTGGGAGGGGGGAAAGCACATGCATAGTGTGATTTGGTGAAAAACTTATATAAACCGGATACTAATCAAAGCAAGCATACATTCAATCCTCACGGGCATTACGCTCAACAAATGAATTCACTATGAAAAGGGAGGTAATACACGGGACATGCGGGCATAAAGAGTAAATGTAAATGGAAAATAGGCCGCACACATGTCACAAACGAAGAACGCTATATAGGAAATGAAAAACTTGTAATCTCAATGAAAGATACCACTCATCAAAAAGAGGCGAAATGCATTTTCACAGATTATCATAACTTTTTAAACTTTTAAATTAAATTCACCCTGAGATCACATAGGACTTTATAGGGTTGTAATGTAGGTTTGGGGTTAAGGTACGAAATGAAAGGTATATGTATGGATTTAAAGTGTTCGGAGATGAAAACTTGGAATAATGGGAAAAATGTGGGCAATTACAAAATTGGAAAACAAGTTCCAAAACAAGCATTAAATGTATCATTTGGAGAGTAATCAAAGCTTATTGAACAATATACACAACATATACAACTTTCTCTTTTCTTTTTCTTTTCTTCTTTTTCTCATGTTTTCTTTTGCTTTTTGCTTTCTCTTTTTGACTACACTTTCTTTTCTTCTTTCTTTACTTTTCAAACTCTCGTATGCCTAAATTGCAACCGACATCATAACAAAAACATTCAATCCCAAGTAACATTCCAAACAAAGGTATGGAAAGTGTATGTATGGGCTAAAACTCCAATTTGGAGTTGGTTATGGTAATGGGGTTATGAAACGAAAGGCTATATTTCGGCTCAAAGGGGTTGAGTAGGGAGACATATAAGGTGAGGTCAAGGCTAATATGGGTGATATAACAAAGATGGCCTATGATCATTTCATAAAGTTTACGCAATTCTCGAGTCAAAACAAACTTTGAAAATCATGCTCAAGTAATACATTTCAAGTATGAACTCAATTAATGAACGGTCAAGTGAAAGAATAGTGAGATTACCAATGAATTCAACGTTTTCAATGAGAAAAGAATAGTGTATAACACTCACAAATGACGAAAGGTACAAAGCTTACTCGGTGTAAGTATATACAATGCAACAAAAGATTACCGAGTTATAAAAATCTTAAACCAAATCAATATAACAAGGAAAGTGCATATGCCCATGGGATAAAGTTTAATTCATGAAGTTATTCACAAAATCAATGATTTGAGGACTAAAGTCTAATAACTTCTAAAATCGAGAACATGCATCATTGAGTTGTCAATCGGATCGGGCAATTATTGAAATTTGTCATCGAAAACAAGGCAAAATGCCCAACAAAGGAGAAAAAAGAAAGAAAATATTTTTGAAATTTTTCAAATTTTTCACAAAAAGGCATACTTAGTAACTAAATGTGAGCAAATCCATGGACTACACATGAAATGGATAGAATATCCTACACCCCCTAACTTAAATGTTGCATTGTCCTCAATGTGCATTAAGAACACAACACAAAGAGAGGAAAAGAACGATATTACCCAAAATTGGAGCGATCTCCATAAGCATGAGTCCAATGAAATCTACAAAACCAGTTAGTACCGAGCATAGCAAAAACAAATAACAAAAAGTTAACCAATTACACTAGACTAAATTAAAAGGAAAGAAAAAATAAGGAAAGAAAGAAAATTAAAAAAAACTAATTATTTACAACCTACTATTTAGGCTTCACACTAACTATACACTAGAAGTCTAAATAGTTGAGGGTCCACCCAAAAAGGGATTTGACTTTGAAAGATCAACGGTGGATCCTCCAAAGCGAACATGCCTCCCGAAAAATAAGAATTCCGTTTGAACAACGGAAGGCATGTGGGTGGTGAAAAAAGTGAACCATCGCCAATTTGAAATTTTGGGCGGACGATGGGGGATTTGGATAACAGGGGGGACAAGAACACTAGAGGTCCAAGAAAAATCGATTCATCTCCCAAAGGTTTTTCAAATGGAATGGGAGATGGTGCACACATGAGGATAACATCCATCGAAAACAAGTCCGGTAAAGAGTCCTCATCGGCAAAAAGTGTAGAAGTTTTAATTTCTACGGACTCATAGGAATCAACCGGTAATTCTAATGGTTCGATCACGGAAAATGAATATGGTGATGAAACAAATTCAATCTCAATCGACTCATCGTCGGAAGGAGATTGAATTTCGGGGGAGAAAGATGCACGCTCGATGAGAAATTCTTCAAAAAATTTAGGTGAAACACAAGTTTCCACCTCCTCATTGTTTTGTGTATAAGAAATCATCTCATCGCAAAGTGCACCAAGTCTCATTCCAGCATCATTTATGCTTTCCAAACCTTGGGAGTAAAGAAGCAAAGTTTCTTCCAAAGTAGGCTTCCTCGGCTCAAGAGCCTCGGACTCCTCATTTGGTTGAAACTCGTCTTCGAAAGTAATGAAATAAGAATCGTCATTGGATTCGAATAATGAATCCAACTCAAGCTCCCAATAACGATTTTCATTCCGATAAATGTTTTCAAGTCTTTCATTTTCAAGAAAATCTTGAAAATGGAAAACTTGAAAACTATCCCCAAAGTATGAATCATTAGAATAACCGTAATAACTATAATAGTAGGACATGATTACCTCGTTGTTTGCAGATGGAGAATCCGAGCAAGAAAGTAAGCAACCGCGAATCAAAGTTTCTTAGCGCTCAAAGTATGCAAATCCTGCAAAAAAGGTTAAAACAAAGAATACAAATACAAAAGGAAAAATACTACGAAATAATAAAACAATTACAATCTAAAACACACTCCCCGGCAACGGCGCCATTTTGAGACCGGGCGGAAAAAGTGTGCGCGTGTAAAGTGCACAATCGTCGTGTGTTTCGCCGCCGCGATACAAAGAAAACCTAAGCTACTACTACACATGACAAGCAAGTACAACGGTAAATCGGGTATCGTAAATCCACAGGGAGTGATTAAATTTTAGACTTTAATTGTTTTAAAACTTCTGAAAATAAAAGGGTGTAAAAGAAATAAGAAAAGGTGATGTGTTGTTATGGTGACAAAAGAAAAGAGAAGTTAATGCTAAAATAAAGTAAAGCGAGGATCGGGATCGCATTCCACCAAACGGATCGAAACAACTACTAATCAAGATTCCGGCTCGAAAGCAATTTAATCGAGCATTTACAATTAAGCATAAACATCACACAAGAAGGAATTTAACCCAAAGTTGCGAGATAAAACATTAAACTGAAAATAGTCACACGCGGATTAAATTCGGATAATCACTATAAACACTAACGTTGCATGACAAAGAAAGTTAAACGCATAATAATCCGACTTTAATACGCGAGGTTTCAATTAAATGCGATTTTACACGAAACCCTAAATTTCGAGGTCCGAACCCGAAAATGGCGGAAATGCAATCCCGACCCTATTTATCTAGGGACTAAGCATGATTAAACTAAATTAAACTAGTTAAACTAAGAAAACAATAATTAAAGCAAGAAAACCTATTTAGAAAGCATGGAAATTATCTAGAAAGCAAGGAAAGAATGGAAAACAAGCTATATTAAAGGAGAGGGAAGATGAATAGTCAATCTTACAACCAATTAGTGTGTCAATCCAAGAGAGGAAGAAGAAGAACCAATCAAAAACCCTCCAACCCTAACTAAACTAAGCTAAAAACGTATAAGGGCTGGTCTCCCAACTTAATACAATGTTTCTCTATATATACCCAACCAAAAACCAACTTAAAAATGAAGATTTTCGGACTTTTCCTGTAGCCGAATCGATTCGGTAAAGGACCGAATCGATTTGCAAAAAGGGGAAGCAAATATCTGGCATTCTGGTGCAAACCGAATCGATTCGGTTTTGGGCCGAATCGATTCGCAGGCAACAGGCCAGAATCTGCAGCTTTGTCCTGTTTTACGGAAAATGCCGCCATTTCTTCGTTATAGCTCGGAATGAGGCACGGTCAGAGGCTACGCGAAGATAACTCAGAGGACTACAACATCCAAGCAGATATTAGGCTAAAAAACAAAATATGAAATGACTAAAATGCCCTTGAATGTGACCTTGAGTGTACTTTTATTGTAAAAACCATCCTTAAAATGCCATAACTCCATCGATACAACTCGGAATCATGCACCGTCGGTGGCCACACGAAGAGAAATCAAAGGGCTTCAACTTCCGTGAAGAGATCGGGATTCAAACCCGAATGATGGAATTACTAAAATTCCCCCGAAGATGCAAAAGTCGACGAAACATTTCCGAAAAGCGTCCGAACTTCATAATAAGCATCCAAATACCTACAAAAGCTCAATTAACCCCTGTAAAACATGTTAACATAGAAATCCGAGGTCGTCTGGATAACGAGCATAAGTATAGGGATTAAGATACCCAAGGGGGCTAATAAGGCGTAGGTTAACGGGTGAAATACGCAATATTTGCGTCGTATCATGATAGAAGATGTGTTTATAAGATATTTGAAACTATTGGTTTTAACCCTAATTAAAGGGAGAGTTTAATTCGTAGTAATTCGGGAGATACGATGATATGGACTAGGAGGATGCTAGTTATTTCTTACTGAACATAGTATTAAGGAAAACCTATTTGAACCTTGAGTAATGAGTGAGGCTCGGGGTAAATTGAATTAAAGAAGTAAAGTCATAATATTTTAATACGTAGGATTTGAGAGATATAATGCTACGTATGGGAACTATCTCGGGGTAATGTGAGTACCTTTTTGATATTATATTATAGGTATGATAATGCCTATTTGATTGATTGATAATTTATGTGTATGACATACCTAGCTTACTTTCTATCAACGGGAGGTTTGCGTGTGAGGGCAGTCATATCCTGATGAATCCATGGGATCTTTGATTTGTCGCTCAAGAACATAGGTCTATGAAAGACTTATCGGGGAGTTGATAGGTCCGCTGACTGTGGGAACGTAGGTATGTGCGTGACCCATGGATACGAGAACTATGTCCGCCTCCAATTTGTATGTTGATGTTTGTGGTTCGAGAAATCCTTACCGAACTTTTTGTCCCCTATTCGACGACCAGCGATATTGGGACATGATAGCAGAGTAATGCATTGCACCGCAGCTGTGACTTGGGGTGCCGTATTATATGCATATATATAATGAATTAAATGTATGTGTATATAGTGGTTAAATTATCTACTGTGTGATAATTGTAGATAACGGTGAACTGAGAAAAGAATTGAAATAAGTTAATGAATATTCATTGAGGAGCTTAATTCATATTAATGAGAAACGATTCATGTTAATGGGAAACATATATGAATAATTGTATTACGTATGGTATGGGTCATACGGGGTTATGATATGGGATAGAATCATAATTTGGAAACTAGTTAGGAGGAACCATTAACTGGGAGGTTAATAGGAAACGTTAAGTGTGCACTCTAGATGAGAGGTGAGAATAGCAAGTGAGAGTGGGATACTAACATGTACATAATAAATGCTTTATTTCACTTGTTAAATACTTGCTGTTTTCAAAATCATTTTCACATTGGGCTCTGACCCGTTACCTTGCATATTTCCTTTCTATTGTACCTTCTATATCAGGTGTCCAGTAGTAGGGACGCCAACTTTAGTTGATTATGACGAGCTATGGACCTATGGTGTATTGCTTAGACGCCTATCTTAATTTGATTCACAGTATTCTCTTATATAGGACATGTTGCCCAAAGGAATTCAGTTATCTCTTTTCTATCTGAGTCAAATACTATTGTATTCGTGTCATTTTAATACATTTGATATTGTTGGGACTACTCTATTGGATTATTATGTGGTAATGTTTATTCCAATTGCATTTAAATTCTTTTGAGTTATTTTTTTGGTTATCAATATTGTAGAATAATATGTGTTGTGTTATTTGTAAGCTAAAAATGGATTTTGTTGAAATTAAAATTTGGAAAGTTTTTAACACCTGGTTAATTGGGTACTGGATGAATTGAAAATGTTTTCAACAGTGATGCTAAGATTGAGCCAACTGTATATTCTATTTTAATTTGGTATGGGACTGGCCACCTGGTATTTAATTAGGCGGGGTGTTACATAGAGTTTCTATCAGCCCCGGAGCCATGGGTGAAAGAAGTGGGTTAGCTTAGAATATTTCTAAACTAGTAGTGGGATGATTTTTACTCTTAGAAGAATATAAACCATGGAGGACAAGATCTCCAATGCTTTAGCAAAGTTATTTCTAAAATATAGAGATAATGTAATATGACTTTCAATTTTTTTGACGATTTTCTAGATATTGTTATAGAAGCATAAAAGTTTTTCTTCTTTTACTTCCTATTTCCCGATAACATTACCTATGGTAAGGGTTGAATTTGTATAGATGTTAAGAATTAGATTCCTCTTTTAAGAGAAACTTTGAGTGAAATCATTTAAAGTTCATAATTTATTATATTATTAGTGCACGGGAAGTATAGCTTGATGGATGTGGTATTTGAGAGTCTTCGAGCACGATTGATAATACTCTTATTGGATGCTCCATTGAAAAATAATTATCATCACAGCTCTTATATGGCAAAGAAAATAATATTTTCATCAAGGAATTTTGTAATCAATACATTCTTTTTAATATTGAGGTTCTCCATTAAGTAGTTAGAGTGCAATATTCTCTTGATGGACTTTTGTGTGGAATAAACAATGTTAAATTCATCTAACGTTATATCCATCAGACCATGAGGCTTGATAAAGTAGGATTTTCTAGTGTGTACTGAATGGGATCTAATCGGGACACTACTTTGATAGATAATGCAATCATGTAATATTGAAGTTTCTTAGTGATCTAAACTATGATGGCACGTGAATTTTCTAATTAGTTATAATTCACCTCATATTGTGTTAGCTTTTGATTGACATGGTAAACCGACCTTTCCTTATGTGTCTCTTTAATGTATTGGTCTTATATTACCCCAAAATCTAAGTTTGTAATACTCTGGTATAGAAGGAGTTGTAATATTGGATCCAGTGGCTTGAATATACGTTATTGAGTAAGATACCAATTAATTTTATTGAAAGCTTTTTAATATTGTTCATTTCAAATCATGATTGAATCCTTTTGGGCGAGTTTAAAAATTATTTCACATATGGAAGTGAGTTCGCTTATGAATCTATTGATGTATTAGATCTTTCCTCAAAAAACTCATAAATCTTTTTATGTCCATAACAGCGACATGTCGAGGATTTCTTTGATTTTGGTAGGATCCGTTTTAGTTCCATTTTCACCAACAGTAAAGGCTAAGATTTTTCCTTTTGTGACATAGAAAATGCATTTTTGTTGGTTGAGGCACATATGGTGTTATCACAGTCATTCACAGAATTTCCTCAAGGGAGGTATGTAACCTTATCAAGTTTTAGATTTAATGATCACGTTGTCATCATATATCTTGAATTATTTATGGGTAAGATAATTCAAGATAAATATAACTTCCCTTTAGTTGGTAGCCCCACATTCTTAACACTAAAAGACATGAAAGTCCCATATGAGGTACTGACAACATTTTTATCCTAATGATTTGGGCTCATCTCAATCTTGTTAGAACCGGTGAACCCATCGACAATCATTTAAGGTAATGATTGGAAGTATTCTCAATGATCATGTCGTTATTGAGTAGAGGATAGTTATCCTTTAGAGTGGTTTTGTTCAGGTTTTGATAGTCAAAAAATATACATACATTTCCTCTAAATTTTCGTACATGGACAATGCTCGCGACCCAAGTTGGGTATTCGACCATGCAAATGAAGCCTATATTCAGTTAGTTTACCACTTCGTCTTTGACATTAAAGGACCCTTTGGGTTGAAGTTTCCTTAATATTTTCTTAATGGGATTGCACTCGGGATATTTAGGGATTTTATATTATAAAATCTTATGATCAATGTCGGGAATATTATTATATGACTATGTGAAGATGTCCACAAATTCCTTAAGAAGCTCCTAGAATTGTGACTATCCTTATTCATTGAGATTTGAACATTTTTGATCTCAAACGAATTGCTACTAGAACCAACATTAATGATAATAGTTTGGTCATCATTATTTTCAATGTCGTATGTTGTTTAATTCTTTCCTTATTGAGATAAAAAATAATTTTTCATTCATTAAGTGATCTTTGTTCATTGTTTGATTAATAGAGTGAAGTTAATTAATATAAGGCAAACGAGATACTCAAAATCAAAATCAATTTCATTAACATCGTCTTTAGGAAAAATAGTTTTGATAACCTCCTTAAATGAAGTGTCGTTTTTGGTTGACAAGGTTGGCTCAGCGTAAATGATCCACTACTTATGCAAAGGCATGTCAACGGAGCTATCTTTCCGGGGGATATGATATGTTGGTCTCAGTTCACCTAATGAAAATATCCATCAATAATTTATGAAGGCCATAGGACATAGGACTTTTTGTTATTACTTCTTTCAATATTGGCATTTTCAAAAGATGTTAAGTCATACGATTTGATGGTTAGTGACATCACTTTGTGCTTGGGATCCTTAGTCCAAGTCATCTCATCTTCAAGAAATATTTCAAAACATGGTTTCATTATTTTCCCAATTGGGTGATACCATGAGTCAGGAGAACCACAATAAGTGAAATCTTCGTCTACTTTAATAAAATGGCAATTGAAAGAATATATGGAAATGACTTCCTTTATCCTTAATTAATTCTCTTTGTACCGAGAGGCAAGTAACAAATTTGGGGAATGATTGGCTCAGTGATTCTCGGTTGTCTACGGTTGAGCCTCATTTCAGGAACGAAGATTATCTTCATAAAATTTTGGATTATATTAACATACCCAATTAGGATTTGTTTCGGACTCACCATTTCACTCACATAATCCCCTTCCGGGATAGGTAATGGATCAACCTTAAAGTCTAAAAGTATCATTTCATTTGTGACGTGTTCAATCTCTTGAACTACATTGCTAGTCTAGATGCTATTTAAATTGTCGTCGTCTCCAATGATTATTATGATTTGATTGTCTATGAAGAGATGGTGTTTCTAACGAAGGTAGGAATGAACAATAACGATGTTATGTAACCATGGATGATTGAACAACAGTTTTAAACAGCTCATAATTTAGATCAATTAAAACTTGCTTGGGAAAAAATTGGGTCAGTTCCAAGTGTGAGAAGGATTGATCACATGAGTTCCCGATAAGTATGATCATAATCAAACATTATAGAATATATTGGGGTAAGGTCTACTACTTATGTCCCAATGCAACGGAGTGATTTGAGCAAGCAAACAGTAGGAGGGGAATCATTACTGACTAGTAGTAAAGAGATGGTATTTTCTAAGACATTAATTAAAATATTGAGAGTATAGTTGTGATCATGACCAAAATTGGGTATTTATTTATCAACAAAATTAATAGGACTCTTAATAGTCAAAGTACCAATTATGCGATTAGACCCACTAGGAGATGTAGTGGTAGGAACATGGTTTAATGTGAGAAACTTAATGATGGAATTTTCATGAAATTGCTAGGATATAAATAACCCCCACATAGTAATTTTTATTTTTGTTTTCTTCAATTTCTATAGGATCTTTTTTTTCTTTTATTGTCATTTATGACATTGGTAACTCTTTAGCAACGTATTTTCCCTTATCGATAGGCATATTGTCTATAACAAGAACTAGGCCCTTGTAATACTCAATTGAGCATGTCATATAATTCACTAAAGATGGGTAGAAGAGAAATAATATTTCTTTATCAACTTTAGAGTCATTAAAATCCTCATTTATTTTGAAAAAAAAATCTTCAAAGTAAATTGTCCCACAAGAGAGGGTAGGGGTTCAACACTGTCATCATCGAATTCATTGTCTAGTTCATCTGAGTGGTAAACATCATCACTCCACCAAATAAAGGATATTATATTTTTACCTAAAAAATCTATGTGTTCAACAACTTCAAGGGCTTCAAAGTACAGGTGTTACCATTATGAGAAGAAGTGGTTCTAAGGTAAGGCTAGATACCCTTTGAATCTTATGGAGACAAGAATATGGGAGGCTTCCCAAATACTTTCTTATTAAGGCTTCCTTCTGTTAGAACTTGGATTATGCTGTCTAAACTGAACTTATCTAAAGATATAAACCAATTATGGGGTTGATGTTCCCACTTAAGGCATTACATGTATGTAAAGGTTGTTTATTCTTCCATAATATTCCTCCTTAAGGGTTAGGTTTGATGGGTAAGCCATTCCAAATTATTTCATCCAATTAAAGATGACACGTAGATTCAAACTTTGAGTTCAATACTTGGTGCGAATTGTTAGGCAGGCTTGAGTCATGAGATCGAGGGACAGATCATAAGCAGTTTTTGGATAGAGTAGGTTAGTTGGACATATATGTGGAGGAGTTATGAAGATTCATTGGGAAGTGGGGTATCTTTGTTAAGGGTTTAAAGTTTGAATCGACATAAATTAGTAAAGCATTTACAGAATGTTGGTGTGTAGCTAAAGGGTTTTAGGTGGTGTTTGACTTTGGGATGCATGGATGCAGGGGCGATGCTGAGATTAATTGGTGGTTTGACCTGTTATTTGGTGGAAATAGCAATGAGATAATTGTTTGAAATATCGATGTAACCTATTATGGTGGGATTAAAATGGGATTCTGGTTCCCATGAATTTTTTGGTTGGAGGATATTTTGTAGACAAAACTAGTTGTCTTTTGAAAAAAATTAGGAATGAACTAAGTAGTTGATTTTTTTTTTCTAACTCTATTTTCACATTATAACGGGAAACATTATCTTTAATTTCTATATCAGCTTCTATGAGAGTTTTAAAATGACTATAGTATTAGCTACCAATGGTTTTCTTGATATGCTGTTAGAAGTTCTTCACAATAATGACTTTTTATTTTTATTACAGAAAACTAGTTATGATTGTGTCTTTCTCTCTCCATCTGACTATGAGATTGCTTACAGACTCTCCAAGGTCTTATTTGATGAAGTCGAGGTCACTTCGCATTATCTATAGTTCATCATTGTACTTATACTAAGGCATAAATTCTGGAGCATCATCTTCAAAGCTCGAGATATGAGACTTGTATAGGGATGTGCACCAGAAGAGAGAAATTTCTTTAAGAGTTTACTGGAGCATTTTATCCATATTCTGTTTGGTTGCTCTTATGGTAGATGATAAATTCAATGGTGGGAGTTTTTCTTCACTTGATCAAATTTATGAGAGATCATATTGAGGTCTTCCTTTACTCTATTGAGTTCTTACTCTTTAGGACCCATTAGGATGGGCACATGAAAGTTGTCCAGATGTCCCCTTGCTGGTCAATATTCGATGTAGGAAAATGAAGAATTGGATGCCCATTGACAGGTGGAGCATGTAGAGGAACCCCTATGGGTTTAACATTATTCCTTATAATAGGTTAATACTCTTTAGGTTCCCACATAGGTTTATGAACTCTTCAAGCTAAGAGGGGATGGAAAACGACATTCTAATTTGGAAAGATTTTTGTTTTAGGAATCCCTAGTGTCTAGAATTTATTATTGTGTAGTTTGGTAACATCATTTTGCAAATGATCAATATTAATGTTGATTTTAGGTTACATATATACCAAATCTGATAGAAGATTGACTTCTTAATTCGAGTTTTCCATGTGGTAGTTACAAGTATAAAAATTTTGCCTCTTCTCAAGAAAGTGAAAATGAGGATGAAGCCCTTGAAGTATAAATCTGAGGTGGTTCAAATAGAGGATTGTAACCAATAGGGGGACATGACAAGATTGAGGGAATGGGGTTACTCCTGAGAGAGAAGCGTTTACTTTTTAGAACAAGGTTGTTTTTTATTTTTTGGAAAAATATATTTTCTATTGTTTACGATCTTTTTTATGGAAAGAATGTAAGGGGACAAAAAAGATCATCAGCATAATTCCCCGTATTTTTCTTTGTATAATAAATATGATATTATGTGTGCTTAATGTTAGGAATTTAGAGTTAGTAAAAATATTAATAAATATTATAATCCCGATTCAAGAAAAAAATGATTAATGGGGATAATAATAGGATATGTGTTGTATTCTATTATTGGTTATGAGGATGAGGGATCATGAGGGTTAGGACTATTTAAAATGAGTTGTTTAGAATTACCTATTTAAGATTAAGTCCAGGCCAAAGTAAGATTTTAATAGTTAGTAGTGAACCATTAGGAAGCTCGTTTAAACACAAAACACATACTGGGGATCCAAGAGCTTCGAGCGGACAAGGATAAAAGGAAGAGAGAAGACTATAGATTTGAGCCCTAGTTCTCCATAATCTAAAGTATGTTTAATTTGAATTCTTGTCTAATTAATTTTTTTATAATTTATACCTATTCATTTGAATTTAATAAAATTTTATTTTTATGATTTAAATCAAGAAATTTCATAATTAACACTACTAGGAAGTAATTAGGATTTATTTAGCATCATTTTAATTGAATCTTACAAATAATTAATGTATTTTGATTTGATTTTAAATAAGTCTTGATTTGTTATTATAATCCATTCAAAACCTTAGTAATTATTTTATGATATGCAGAGAATTCAAATCAAATGGTTGAGAATTGGAATGTTTGAGTTATTAAGAGAGAAAATGGGTTAGAATTTTGTTCTTGAACTTTTATTTGAATTTTGATGATATAATTGAGTTCCAATCATGTTTTATATGTAGATAGATTGTATATACTTTATATGGATCATATATGAAGGTTTTCGGGTCTGTAATGGAGGATTGAATTACATTTGTTATGTTTGAGAAGATAAATCCCATAAAGGGGGAAGACTTTATACATTGAACCATGCATTCGACAAGCCTTAGCGAGAAGGTCAACTAGTTGCTTCAGATATTTGGTAATTTCTTTTATTTTTTATTTGATTAAGTAGTAATTAGGAATTATTTCGGGATAAGTGACCTAAATTGATGCTTATTACAATTTTATCAGTAAGATTTAGATCACTCGGATGTGACATAATGAATTGATTCTTTAATTCTTTTAAAATCAAATTAAAGTGGATGAATTTTGTTTGGTATTTTAATTTCATGGTTAAGTTGGTTATAAATTGTGGTGTTCTTTATGTGATTCTTTAATGAGTTATTAGTCATGGCTAATGTACCAATAGGTGAATTCTATTTAAAAGGGACATGTGATGGAGCGTAGGTTCCCGAAAAATACCAATTTTTTTTTATTTCTAAAGGGATGGTTCACACAATATTCCAAAATTTAAAATCTTTCAAAAATAACAATTAAGATCAATTTTTTTTAATTTCTTCAAAATTAAAATGAAACTAAACAAATATTTAAAATTTTCTTACACAAAAATAATTCAATTTAGGTTCCAAATTGCCAAAACACACCAAACCTAAATTTTGAAAAATTTACTTGAATTAAATTAATCTGAACTTTACCCAAAATTAAATTAGCACCAATTTAAACAAATGTTGTGATTAAATTGATTTTTATCTTGTTACCCCAAAGCATGCATTGACGCGACTAATAATGTGTCTCTAAAGTGCGTACTCTCTAGGCTCAGTGCAAGCCTGTCGTGTTAGTAATAAACCCGGTAAGTCGGGATCGTCTCCATAGGGAAATAGGATGAGAAAATCGTGACGACGGAAGGACAGACGATCAACCTAAATTCAGCTCTAAGAAAAATGAAAAGATTATTTGTTTACAAATAATCCTACTAAGTAAAAGGAAACTAGATTAAGACAATGGAATGAGCAATTTAAGCAATGATTAATAACTAAGAATAAAGTAATAAATATGAAGAGAAAAACAGGTCGGGAATACAATCCCTCAACCCTAGTGTATTGCTAGTATAAAATTAATCGTAAATTTAAGTGATTAATCAGACCCAGACTTTATTACTCCCAAGCATTACATATACGAGGTTCAATCTCGCACCATACGTAATCAGAGAACGAGTAAAGAGATAACGCGATAGCTACACTCACATTGCATTCTAAAGCATCCCGGTTACTCCGAAGAAAACGAGAACCAAAGATTTACAATAGTTGTGTTCGCTACACAATACCGTCTAATAAACCCTTAAGTTTAGAGGATTAATTTCACAAACATGCAACTCTCACATCGGGTTGAGTCTATGCATCCCAACCCTAAAAAATCTAGCCAGACATATTGAACCAAAAAGAAAATATGTTTTGAATGAAAGAAAATATTTTTTTACTAGCTATGGAAAATGAAGAATAAGGAAATTACTACTAAAGAATTAACTACTGCAATAATTAAAGAAAGAATTGGAATGAATTTACTTGAATTGCAATCTTGAATCAAACTAGGGTTTTTGTTGTTTCTTCTCTAAGCTAATTACAAAGCTTATCTAAAAAATGAATTAGAAGCCTCCTCTTTTCTGGGAGTTCTTTTAAATTTATATCCTACGTAATTTACAAGAGTTGGATTGATACAAAGCTCTAAGAAGGAAAATATCAAATCAAATCTCGAGCACTAGATTGATCTTGTCAAGACATTTCGGATTGGTCCGATCAACAACCGGACTGATCCGTTTTCAAAATAAATCGGATTGGTCTGCTAGACGAGTTGTTATGCAGTGATTTTAAGGGTTAGACCAATCCGTTTTTTTTGGGATACCGGATTGATCCGCTAAACGTCCATCTTTATAGTGATATGGGACCCCAGACTAATCCGTTTTTGTATTAAACCGGATTGGTCCGAGTTTTCTTCTCAGCTTCTCTTCAATTTCTCGTGATTTTCTCACATCTTCGGGTCTTTATAACTTCTAATCCAAAACTAAGATTGGGACGTCGTTTCCTTCTACGTGTTCACAAATGCGAGATCTTCGACTTTTATTTTGGGTCTTCAACCGAATTCTTGGTAGAAATTATACTTTTTCCCTTTTGATTTGTCTTCTTTCTTTTCTCTAGCTTCTTCCAGATTCTTTCTTCCTTTCATGTAATAAATACCTATGAAATTAATAAGAAATGCACGAAACTCGGGGTACTTGTTAGACGAAACTGTTAGCCAAGATATGAGATAAACTAATTCATTTTACGTTGTCCGAGGTATTAAAAGACTCTAAATTAAGGGGTAAATTCGAAAGAATTTATGCATAATCAAACCCCCCTAACTTAGAACTTTGATCATCCCGAGAAATGTAAAAGAATCAAAACATGATCCAACTCAAAAAAATGGGATTAATTTCCTCTTTCGCGTGCAAGAGATTTCATTTAGCGTATGCAACAAGACTTTAAACCCCTAGGTTACCCTAGTAGGACGAGTTTTGTCTCGTGAGGGTTTGTAGCGAATATACCAACAAAATTTGACTCAAAGGAAACTCAAAATACACAAAAATCGTATAATTCAAACTTTTTCAGAAAATAGTCATCATCAATTCATGTTCAAGAGTCTCAAATCATAGTGCGTGTGTGCAAAGCCAGAAATTTGACCTCGAATTTTCATCGATTGATCATTACGTTACTTATCCAACAATTCGTTTTGATTTCAAACTCTCACGGGATGCTCTCACAAACGAATCTCTCGGAAGGGTGGCCATTTTCTCTCGGTATGCGTGATTTATAAGAGTAAATGTATTGGAACCAAATTCACGCACACAAATAGAAACACGGAAATTTTATGGTAAACGGATCTCATCATTGGATTACGGTTATAAAAAACGGGAATATTGCCTCTAATTCATATTTATAGTCTGTTTTATTATCTTTTTGTGTTTTATCTCTCCACTCGACAACCAATTTCACATAAAGAACTCAGTTAGGACTTTATTGGGTTAAAGGTGTATTGGCTAATATGGGAATGGTTTGGAAATCTGGAATTGGAAAGTTCATTAATGATGTCCGTTTGTGCTTTTCCAGACTTTGGCTCACTTTTTTCCTATTTTTTTTACTTTTCTTTTCTTGCTATTTTTGTTGAGCCTATTTATTCTTTTCTTGCCCCTTTTTATGCAGTTCCTGGACTTAATTTTTAGGATTATCAACTTTCACAATTCCGGGCCAATTAGGGTTTCTCGGGTTGTCAAACGAAAGGGAAAAATTTATTCGGCTCAATTTTGGTTTACAAAATGGATAATTTTTCGCTACTTTTTCTGGACAATATTTTTGGGTGACAAACGAGGGCCTACTTCATTGTCCAAAATACTAATCGCGTTACCATATGCGTCTCGAGGTTAATTTAATTTAGAGACCTATTAAGCACGTGTTTCAAGGAAATATCACACACATTTCTCATAAACGATCAAAGTGAAAGAATTGAGATTCATTGACAACTTGTTAGAACTCTGTAGAGAACTTTGCGTTAACATTTAACTCGGATTGATTTATAACTTCACAATAATGAAAGGCTTGAATCTCACTGGGTTTGTTAATCTCCACATTTATTCGCTAAGTCGTCTGCGTTCGCTCAATTTCCATATTTGGTCAATTTCAGCTTTGTGTATTATGTTTTTACAATTTGAGACTTTAAATCGTCTTTTAATGATATTTTCAAAAAAATTGAATTCCAATTTTTATTTATTTTGAAAAAAAATATTTTTGGGGTTTTTCAAAAAATTTCAATTTTTTATTTTTTGAAATTTCTGGGCATTTTTTAAAATTTGGGAATTTTTAGAAAGACCCACTTGTGACCCCCCCTAACTTCGACTTTTGCATTGTCCTTAAGCAAAAAAAGGACTCAAATCTAACTCAAAGCGAAGTAAAAGTGTGAGAAAATAAAAACGAACAAATAAAACAGAAATGCGATTTTTTTATAGCTAACAGAAATGTTGTGTTACAAGGGATAGGGGGAGGAAACATAGAACCAACAGTTTTAACAACCAACAACAACACCAAAAATAGCAACAATAGACAAGGGCTTCATTGGGGCGGTGGATTGGAGGGTCCGGGTGCGATGGGATAGTAGGGGTCATAGAAGAAGGTTGGAGGGGGTCCACCGAAGTTGAGCTCATATATGTGGGTTTGGAGACGATGCATTATGATCGTGTCCCTTCGGTAGGCCTCCTGATCCCGTTGATATGTCACTTGATCCCTATTGTATTGTGTGAGGAAACCGTCGACCCGGGTTTCCACAACCGAGAGACGGCGATTAATTTCAGTGTTGGCAGGTGAGAAATCAGAATCTTCACCACTGTCATAATCTTCGTCGCCCTCTCCCATCTCAGTATCTTCCTCCTCTTCATCGCTGCTCTCTTCATCACTACTTTCCTCATCACCACTTTCCTCTTCGTCGCTGCTCTTTTGTGCCAGTCGGGCTTGGATGCGGGCTTGTTGGTATTCCCATTTGGTCCTGGTGGTGGATGCAAACGGAGTTGGGAGGTGCGGGAAATCTTGTGGTGGGGCAATGCCGGCATCGTCTAGCATGGATGTGATGAGTCAGGGAAAGGGGAGAGGGGTGATGCCTTTTTTATCCGTGGCGCAAAGAATATACCTTTGTAAATACACGCAGCCAGGTTAATTGGGGTCTTGTGGTCTAAAAGGTAGTAGATGAGAGTGGCTTGACGCGAGCGTATCGTCGATCGATTGCCCATGGGGAGAATATTGGCGCACACTATTTTGAAAGTGAGGCTCGCTTTGTCATTTAACCGGCCCATCAGGTAGGTTTCGGTGTTCCAAAGAGCATTGGGGTCGATGCGAGACATTCACACGTCTTTTTCGAGCGGGGAGAGAGGGTTTGGATAAATGTGTGGGTGTGGGTTCGGGACATCTTTGGCAGCCAACTTCTGGGACATAAGTTCCAAAGAGAAAGGAATGCGGACGCCGCCAATGTAAGCTTGAGCTGTGTGGTGGCCGGTGCGAACAAAGGAGCCGTAGAAAGTGCACACCGCATAGGGCCATACCGCTTCATGGCGTTCGTTAAGGAAACAACACCAGCCATGGGGCATGAAGAGGACGGTGACAACATTAGGCATGTCATTCCAAATGACTTGTTGCTCGATTTTGAGTTTGCGAGGCAGGCCAAAGAAACGTTTGCACCACCGTTGCACCTAACGGGAGCGGTAACCGGCGAATCCATCATCGAGAATTATAAAGGAATCGTATTTTTGGGGTGATGGTTGGTTAGCCATGGTGATGGGATGGGAGTATTTGGGAAGAATAAGGGAAAGGGAGGAGAGGAGTGAGTGATGGTGGTGGTGAAATGGGGTGGGGAAAGGTGGAATTTATAGGTGGTGAGGGGAGAGGGTTGGGCAAGATTTGTAGGGGAAAGGGGGAAGGAATTGGAGGGAAAAGGGGGATAGATTTGGAGGGAAAATGGTAGGTGGGAAGGAAGGGGACAAAAATGGAGGGAAAATGAGGGATGGGGAGAAAAGGAGGTGAACCTAGGGAAGGGGAAGAGTTGCAGACACCAGACCAATTCGAGTGCCCAGGACCAGACTGGTCCGGTCCCCAGAAATGTTCTACCTCCCCTAGGGGCTGGTATAGCCACCTCTGATGACTTTCGGTTGCACCTACTTACGATCCGACCCCAGTTTGACCTGATTACTTCTCTCCTAAAAAAATTAGGCTCTAAAATTCTCATCTCGTAAGACGTGTTGGTGCTCGATTTTCTCTCCGCTTGTGTGATTCTATCCTATGGACTCCACTCATCCTATCCTATGTGCAACTACTATACACAAGACTTCACCTCATACACGTCGGGGGTGCGACGACCTCTCAATTCATGCTCACTCGACCCCGCAAATAGGGTCCGACAACCAGATGGTGTCGATCTCTTCTACGCACGCCTAAACATATAACTTTAGGCGTTGTCCATTGACTTTGAACGTGTCCCCCCTTTGGGATCTTCCAATTCTACTACTCCATGGGGGAATACGCTCTTCACAACGAATGGGCCAGTACATTGAGACTGCAATTTACCCGGAAATAGATGAAGCCGGGAGTTATAGAGGAGCACTTTTTGTCCCGTTTGAAACTCTTTTCGTCGAATAATATTATCATGTGCTAGTTTCATTCGGGCTTTTGCAATCTTGGCATTCTCATACGCATCATTGTGTATCTCCTCTAACTCATTAATTTGAAGCTTACGAGCTTCACCGACTTTGTCCATACCGTAATTTAATCTCTTAATGTCCCAATACGCCTTGTGATCTAACTCGACGGGAAGATGGCAATGTTTTCCATACACAAAGAGAAATGGGGACATGCCGAGTGGATTTTTATATGCGGTACGATAGGCCCATAGTGAATCATTCAATCGAAGTGACCAATCTTTTCGGTTGGGATTGACGGTCTTCTCGAGGATGTTCTTCATTTATCGATTCACGAATTTGGCCTGCCCATTCGTTTATGGGTGATATGTTGTTCCAACCTTGTGAACGACACCATACTTTCCCATGAGTTTCTCGAATGGCCTGTTGCAAAAGTGCGTGCCATTATCACTAATTATTGCTTTTGGAGCACCGAAGCAGGAAACTATGTGTTCCTGTAGGAACCTAATCACCACTTTGTTGTCATTTGTCTTGGTAGCTATGGCTTCCACCCATTTAGAAACGTAGTCTACCGCGATAAGGATGTACAGGAAACCAAAAGATGTGGGGAAAGAGCCCATGAAGTCAATACCCCAGCAGTCAAAGATCTCAATAATGAGTATCGGGGTTAATGGCATCATATCACGTCGAGTAATCGCTCCCATCCTTTGACACCTATTCCAAGATTTGCAAGAATTATTCACATCCCAGAATATTGTGGGCCATTAGAGGCCGCTTTGAAGAATCTTAGCGGTCGTCTTTTTCATCGAAAAGTGACCTCCACAAGCTTCCGAATGACAGAATTGGATGACTTTCGATATCTCATCATTCGATACGCACCGTTAGAAGATTTGGTCAGCGCAATATTTAAAAAGGAAGGGATCATCATAGAAAAACATGCGCGGCCAAGTAATGAACCTCTTCTTATCTTGTGGTGTCCACTTGGGAGGGACAGCTCCCGTGACAAGATAATTCATTATATTCGCAAACTAGGGCAAAGAAAAGGTAGAAAAGAGTTGCTTATTCGGAAAATATTCGTCTATGGGTATCGGATCACTAGGTGCGTCGGATGAAAGTCGATATAGATGATCCGCGATGATGTTTTCTACTCCTTTTTTATCTCTAATGAGAGATTAAATTATTATAAGAGTAAGATCCACCTAATGAGGTGCGGCTTAGCGTCTTTCTTGGCAATGAGGTATTTTAAATCCGGGTGGTCGGTGAAACAAGTGATGGGTGACCTAATGAGATAGGATCAAAATTTGTCTAGAGCAAATACTATGGCTAGCAATTCCTTTTTCCGTAGTGGATTAATTTAGTTATGGTCCGGTAAGAGTCCGGCTAGCATAGTAGATGACATAAGACTTTTTATCCTTTCGTTGGCCCAAAACAACCCCTATTGCAAAATCACTTGCATCACACATGAGCTCTAATGGTAAGGATCAATCCGGCTCTTTCATGATGGGAGCAAAAACAAGCATGCTTTTCAATTTTTCAAAAGCACTTTGGCATGCTTCATTCCACTCGAATGGGCTATCCTTTATAAGGAGGATGCTTAAGGGCCTAGCGATGGCGCTGAAGTCCTTAATGAACCTTCGATAAAACCCCGCATGGCCCAAGAAGGAGCGCACGTCTTTGAGCTATTTTGGTGTGGGTAGATCAGCTATAACATCTATCTTACCTCTATCAACTTCAATCCTTTAGGATGAAACTATGTGGACAATAACTATGCCCTCAGTGATCATAAAATGGCATTTTTTCCCAATTTAGCACTAAGTTGTTCTCCACACACCGGGTAAGTACTTTTTCTAGATTCGCCAGACAACGATCGAAAGAGGTGCCAAAAATGCTAAAGTCATCCATGAACACTTTGAGTCCTCTCTCAATCATGTCACTAAATAGACTCAACATGCAGCTTTGAAAGTTTGCATACGTTTGTAGGCAACCGTACCAAAGGGGAAAGTTAAGGTCATTTTCTCCTGGTCAAGTATATCTACCTCAATTTGGTTACATCCAGAGTAACCATTAAGGAAGACGTAGTAAGGGTGGTCTGCTACTCGCTTAAGCATCTGATCAATAAATGGCAAGGGGAAGTGGTCTTTCCTATTTCCTGCATTGAGTTTCCGATAATCAATGCAATGCGCCACCCGGTGGTGGTACGTTGGGGAACTAGCTCTCCCTTAGCATTTTCAATCACTGTCATGCCCGACTTCTTCGGGACAACTTGAATAGGGCTCACACACTTTCTATCCGAGATTGGGTAGATAATCTCGGCATCCAATAATTTAATGATTTCGGTTCTCACCTTTTCTTTCATATTGGGGTTTAGCCTTATTTGCATTTCTCTCGAGGGCTTTACATCCTCGTCAAGGTGGATCTTGTGGGTGCAAATTAAAGTACTTATCCCCTTCAAATCAGCAATACACTAACCAAAAGCACTTTGGTGCTTCCTCAGAATCTTTAATAGCTTACCCTATTACTCTTCATCTAGGCTAGAGGAGACAACAACTGAAATTTTTCGTCCTTTCCTAGATATGCATATTTAACATGGGAGGGTAGTTTCTTGAATTCGAGGGTTAGAAATTTATCGCTGGAGGGAACCATGCATGCCTCCCTTGGCGGTAACTCCTCAAATTGATAAACCCAACTTACATCTCTCGCGTCCTCGTCCGATTCTCTCTTATCAAGTAATTCTCTCAACTCCTCAACTTCCTTCTCAAATTCAATATACGCCCTCTCACTCTTGTGGATCGACACTAAGCAAGTCCCTAGTGCATCTTAATAATATTTTTCCTCAAATTACTCCTCTACGATCTCATCAATTAAGCTCACCGCGTGAATATCATCTTCTTCCCCTGCATGTTGGGCTATATGGAAGATGTTAGTCTCTAAGGTCATATTCCCAAAGGTGAGTTGCATATGCCCATTTCGAATATTGATTATTGTGTTAGCCGTAGCTAAGAATGGGCGCCCGAGAATAATGGGAACATGATTATTCGAGGCGAAGGAGGGCTCCATGTCCCAAATGACAAAGTCTACTAGAAAGTATAAAGTGTCAACTTGGACGATCACATCCTTAACTATACCTTTTAGGATCTTCACGGTTCGATCCGCCAATTGGAGAGTGATCTTTGTGGGCTTGAGGTCACCCAGACTAAGTTGCCTATAGATAGCGTAAGGGAGGATATTGACACTTTCTTCGAAGTCAAGTAAGACTTTTTCAATTTTATTTTCTGTAATGATGTAGGAAATGGTGGGTGAACCGGGATCTTTAAATTTTGAAGGGAGATCATTAAGTAGAATGGAGCTCACATTCTATGCTAGAAATATGTTTTTCTTTACCTTCATCCTCCTCTTCAGTGTTAACAAGTCCTTGATGACTTTTGCATAAGCTAAAATCTTCTTAATGGCATCGAGGAAAGGTAAATTTAGCTTTACTTGCTTTATCACGTCTACTACTTCATCACAGGGATTTTCTTTGTGGTAAGGAACTAGACTTTGAGGAAATGGTACCGCAAAGGGTGGTTTCACTACTACCTCGGGCTCACTAGTGTCTTCTTTATCACTCTCTTTCAAGGGGACATCTTTGGCCTCTTTAGTGTCGGGTGAAATATTCTTGTCTTTGGTTGAGTCGTGTGGAGGAGGTGATAAATCAATGACTCTCCCACTATGAAGGGTGGTGACATCTTGACGTTTCTCCTGATGTTCTGTAGAGGTGGAGGTAACACTAGTTTGACATTGGGGAGGTCTTTGGCCCTGGGCAGGAAACTTGCCCTTCTCTTGGATACTCAACGATGATTGCATCTTTGAAATAGTCACATTTATATCGTTGATCATGCGCTCATGTCTAACAGTGGTTGCATTCTGGGTAGTGATAAATTGGTTTATAATATCCTCGAGATTTCTCCACGGTGCAGTGATATATGTCCCTAGAGGTGGTGGTGCTTGCACATGTCCCTGCAAGTGAGGTGCTTGTTGAAAGTGTGGTGGAGGGGGAGGGGAAACATGTGAATTAGGATTCATCGCAGCATTTTGTTGCCCATAGCTAAAACCAGTATGGTTTTTCCATGAAGGGTTGTAAGAATTCCCATGCGGCGCACCGAAATTACCCTTAAATCCTCCTACACCACTCACTTGGTCTTTAAGCATAACGTTGTAGGCGGGTATTGTCGGGCATTCCTCTGTTGAATGGCTCACCTCACATATAGCACACACCCTCTCAATAGAGTTTGGGATGGAGCTAGTTGGTCCTCTTGCACATATCTCAAGTACTTATCGCATTCCTTTCTCAAGTAGATCGAGTCGACTGGCCATCATAGTATCCTTTTCTATATGAAATAGGTCGGCTCCCGATGGGGTCGTGGTCGTTTGGCGCATTCGAGTATGAGCATTAGGGCAAGATGTATCCCATGCTTAGGTAGTCTCGGCGACATACCTCAGGTGAAGCTCAGCATAGTTGGCGTCTAGGTCGATAAATGGAGCATCACACATGGTTTCAATGAGTTATTTGGAATTTATATTCAGCCCATTATGGAAGAAGAAAATGATTTGCAATTTATCAAATCCATGATGAGGGAACGAAGTGATTAACTCATTAAAATGCACGTAACATAGATCAAACGACTCATTTTATGATTGTAGGAAGGTTTGAATTTGAGCCTTGATGGATTTCGTTCGATGTGGAGGAAAGAATTTCTTAAAGAATTTATATTGTAACTTGTTCCATGATGAAATCGAGTTTGGAGGTAAAGACCATAACTAGGTCTTAGCCTTGTCCTTTAGTGAGAATGGGAAGAGTTTGAGGCGTATGACATCTTTTGTGCAAGTTTGATCACTGAGGGTCTCGCACGCCTCCTCAAATTCTCGAATGTGGAGATATGGCTTTTATGATTCCATTCCATGGTAGTTGGGAAGTATCTGGATCATCCCATTCTTAAAGCGAAATTGCCCTACATTATACGGGCGTAAAATCCATCCAGGAGTGACAGTTCGCTCGGGATATAAGATTTCTCTTATAGGGCGGTACGAGACCTATTTCTCACCTGCGGCTACACTACCGTGTTGTGACATATCTCTCTCACTTTATGACTCTGTATCCTCACTTGGTATGTTCGGAGCGTGCTCTAAAGAGTGCCGTAAGAGGGATGTCGGAGTGTTACTTGCAATTGAGTGTGTAGGCATGGGAGATGGAACCCAGAATTGTGGAGAGTTCAGAGTGTGAGGGCTATCGAGGTCGGTACTGAACTATCTAGTTTTCGTGAATGCTGGTTGGAGTATTTTGGGGGATTAGAGTGAGTTTAGGATTTTGCATTAACAGGCTTTTGAGAGATGAAGCATCTTTTTATGCTTTTTGAGTTTTGATTTTTTTATTTTTGGTCAAAGTTTTAGACTAATGGAATCTAACCTACGTCTACCTAATTCCCCGGCAACGGTGCTAAAAACTTGACGCGACTAAGAATGTGCCTCTAAAGTGCATACTTTCTAGGCTCAAGTGCAAGCCTGTCGCATTAGTAATAAAACCGATAAGTCGGGATCGTCTCCACAAGGAAATAAGACGAGAAAATCATGACGACAGAAGGACAGACGGTCAACCTAAATTCAACTCTAAGAAAAACGAAAAGATGATTTGTTTGCAAATAATCCTACTAAGTAAGAGGAAACTAGATTAGGACTATGGAACGAACAATTTAAGCAAGGATTAATAACTAATAATGATTAATCAGACCCAGACTTTAGTACTTCCAACCCTAGTGTATTGTTAGTATAAAATTAATCATAAATTTAAGTGATTAATCAGACATAGACTTTAGTACTCCCAAGCATTACATATATGAGGTTCAAGCACTCACCATACATAATCAGAGGATGAGTAAAGAGGTAACGTGATAGCTACACTCGCATTGCATTCTAAAGCATCTCGGTTACTCCGAAGTAAACGAGATCCCAAGATCTACAATGGTTGTGTTCGCTACGCAATACGGTCAAATAAACCCTTAAGTTTAGAGGATTAATTTCATACACATGCAACTCTCACATCGGGTTGAGTTCATGCATCCCAACCCTAAAAAATCTATCCAGACATATTGAACTTAAAAGAAAATATGGTTTGAATGAAAGAAAACATTTTTTACTAGATATGGAAAATGAAGAATAAGGAAATTACTACTAAAGAATTAACTACTGCAATAATTAAAGAAAGAATTGGAATGAATTTACTTGAATTGAAATCTGGACCTAAACTAGGGTTTTGGTTATTTCTTCTCTAAGCTAATTACAAAACTTCTCTAAAAAATGAATTAGAAGCCTCCTCTTTTCTAGGAGTTCTTTTAAATTTATATCCTACGTAATTTACAAGAATTAAATTGATACAAAACTCTAAGAAGGAGAAGATGAAATCAAATCTCGAGCACCGAATCAATCCGGTCAAGACATTATGTACTGGTCCGGTCAGTAACCAGACTGATCCGTTTTCCAAACAAATCGGATTGGTCCGCTAGACGAGTTGTTATGTAGTGTTTTTAAGGGCCGAACCAATCCTTTTTTTTTGGGATAACGGATTGGTCCTCTAAACGTCCATCTTTACAGTGATTTGGGACCCCAGACTAATCCATTTTTGTATTAAAATGGATTGGTCCGGGTTGTCTTCTCATCTTCTCTTCAATTTCTCTTCAATTTATTGTGATTTTCTTACACCTTCGGGTCTTCATAACTTCCAATCCAGAACTCCAATTGGGATGCCGTTTCTTCCTACGTGTTCACAAATGCGATCTTCTACTTTTATTTTGGGTCTTTAATTGGATTCCTGGTAAAAATTATGCTTTTTCCCTTTTGATTCTTCTTCTTTATTTTATCTTACTTCTTCAGGTTTCTTCCTACCTTTCATGTAATAAATACCTGTGAAATTAATAAGAAATACACAAAACTCGGGGTACTTGTTAGATAAAATCGTTAGCCAAGATATGAGATAAACTAATTCATTTTACGTTGTCCGAGGTAATAAAAGGCTCTAAATTAAGGGGTAAATTCGGAAGAATTTATTCCTAATCATGCATCTATGTGATCAGATACAAGATAAAAATAAACACACGCAAGGCCGCAGTCGACAAGGAAAACTCACACTGAGAAAAACCTCAAACGACCCAGTCATAAGTCCACTAAGTATGGTTTTACATAAGACACGACAAAAAGACTAACTCAATAACCTAACTCCCTCTCAACCCTTGACGCTTCTTCATTTCTCTACCTCCACCTAGTCTACAACTCAAGAATCCACCTTCATCTCGGAGTTCACCGATGGGGCACAACTGTCGTCAACACACGAAGTCCTCCTCCGTATGTAGACCACGATTGAACAAAACAAAATCCTCCATAGTAAAATATCTGCTTTTGGGGTAGATAATGAAACTCGCTCCCAACATGACGATCTCAAAGAAAATACATATATTGTTACTTGAATCAAAATAAATTATTGGGTGTAAATTATTTTTTTGTTAAAATTAAAGCATTGTGATTCACAAAAACAAAAGGGACTTTTTGGTTAGAGTTATTGGCTCTCAAAAGTTGTTGAAATTCTAGAAAAAACATACAAAAAATTGTATTCCCGTACTCTTAAAAGTAGGTAAGAAAGTAATGGGGAAGTGGGAAGTTTTTGAAAAAAACTGCTAAAAATTGTCCGTCGTTCGAACGAATTTTGAATCTCATTCAAGCGAGATTGCAGAAACGAATGTCGTTCAAACGAATTTATCAAATGAGAAATGAACGAGGTTGAAGAGAAAACCTCATTTGATATCTCGTTCGAACGACCAGGGAACAAGATTCAAATGTCGTTCAAACGACTTTTCAGAAAAAAATTATTTTTCTTTAAAAACAAAAAATCATTTTCAACTTAATTTTAGAAAAGATATGACATCCAAAATAAGTTTCAAAGGCTCTCTATATATCATATGCATACATTACTTTAGAGACCATGGAAAAATAGAAAGGTTGATGATGTTAAACATGACATGAAAATCGACAATGATGATATCTTCAATTTATGCTTGGCCACTACGTCTTCAACTCAAACATCATAGGCTTAAATCCACAAACTTCTATTCTATGACTCAAATAGTTTTGTCCGAAATTAAGACAACATTTAAAAATTAACTCAATTGGAAATTTTTCCTTACACCGTGTATGACTCAGACTGTTATGGTACCTCGATGAGTAGACGAGATGCCTTCGTTAGTTTTGACCCCTGGGTCACACGTCTAGATAATTGTGTCTGAGATGCATTTCGCAGAGACTTATTTTATAGAGCCTTAGGTATGGTAAGTTATATGATTAATGGGTAGACGTGGTAATTTATTCCTTTCCTTGATGAGGCTTCGATTCAGGACAACCTAAGACTATATTTAGTATGTGCCAGTGATTACCGATTGAATTAGAGCTAGGCCTTTGTTGCTTGGTTTACTTATCTAAACATTATATCTAATACTATCTCAATTTATTCATAACACTTGTCTTGATTTGAATAACATTGTCTTGATTTTGAATGATTTATTTACATATGTGTAGAACAAAACGTAACAATGTGGTCAGTTTGGATTTGGGATCTTAAATATGCATGATATTAGGATTGTAAGGTGGGGTAATCCTAAAATATTTTAAAAATCAAGAGGTAGATTCATATTTATGAATTATCGAAAATTTCATTATACTTTTATTCTCTTTAAACACGATGTTAACAATTTTTTCTTCAACTTTTGAGGACTGGGGTTGCCTGTTCTGCAGCCTTCATCGATAGTTTTTCTATCATTCATCCTTTTCTTACAGATCCACACTAGGATGTAAGTGTCACTGGCCAACATGCTAGATTCATTAGTTATTTTGTTTTCCGGTATAGCATAGAGAGTTATAAAATAGTATTGATATATTTTTTATAGCCTATAGTAGTTGTTTTGTCATGTATATATGACTTATGTGGACGATATTAGAATACTGGGATATCTTTCCTTATTAATATTCAGTTTTGTTTTCAGTTTATTTCTTTTCTTGCATGCTTAGAGTAGTACTCATTTATTTAAACTCCAAAACTTTTTAAATATAAAACTGATCAATCTATTTATGAATATTACAAGATACCACATTTGTTATAAGAGCATTTCAGGTTCTAGTGTCCTAGGGGGAATGAGTGCATTCATCTCTACTTCTACATTTTTGTTCTTTGATACTTTAGATCCCTACATTTAGGAATTGAAATATAGGTCTATCAAGATTTAGCAATGTGTTTTGGATTACTATATCTCAGATGGTGAACCCTAAAAAATATTAGGACCAATAGAGATCTATAGAGAGTCATGAGTCTAAGTCAATGCATCTTAGCCTCCATAGCAACCACCATCTACATCACCATAAAGGAAGGCACAAGGTATGGAACCAATTGATTTAGCTGCTATTAAAACTCAGACCATTCCAGTGATGATGACAACCTCATGCAACTTTAATAGCTACCCTGAATGCACCTATACATGTTCCTCGAGAGGCAACCTCCACCTGGGGGAGTTCTAAGATTGCCTTTGGGAAGGGATACCCTTTATAGTTTTTTAGGTTCTCTGATCCCATAGTGGAGATTTAGTGGAGTTATGAGATCGAGAAAAATTTGAGGTTAGTTGAGTGTATAGATGTTCAACAACAGAGGTTAGTAAGGTTCAGATTAATGGGAGATTCCTTTGATTTTTGGGAGATGATTACCGCCCTTGAAGAGAGGTCTCAGATGAATCTATCGTAGTTTTGGGTCAAGTTTGAGGGAAAGTACTATCCATGTTTATAATAAAGGAAGCTAAGAGATAGTCTGACAAGATTAAGCAGGAGGGTGGGACCATTGCTGAGTACGAGTAAAAGTTCACTCGTATTAAACTTTTCCATGGAGGTAGAGAGATTCGAGTATTAAAAGATGGATTGATTTATGAGAGGTCTGAATTGAAAGATTAAATAGGTGTTACTAAAAAATTGGCATTTACAACATACTCCCAAATGGTAAGTATCGCTTTGATACATTGTGGTGATCGCCACAAGTTCTTGAGAAATAGATGGAGAGAGAAGGGACCCAAAAGGTATATATTAGAAGTCAGCCAAAGGCTGAAGTTGTCATGGGTGGGGAGTCTTCTCTAGAACATGTAGTCTTCAGAGGTGATAATCGTCGCCGACATGGGGAATAGGGTCAGGGCCACCCATGCTAGTGTCGGTTTAGGTATTTGTGTTAGAACCATCACGGCTAGCTAAGCTAGAGAGGATAGGGCTAGGAATAACAACATTTTATCAAGCCTTAGGGTCACAAGCAGAGGCAATAGGATCAACAACGAGGCAACCCTTATTCGAAGGGCATGTTATTCGTGTAGGGAGTTGATCCACTCATTTAAGAAACGCCCTAATGGGAATCAGGTTGCCCCAACACAATTACGGCAGCGATATCAGTTAATAGTTCCTACACCACCTCACTTTTAGGCCTCTCACCCATACTTTAGTGCCCAAAATTTCCTCCTCCTAGAGATCAAGCGTTGGGACACTCTCAGCTACATCAGGGACGTGTGTTAAACATCTACCCATTGGACTTGCCGTTCAATCACGCACTATCGAAGGTATTCTTTATGTTTATGGTATTTATGCCGAGAAGGTCATGTTATATTGGGGATGTATTGGTTGGATAGTTACCATACCCAAATTTATTATAGAGAGACAGTGATTACATTCACCATTTCAGTGGATGAGATATTCCTCATTATCGTACCAAGACGTAAGGGGGAATCTATCACATATTTATTCTAATTGTCACGACTACGTCTGAGGATGTTGTAACCTCTTTAAAGTCCATCCCAGGAGTCTTAGGACGTATTTGAGGAGATATTCGGGTCACTACCAATGAGAGAGAAATATTTTTGCATTTAATTAGACCCAAGCACCTGGCCTATTACGAGGGCACCTTATCATATGGCCCCCATGAAAATGCAAGAGTTACATGAGCAGATTCATCCATTTTTTTTATTAGGGGTTCATTTGGAGGAATAATTTTCTATGGGGAGTTCTGATACTATTTATAATGAAGAAAGAGGGGACACTTCAGTTATGTTTAGATTATTGGGAGTTGAATAAAGTTACAATACGAAAAAAGTATCAGTTTCCCCACATCAATTACTTATTTGACCAAATGAGGGTTCGTATTTCATTTTAAAGATCAATTTGCATAAAATATATCACAAGTTAAGGATTAGGGGCAAAATGTGTCGATGAAATCATTGCTCACTCGTTATGGGTCTTACGAGTTTTAGGTCAATGTGCCTGTTGTCTTTATAAATGTAATGAATCGTGTATTTTACCATTATCGAGATTAATTCGTCATTGCAGTCATTGATAACATGTTGATATACTCATGCTCGGAGGAGTGGCATAATCATTATTTGGGATTGGTGATACAGGCATTGATGGAGAACAATTTTTAGTTAAGTTATTGTAATACCCCGTACTTTTGGCTATAATTATTTTTGGGATTAATTAATTAAATGCGTATTAATTGGAAATTAATCCGGGTTATAAATACTAATATGATGAGAATTGGTATTTGATTATGTACATATATGATTATATATGTATTTGGTATTATGAAATTTGTCGTGGGATTTATATACGGCAATTTGGAAATTTTGTTGAGACGCGTGGGACCGCCGCGTCACGGTATAATATTTTGTTAATAAAAGTAAATTTAAAATCTATAATCTGTATGGTCGTTTTGAGTGCGCCGACGCGTCCGGAAGGGTCGAGATAGTCAGAAAACACTAGCCGGGGGTATAGTTTGGGTCCCGGGGTATTTTTAGGCCATTCCGGCACCATAAAGGGTATTTTAGTAATTCGGTATTTTTGGATAATTAAAAGTGACGAAAATTGAGAGTTGCAATCTGATAAGGATTTGACCCAACCAACCCTTATTAACCCAACAAGCTACGGAGGTTTATTAAATTAGGTTTTCATAAGTTCCCCCAAAGCAAACCCTAGCCACCATAGCTTTTTAGAGAAGAAAGCTTGGAGAAGGAGAGAGAGAGAGGAATTCTGCAGAAATTCTACACCGAATCCACACCAAATTCAGAAATCAAACCAAGGCAAGTGACTTTATTTCCATTTAATTACTGAGAATGTCTTTTCCATGTTAGAAAATTCAGATTTATGGTTGTTCTTGATGAAATATGAAAACCCATGTAGTCTAGATGATAAAACTTGAGGAATTTGAGAAGGATTGCATGTAGAAGGATAGGTAAATGATTAATCTGATGTTAATACATGATTTGGGTGAAAGAAAAACGGATTTTATTTGATGAATTGAAGGTTCCAAATTTTAGGGTTCATGTTCATAAATGAATTGGGGAAAAGTTTAAGTAATTGTAAATTGATTGATGATTTGGGTGAGTAAATCCATACAAACGTGATAGGATGTGGTTATACTATGTTTAGAATTGTTTAGAGAATTTAAAACAATCGTTGGGATAAATTTTAGAGGTGATTTGAGGAGTAAAAATGGTGAAAAATGATTTTTGGGAAAATCTGGGCCGAAACTGGCCACTCGTTAGACGCAGCCCCAAGGTCGTTCGAACGAGCTCGTTCGAACGAGCTTCTAACGAGTTGGCCAGTCGTTATTAACGAGTAGGAATTTTCGTTCGATATCTCGTTCGAACGAGATATCGTTAGAAGGGTCAGTTCGTTCGAACGAACTGGGATCTCGTTCGAACAGCCTCGTTCGAACGAGACTTCTAACGACCTGACAGTCCAAACTCGTTCGAAGCCTCGTTCGAACGAGACTTCTAACGAGTTGACAGTTTGGTCCTTTTTGGACTGTTCTGACTTTTGGAGTCCCGGGAACTGGTTCAAGGGTAGAGTTAGCATTCCTTTGATGATATAGTGATTGATTTGGGACTTTTGGGTTATTGAGATGAGTAAATCATATATTAGAGTTATATTCAATGAACCATTTGGGTTGAGACGTGAGTGTCTACGACGAGGTGAGGATGAATTATGGCGCGTATAATTATAAACCGAAATAGTACGAATCGTGATAATTATAATTAGTACGAGAGTGCAATATGTACTACGAATATAATACGGTATTACTAAGATGTGTGTTTACTTAGTATTGATATATGGATTGTATGTATGACATACCTACCATACTTGCTATCACGGGAGGTTTCGTTCGCTTAGGACCTTCTAATCCTTGTGTGCCTACGGGGGGATATAGACTGGTACCTTGATGAACATAGGTCATAGAAAGACTTATTGTGATATTAATAAGTCCGCTGATCATGGGAGCGTAGGTATGTGCGTGACCCATGTGATGGTGACTGTGTTCGCCTCCATTATTTGTGATGTTGTTATCGGTAAACCATTCCTGAGAGATTCGGAATATGTAATCCTTATGTACGTGATGTACCGGGATGGATAGCAGAGTATGTGTGCACTACAGCTTAAATTGCGGGGTGCTTGTATTGTATATTTATGAGATGAATAATATACATTATATTAATGGGAATCCTCATGTTAATGTTGTATATATTACGATGTTGTTTCGAGTTATATAGTGAGTTGACTAATAGTGATATATATAGAGTATATTGAGTATCTGAGTTAAACTAAACCCTATTTAATTAAGAGCGTTATATGATAAGGGAACCAAGTATTATGGGTAGAACCTTTGGCAGTTTAGCTAGATACGTTACCACTTAGCTAGTAGTATGGTTAGTTATAGATGGGTACTTGCGTTAGGAGTGCACAGTTAAACGAGAGGTGAGAATATAATGTGAGTGCACGTCCTAACATGTACTTTGCATTTAATGTTTTAAATGTTTTTAAAGCACTTGCAGGTTTTTAAAATATAACACTTTCGGGCTCTGACCCATTTGCTTTTCAAATCTTTTTCTTGTAAACCCATTTTAGGTGCCCAACCACAAGGACACCAAGCATAGGTACTCATTCAGGTGACGAGCTGTAGCTGTTTGTGGAAGCTACAGGGATTTGCTCATAGACGCTTCTATCTTTTGGATTCCAGAGTCACTATCTATCAGTTGTAGGGCATGTTGCCCAATTCTATTAGACATCTTTTATATTTCAGTTTTCAGACTATAGCACGTTTTATTTCAGTTTCGGTTATTCATTTCAGTTGTGGGATTTGTATTGAGGAGTTTTTCCTCCAGAGTTTATTTACATTTTGGTGATGGTTATTCATTTTACTTCAGCATGGTGTTATTTAGTTATTCATTGCTCTTGTTGCATGCTAATCAGATTTATTAAAATTTGGCAACTTACTTTTTAAATACTAGGTGGTTAGTAATAATAAAATGTTTTCGACAGTGATGCTATTAACTGAGCCAACTTGGCATTTTGAATTAATTTTATAAAGGAGTAGCTACCCGGTATTTAATTAGTCGGGGTGTCACAGGTGGTATCAGAGCATCAGGTTCTAGTGTCCTTTAGGATCTGTGCGGCTATTATGTTTCTGCTACGTTTCTTTGATATAGAGCCCTATATTTTAGGACTGTTGTATTCTTTTGTGTATGCTTCGTTCTTCAGCTATATTAAGTTTATAAACCGTGAACTTATAAACTTTGTTCTTATTTCAGATGCCTCCACGACGTGCATGACAAGTTCCCAGGAATGCAACGCCCGAACCCCAGCCCGCTCCAGTTCAGGGTATGTTGAACGCCGCTGAGGTTGCTGCTATAGTAGCCCAAGCGGTAAATGCCGCGATTGCCATGATTCAGCAGGCACCGCCTCAGGCGCCGGTTGCCGCGCCAGCACAGGTTAATGCATTCCCGTCTGCTTGGGAGCGAGTACGAGACGCTTTTCAGAAAGCGCACCCGCCAGAGTTTGCAGGTAGCTCAGACGTGGTAATCTCGAGCCAATGGAGGAAGGACATACAGAGGCATTTGAGGATGCATGAGTGCACAGATGTTCAGAAACAGGTGTTAGCTACTTTCAAGCTAGTGGGATCAGCACTGCAGTGGTGGGAGTCCATTACCACCGCGGAGGAGAGGGATACCCTCACGATTCAGGAGTTCTGGGTGCGGTTCGACCGCAAGTACTTTCCATCCGCAGTTCATACAGAGATGAGGAGGAAGCTGATGAGTTTGAAGCAAGAGGGCAAGACAGTGGCCGAGTATGAGGCCGAGTTCACTAACCTGTTGAATATCGTTCCAGACGAGATTCCAACAGAGAAGAAGAAGATAGAGAAGTTCACTGATGGGTTGAATTGGAGAATCCGTCAGCATCTACTTGGGAACCTATCGTTGGCCACGTATTCTGATGTGGTTAACGCTGCACTATTACACTGCCAGGACCACCGTTTTCATATGGCCGAGGGCAAGCGGTCAGGGGAGTCTAGCCATCAGGGCAGGACTGGAGGACATGGTTCCAGCGGGGCACAAACCGGTCAGGGGCAGAGACAGACTGAGCAGGGTACCCAGCAGGGGGACAATAAGAGGTTCCGGTCAGGGAACTACAGGCAGGGACAGGGAGGTTTCCGCCAGGGCCATCAGGGTCCAAACGGCCATCAGGGCCAACAGGGACAGAATGGGCAGCAGTTTCATCAGGGCCAGCAGGGCCAAGGGAGGAATGGTAACGGCCACCAGGGCCGGGGACAGCAGGGGCAGAGGGGAGGGAACTTCCCAGGGAAGTGCTTTACTTGTGGCAAGACTGGCCATAAGAAGCAGGATTGTCCTGATAGGGGTAGGGCCCCGCAGCAGCAGCAGCAGGGTGCTCGCCAGGAGCCACAGAGACCTATGTTTCCCGCCGCTCTTCCTGCACCGCCACAGATGGCAGCTTTGCCACCCATTCCAGCAGTCCCAGCTCAGCAGGGGCAGCTACAGTATGGACGTGTCTACAACGTTCACCAGGCTGCAGTTCCACAGGCACCGCCCGCGATCGAGGGTACGTTTCCTATCCATGGCACTATGGGTCGGTTGTTATTTGATACGGGTGATACACACTGTTTTATTGCTACACACTTCGCGAAAGCTTTAGGATTATTAGCTACGGCTGAGAGCACAGTGACGTGTGTCGACTCACCATTGGGGAATGGGTCACTTATTTTCTTTATATGCCGGGGAGTCGGGGTAGAGGTTGGTGGTTTGGTATTGCCTGCAGACATGTTAGTGTTAGACATGCATGTTCACGATGTGATCATCGGTATGGATTGGCTCGTAGCATATAGGGCCATGATTGATTGCTTCAGCGGGAGCATTGTTTTTGCCATTCCGGGGCAAGAGATGTTTGTAGTGGCGATGCCTCTCCCAGAGGGAGGATCGACCGCTCATCTATATTACATAGAAGAGGATACCTCTAAGGAGGTTGTTATTCCTTTAGATTCGATCCCGGTTGTCAGGGAGTATTCGGATGTGTTTCAGGAGATACCAGGCTTACCACCCAGTCGAGAGATAGACTTCGTTATTGATTTGCTACCGGGTACGAGACCTATAGCACGTGCACCGTACCGTATGGCTCCAGCTGAGATGCGAGAGTTACAGGATCAGATAGAGCAGCTGTTAGGGCAGGGCTTTATTCGCAGGAGTACCTCACCTTGGGGCGCTCTAGTTTTGTTTGTGAAGAAGAGGGACGGTTCACTGAGATTGTGCGTGGACTACCGAGAGTTGAATAAGGTCACGATACGGAATAAGTATCCGTTGCCTCGAATCGATGACTTATTCGACCAGTTGAGAGGAGCTTCTTTCTTCTCAAAGATTGACTTGAGGTCCGGATACCATCAGTTGCGTATCAGGGAGGAGGATGTCTCGAAAACTGCGTTCTTGTCGAGATATGGTTCTTACGAGTTTCGGGTTATGCCTTTCGGCTTGACCAACGCTCCAGCAGTGTTTATGGACTTGATGAACAGAGTGTTCAGGGATTTCCTAGACCAGTTTGTCATTTTCTTCATTGATGATATTCTGGTTTACTCTCAGACAGAGGAGGAGCACGCCGAGCATTTGAGGCAGGTTTTGCAGACACTTCGTCAGAACGAGCTGTATGCAAAATATGAGAAGTGCGGGTTTTGGCTGAAGGAAGTCCAGTTCCTGGGTCATATTATTTCCGACCAGGGAATATCTGTCGATCCGGGGAAGGTGTCAGCGGTGAGGGAGTGGGGACAACCCACAACACCAACGGAGATTCGTAGTTTCTTGGGACTAGCAGGATACTACAGGAGGTTTATTCGGGGTTTCTCGGAGATAGCAGGTCCTTTGACACATCTTACTCGTAAGGGTGTGCCATACATCTGGAGTGATGCCTGTCAGTTGGCATTCGATGAATTGAAGGACAAATTGACCTCAGCACCTGTGTTAGCATTGTCGAGACCGGGAGTTGAGTATTTGGTTTACACCGACGCATCTTTGCAAGGGCTTGGAGGTGTATTGCAGCAGGAGAGACAGGCCATAGCTTATGCTTCCCGTAAGCTTAAGCCTCATGAGAAGAATTACCCCACGCATGATTTGGAGTTGGCAGTGGTAGTATTTGCCTTACGGATTTGGAGGCACTATCTTTTGGGGGAGAAGTTTCAGCTGTTCACGGACCACAAGTCACTACAGTATCTGTTCACGCAGAAGGAATTGAATATGCGGCAGCGTAGGTGGCTTGAGTTTGTGAAGGACTACCAGTTAGACATCCAGTACCACCCGGGTAAGGCTAACGTGGTAGCAGACGCGTTGAGCCGTAGGCCAGCAGATGAGGTGGCAGAGGTGTGGAAAGCTAAGTGGAAGGAATTGGGACACCAGGATGCAGTGGCCCGATCTTTCATGTCCGTGATGACCGTTACACCGCAGATTGTCACGAAGGTTATACGGGCACAGGCAAATGATTCGTTCTGTCAGGAGCAGATAGTTCGATTACTCGCTGAGGGAGCTGAATCCTATACCGTTAGCTCAGACGGGGGATTACGCTTCAATGGGAGATTGGTAGTTCCGAAAGGAGAGGAATTGCGACACGGTGTTATGGCAGAGTCGCACGGCTCACGGTTCGCGGTACATCCCGGAGGGGACAAAATGTACCAAGACATGAGACGGCAGTATTGGTGGAGCGGTATGAAGAGAGATATCGCTGAGTTTGTCTCGAAATGCGCCACTTGTCAGCTTATAAAAGTGGATCATCAGAGACCAGCAGGATTGCTACAGCCGTTGGAGGTTCCGGTGTGGATGTGGGAGAGCATATCCATGGATTTCGTCACGGGGTTGCCTACGTCGCAGAGGGGTCACGACTCTATTTGGGTAATTGTGGACAGGTTGTCCAAGGTCGCTCACTTTTTACCTGTTAGGACTGATTACACTGCTGGTCAGTATGCCCAGCTCTTCATTTCAGAGATTGTGAGACTTCACGGTGTGCCCCTGAATATCGTGTCTGACAGAGACAAGATATTTGTTTCGCGGTTTTGGGAGAGTTTCCAGGAGGCAATGGGCACGGAATTGCGGTTGAGTACGGCTTATCATCCGCAGACTGATGGGCAGACAGAGCGCACCAATCTGATGTTAGAAGACATGCTCCGCATGTGCATTATTGACTTCGGGGGTGGATGGGAGTAGTACCTTCCACTGGTGGAGTTTGCTTACAACAACTCCTATCAGTTCACGATTGGCATGGCTCCGTTTGAGGCATTGTACGGTAGGCCTTGTCGTTCCCCAGCATGTTGGTTGGAGGTGGGGGACAACAAACTACTTGGGCCGGAAGTGATTCAGGATACTTCGACAAGGATTGAGTTGATTCGGAGTCGCATTCGGGCAGCTCAAGATAGGCAGAAGAGTTATGCTGATGCGAAGAGGTTTTTCAGGGAGTTCCAAGTGGGGGACCAGGTTTTGCTCAGGGTTTCTCCGATGAAGGGGATTATGCAATTCGGGAAGAAGGGGAAGTTGGCACCGACGTATGTGGGGTCGTTTCCTATTATTGAGAGGATCGGACCGGTCGCGTATAGACTCGGGTTACCGGAGCATTTGCATCGGATTCACGACGTGTTCCATATTTCCTCGTTGAGGAAATACCTTAGAGATAATTTGGCTCATTCTCACATTGCTGTAGAGGACATCGATCTCCAGCCGGATAACTCTTATGAGGAGGGGCCGATTGCTATTTTTGACCGAAGCGAGAGGAAACTGCGGTCAAAGATAGTCCTGTTAGTGCGTGTTCAGTGGCGACATCATAATGTTGAGGAGTCCACATGGGAGCGCGAGGATGAAATGCGCGAACGTTATCCAGAGTTATTTTTAGCAGGTACTTTCTAGTTTCGAATTTCGGGACGAAATTCAGTTATTAGGGGGGAAGTATGTAATACCCCGTACTTTTGGCTATAATTATTTTTGGGATTAATTAATTAAATGCGTATTAATTGGAAATTAATCCGGGTTATAAATACTAATATGATGCGAATTGGTATTTGATTATGTACATATATGATTATATATGTATTTGGTATTATGAAATTTGTCGTGGAATTTATATACGGCAATTTGGAAATTTTGTTGAGACGCGTGGGACCGCCGCGTCACGGTATAATATTTTGTTAATAAAATTAAATTTAAAATCTATAATCTGTATGGTCGTTTTGAGTGCGCCGACGCGTCCGGAAGGGTCGAGATAGTCAGAAAACACTAGCCGGGGGTATAGTTTGGGTCCCGGGGTATTTTTAGGCCATTCCGGCACCATAAAGGGTATTTTAGTAATTCGGTATTTTTGGATAATTAAAAGTGACGAAAATTGAGAGTTGTAATCTGATAAGGATTTGACCCAACCAACCCTTATTAACCCAACAAGCTACGGAGGTTTATTAAATTAGGTTTTCATAAGTTCCCCCAAAGCAAACCCTAGCCACCATAGCTTTTTAGAGAAGAAAGCTTGGAGAAGGAGAGAGAGAGAGGAATTCTGCAGAAATTCTACACCGAATCCACACCAAATTCAGAAATCAAACCAAGGCAAGTGACTTTATTTCCATTTAATTACTGATAATGTCTTTTCCATGTTAGAAAATTCAGATTTATGGTTGTTCTTGATGAAATATGAAAACCCATGTAGTCTAGATGATAAAACTTGAGGAATTTGAGAAGGATTGCATGTAGAAGGATAGGTAAATGATTAATCTGATGTTAATACATGATTTGGGTGAAAGAAAAACGGATTTTATTTGATGAATTGAAGGTTCCAAATTTTAGGGTTCATGTTCATAAATGAATTGGGGAAAAGTTTAAGTAATTGTAAATTGATTGATGATTTGGGTGAGTAAATCCATACAAACGTGATAGGATGTGGTTATACTATGTTTAGAATTGTTTAGAGACTTTAAAACAATCGTTGGGATAAATTTTAGAGGTGATTTGAGGAGTAAAAATGGTGAAAAACGATTTTTGGGAAAATCTGGGCCGAAACTGGCCACTCGTTAGAAGCAGCCCCCAGGTCGTTCGAACGAGCTCGTTCGAACGAGCTTCTAACGAGTTGACCAGTCGTTATTAACGAGTAGGGATTTTCGTTCAATATCTCGTTCGAACGAGATATCGTTAGAAGGGTCAGTTCGTTCGAACGAACTGGGATCTCGTTCGAACAGCCTTGTTCGAACGAGACTTCTAACGACCTGACAGTCCAAACTCGTTCGAAGCCTCGTTCGAACGAGACTTCTAACGAGTTGACAGTTTGGTCCTTTTTGGACTGTTCTGACTTTTGGAGTCCCGGGAACTGGTTCAAGGGTAGAGTTAGCATTCCTTTGATGATATAGTGATTGATTTGGGACTTTTGGGTTATTGAGATGAGTAAATCATATATTAGAGTTATATTCAATGAACCATTTGGGTTGAGACGTGAGTGTCTACGACGAGGTGAGGATGAATTATGGCGCGTATAATTATAAACCGAAATAGTACGAATCGTGATAATTATAATTAGTACGAGAGTGCAATATGTACTACGAATATAATACGGTATTACTAAGATGTGTGTTTACTTAGTATTGATATATGGATTGTATGTATGACATACCTACCATACTTGCTATCACGGGAGGTTTCGTTCGCTTAGGAACTTCTAATCCTTGTGTGCCTACGGGGGGGATATAGACTGGTACCTTAATGAACATAGGTCATAGAAAGACTTATTGTGATATTAATAAGTCCGCTGATCATGGGAGCGTAGGTATGTGCGTGACCCATGTGATGGTGACTGTGTTCGCCTCCATTATTTGTGATGTTGTTATCGGTAAACCATTCCTGAGAGATTCGGAATATGTAATCCTTATGTACGTGATGTACCGGGATGGATAGCAGAGTATGTGTGCACTACAACTTAAATTGCGGGGTGCTTGTATTGTATATTTATGAGATGAATAATATACATTATATTAATGGGAATCCTCATGTTAATGTTGTATATATTACGATGTTGTTTCGAGTTATATAGTGAGTTGACTAATAGTGATATATATAGAGTATATTGAGTATCTGAGTTAAACTAAACCCTATTTAATTAAGAGCGTTATATGATAAGGGAACCAAGTATTATGGGTAGAACCTTTGGCAGTTTAGCTAGATACGTTACCACTTAGCTAGTAGTATGGTTAGTTATAGATGGGTACTTGCGTTAGGAGTGCACAGTTAGACGAGAGGTGAGAATATAATGTGAGTGCACGTCCTAACATGTACTTTGCATTTAATGTTTTTAAAGCACTTGCAGGTTTTTAAAATATAACACTTTCGGGCTCTGACCCATTTGCTTTTCAAATCTTTTTCTTGTAAACCCATTTTAGGTGCCCAGCCACAAGGACACCAAGCATAGGTACTCATTCAGGTGACGAGCTGTAGCTGTTTGTGGAAGCTACAGGGATTTGCTCATAGACGCTTCTATCTTTTGGATTCCAGAGTCACTATCTATCAGTTGTAGGGCATGTTGCCCAATTCTATTAGACATCTTTTATATTTCAGTTTTCAGACTATAGCACGTTTTATTTCAGTTTCGGTTATTCATTTCAGTTGTGGGATTTGTATTGAGGAGTTTTTCCTCCAGAGTTTATTTACATTTTGGTGATGGTTATTCATTTTACTTCAGCATGGTGTTATTTAGTTATTCATTGCTCTTGTTGCATGCTAATCAGATTTATTAAAATTTGGCAACTTACTTTTTAAATACTAGGTGGTTAGTAATAATAAAATGTTTTCGACAGTGATGCTATTAACTGAGCCAACTTGGCATTTTGAATTAATTTTATAAAGGAGTAGCTACCCGGTATTTAATTAGTCGGGGTGTCACAGTTATCCAAATATGGTTTTTCTCTTAAGGATGTACGGTTCTCGGGGCATATCGTGTTGGCAGTATGGATTTTCATTGAATTTAAAAAAGTATCCACAGTGATGTAGTGGGAACAACCTATGACGACGAATAAGGTCAGGAGCTTTTTGGTTTTAGCCGGTTATTATTGCTAGTTTATAAATGGATTTCAATACTTGCAAGGCAATTGACCAATATAAACCTAATAGGGATATCGTTTGTTTGGGATGCCAATTTTTAGATAGCATTTGAGGAGCTCAATGAGAAGTTCAGCATCACTCTAGTTCCTGCATTGGTTGTGGGGGGGGGGGGGGGGCATTAAGTATATAGTATTTACAAATGCTTCACTTCAAGTTTTGGGCAGGGTTTTAATGACAGTAAAGAGGTCGATTGCTTACTCCTCTCAAAAGTTGAAAACATATGTGAGTAATTACCTAAGGCATAATTTGGAGTTGGCAATGGTGGTCTTTGACCTCCGAATCTGGAGTCATTATTTCTTTGGAGAATGGATTTTATTATTCTCTGATCATAAAAATTTCCAGTACTTTTTCATGTAAAGGTATTTGAATATGAGGTAGAAGATATGGATGAATTTTATAAAATACAAAAACTTTTTAATTTAATATAATTTGGAGAAAGTAAATACGATGGGAGATGTGTTGAGTAATAGGTCAGTTGTTACATTGGCCGCTTTATGGGCATAATATGGAGAGGACTTTGTAAGAATATAATTTTCTCATAGCTTAGGCTAAATATATTTTTTGGAATATCCAGCTACCGTTTGATTCGATCTGTCATGAAGAACAAAATTTTAATCGTCTCCAAATTAGAGAATATTTTCACAATACAAAGGTATAAAATAATTTAGGATTTTGAAATTATTTACGCTCATAATTAGAAGGTGTTTTATTTAAAATCGAGGCATTTTTCTGGATTTAGAACTTTTTCAACATACGCGCATCTCTTTCGAACGGGATGGGAATCTCATTCAAATGAGTGTACCTTTTCATGTGAAGTGTCGTTTGAAGTTTACTTCGATCAAACATTGAACCAGGATGTACTGTTTTGCATTGTTCAAAGCTCGTTTAAGGCTTGTTCAAATGAGATTATCTATTTCATTCTAAGAACCTTATTATCTTTCTAACGAGATGTTTTTTTCGTTAGAACGAGCCTAATTATTCATTAGATCTAATGTCGTCGCCTCGAATTCTATGCTGACTTATAAATACCTATTTCATACAGAACTTTAATGAGATTTTTACGAACATAATTTCTGAAAACCTGTTGCAAAAGTTCCAACTTTCTTTAGGTAAAAAACACCTTATGATTCACAATTCTTCACTCTCAACTATATATGTGAATTCATTTAAAACCTTATATAGTTATATATCCAAATTACTCTTGTGGAGAGATTATCTTCACAACTGACCATTGTGGTTCTTGAGGGGATCACTGCTAAAGGGGAAGATAAAGGTTGATCAGTGGATACTGAGGGTAGACCGCCACCTGTGGACGAATTTACATTGAGTTATATTCTGTTGAGGTTTTGTAAGTGGCATGTTGTAAAAACTCTATAGTGTTGATTAAAAAGGTTTTACCGAAAAGTTTTTTTCTGTCATATTGACTTGTCATGTTTGCATTCTTTATTTTATGTGTTCTATCACATAGATGTTTACTTAGGGTAATAAAATAAAATTTGGACTTGTGTGTGTTTGACACTTAATTATAGAAATCAATTAAGATCCCATCCTTCCTCATGCTACCACGATGGACCCCGTTCCTGTTTGGGGGGGAGACATCATATTGGATTTGAAAAGGTCATGACCCTTCCGCTATACTTGGTGACCTCAAATAAAAAATGTTGTTAGGTTTCTATGGTACACATCCCTAGTCGAGCCTAAGAATGTGAAAGAAGAACTTGAGGATGAGTATTAGATATCATCCATACAACAAGAGTTTTTTTATTTAAAAAGAACAATGTTTGGGAGTTGGTCCCCTAACCTAGCGATACTAACGTGACTGGTACTAAGTGGATTTTCAAGAATAATGCGGATGAAAATGGTACCACAGTTTGCAATAAGGCTAGGTTAATCGCTTAAGGATACACACATATCGAGGGTGCAGGCTTTGAGGAGATATTCACTCGTGTTTCTAGGCTTAAGTTCGTCCACTTACTACTCGCCATAGCTTGTCATCTACGCTTCAAGTTATATCTGATGGATGTTAAGAGTGACTTTCTGAATGGCATTTTATAAGAGGAAGTTTATGACCCTAAGCACCCAAGACATATTTACTATCATAGTAAAGCTTTGTATGGTAAGAAGAAAGCACCCCGTACTTGTCATATCTCTTAGCTCGTGGTTTCAAGAGAGGTAGAGTAGATAATAAATTATTTATGAGGATAGAGAGTGGTGCTATTTTGGTTTCCCATGTCTATGTGGACGATATAGTCTTTGGATCCACATGCTCCCGTCATGCTCACTCTTTCACGGAGGAGATAAAGAGTGAGTTTAAGATGATCATGGTGAGTGAGGTAACATTCTTCCAAAGTCTCCAGGTTCGTCAGTTTGAGGATGAGTTATTCATATCTCAATCCAAATATACAAGAGACCTTGTGAAGAAATTCGGTCTAGACTCCGCTAAGCACGCTTTCACCCCTATGAGTTCATCTAGAAATCTTAGCAAAGATGCTTTGGGAAACGATGTAGAGTATATTTCATATCATAGCATGATAGGTAGTCTTATTTAACTTACCGCTAGTCGACTCGATATTACCTCTAATGTTGAAGTCTATGCGCGATACTAGGTCGCCCCGAAAGAGTCACACTTGCACACTCTTGAATGTATTATAAAATACGTGAGTGGCACTCTATCATACAGTATTTGGTATTCCTTTGATACCGATGATCGTTTATTCGCCTATTCGAATGTTGATTGGGCCAATGATGTCGATGGGTGAAGCATCACTTTAGGTTAGTGTTTCTACATTAGGAGTGCACTTGTCTCGTGGATGAGAAAGAAGAAAAACACCATATCTTTATCCACGACGAATGCTGGGTATATAGCCATCGGGAGTTGTTGCACTCAACTCTTATGAATGAAGCAAATGTTGGAGGATTATGGCATTTCATAGGGAATGATGACTATTTCCTGTGATAATATAAGGGACATTCACATTTCACATAATCCAGTCCAGTATTCGAGCAAAAAGCACATTAGGGTACATGAGCACTTTATTAGAGACCTAGTTTTAGAAGAAGGTCGTGTCCTTGAGCTTTGTGAGCACCAACCATCAATTAGCCGATATCTTTATGAAACCTTTCGATGCACTTCGGTTTACACTATCGATTGAGATTGGATATATTATCTAGTATATGATGATTTTTGTGCATATTCATATTTATTCCAATTGCCAGATTGTACTGCCATAGTATTATCCTTGTATTTATTTTTTTTCCATTTCAATATAGTTTTCAAAAAATCCAAAAAGATTTTTATTTTTCTTAAAAGATTTTGGAAAAATACAAAAAGATTTTCGGTTACTTTTTAAGAAAAACTGAAAAAGACTAAAATACTTTATTTTTTATAAAATTTTTGAAGAATCCAAAAAGTGATTTGTATTTTTTACACGATATGTGGATGAACATTAAAGATGTCTGAGTCACCCATTCATTCCAAATCCACGTGACTATATTGTAATGTTTTGAGACGTGCATCATTTCATTTATGTGCTTTATAATTTGTGGAGTCATTAAAATGTGATGTGATGACTACTTGCTACATGTTTGACTCTTGGTCACATTTAATGCACACGAGCACTGAATTATTTAGTTATTGCACTTACCTTTCACGTGTCGATTGTAGTGCTTTCATTTCAATCTCACTTTTAAACCAAGTGTGAAAAATGAGATAATAAAAGCAGTGCTTGTAAGAACCATTGTCTGGATTGAAAAAAATCGAAATTATTATCCGATAAATTTTGGTATATTTTAAGCGATAGAATCAGGTTGTGAAAGATAGGTTGACTTTGTGCGAATAACCACCATTTGTAAAAACAAAAGATACTAAAAGATTAAAGGCACATAAAAACAAAAATGAAGTTCCAAGCCAATTTCAAAGAACATTGATTCTTCCCTACATATGAGCATTGATTTCTTCAAAAAAAATTGAGGAAAAAAATTCAATATGTGAGTTTTAAGGGAGTTAAATGCAAGATCATTGGGGTTGCACGTCCTGAAAAAGTCCCATGAAACATTACATAGTTTTCAGCGTTATTGGTCTAAAAATCACTCACAATCTTGATTAGTTGAATAAATTAAGTCAAATTCACTTGATTTTACCATTTTAACACGTAAGGTAGACATTGAGCTCTTGCTTTAGTGGTGTCTCATTTCTTCGTGCACATATGTTATGTTTGTTTATGTTGATTAACCTATATAATGTGTTCACACCCCTACATTTTGTCTTCATGATTCGATTATCTTTTTGTTTCTCCATCGTGTGTCATATTTATAAAATTTTATGTTTCAAAAAATTAAAACAATTCAAAAATAGTTTATGGAGCCTTTGGGATTATCATTGCATGTTATTAATTCGTATTTTTATGTGAGGATATCTTTTTATTATTGGTGATGTTCCCTAGTTTCTTTTTTAGTTTCTACTCCTTGTCTATTTCAGAAAAAATAAAAGGGGGAGAACAAATTATGAGGGAGTTTGATTTATGGGGGAGATTTTATAATTATGCATTTTATTTTATATGCAAACTCGATTCATCACATGGTATTTTATTTGTTTCATATGTGTTGGTACTTTTGGAAAATCGTATTTGGATTACAATCGATGAAGCCAAAGTGCTCGAGAGAAGATAAAGAAGAAGTGGAGATTTGAAGACTTTATTTTGAAGAAAACTCTATCTTGTACCTATCCATTTTAGGGTTTGGGAGGGTATTATTATATTGTATTTGTCTTAGGGGATATACATTTTAATTTGGATTTCAGTTTTACATTTATACTGGAATAGCCAAAAGGGGGTAAATTTGTAAGAGCATAATTTACTTACAGCTTAGGTTAACTATAGTTTTTGGCATATTCCGCTACCATTTGATTAGAGCCATCATGAAGAACCAAAATTCCATTGTCTCCAAATTTAATAAGATCTTCACAATACCCAGGTGTAAAATAATTTTGAATTTTGAATTTATTTACGTTTGTAATTAAGTGGTGTTTTATTTAAAATCAAGTCATTTTCTGGATTTAAAAAAAAATCAACATACATGCATCTCGTTCAAATGAGATGGGAATCTCGTTCAAATGAGTATATACTTTCGTTTGAAGTGTCGTTTGAAGTTTACTTTTATCGAACATCGAACGAGGGCATACTCTTTTATGTCGTTCGAAGCTCGTTTAAAGCTTGTTCAAACGATATTAGCTATTTCATTATAACGACCTTATTGTCGTTTTAATGAGATGATTTTCTTGTTAGAACAAGCCTATTTTTTGTTCGAACAAATGTCACTGTCTCGAATTTTGTGTTGACTTAAAAATACATATTTCGTACATATTTTTAATGAGACTTTTACGAAATGATTGCTAAAAACCTTCTGCAAAAGTTTCCACTTTCTTTAGGTCAAAAATAACTTTTGATTCGCAATTCATCATTCCCAACTATATATGTGAATCCATTTAAACTATAGATAGTTCTATATCTGAATTACTCTTATGGAGAGATTCTCTTCACTGCTAACCATTTTAGTTCTCGACGGGATCAGTGCTGAAGGAAGACAAAGGCTTAGTGGATACCGAGGGTGGACCGCCACTTGTGGACGACTCTAGACTGAGCCGTATTTTGTAGAGGTTTTGTAAGTTGCATCTCGTAAAAACTCTATAGTGATGATTAAAAAGGTTTTACCCACAAAGGTTTTTTCCTCATATTGAATTGTCCTGTTTGCATGATTTATTTTATCTTATATATCACCTAGATTCTTGTTTAGGGTAATAAAATAAAATTTAGACTTGTGTGTGTTGGAAATTTAACTATAGAAAATATCCATTAAGATCATAAGCACGCTATCATAATTGTTGAACTTATGGGTTGAGATAAGTAGTACGCATAGATAGATGGACTTAGGGATTGCTTTTGTGGTTGTGGTGACAATTAGACCTACCATTATTATAAGGGTAGTTCAAGCCGAGTTGGTGAACATGAATGAAGATGGTTATTATTGACTGTGTATCCAGGTATGGTACTTGTTAATTAGTAAAGTTGGAGCATCAACGATTGGAAGTAGAGTTACAACATTTAAATATCCCTCAATGAAAATGGAAAAGCATTTCGATGGATTTTATCGACAGATTGTTGTTGTCAAAGAGCGATCATGATTCTATTTGTGTTTTTGTGCATAGATTTACGAACGTGGTACATGTCCTCCCATTAGGATAGATTAATCCACAGTAAAGCACTTGAAGTTATCTATATCCAAGATTGTGAGACTACATAGGGTGCCCCTAGACATTGTGTCAAATAGGGGCAACACTTTTACCTCACATTTTTTAAAGGATTCCAGTATGCAATGTGAGTTCAATTGAGTTTGAGCATGGATTATCACCTATAATCAGATGACCAGGTGGAAATTTTTAACCAAGTAATTAAGTTAATTAGAAATATTTATTTAGGAAAATTTTGTTAAAGCCATCAATGCTAATAATAAGGGAAATAAACCACAACCCCCTTTCTTATTTCCAAAAATGGCTCAAGGCCCAAATAAAAAATTATTTAAAGCGACATGAATTCAAATGTCCCAAAACACCTTTTTAAAAAATGGCATGGTAGAGTTCTAACGACGATTCATGCCCTCTGGGGCCTTACCAACATCCTTGCCAGCATCCCTACAAGAAGGACCTGGGGTGGGGTTTTTAACATAAAAAGTAGGGGTGAGCGAATGCTCATTAGGATGGGAAATACTAAGGTATACATTTTTATAAGAAAATACCATACATGTAACGTTTATTTTAGAAATTTTAAAAACGTTACCATTTAATGAGTATAAATGCAACTACCATGCAATGCTACCAAGCATTGTGCTTATACATTTTATACCAACTTTTCACATAATTAGAGACCATTTAATCATCTTTATCAACTAGTCTTAATTTTATTATTTCCATTAGGTTGTCTTTCTTACATTTAATAATCTTTGTATAGGCATGATAAAATGGGTTTTATGATGAAATGCATAAATGTAGAAAAACAACCCTAAAATGTGATGAATACTAACACAATGAATGAAAATAATATTTGGGTCACATGAGATAATAGGGTAAAGTTATGGATACTTGGTTAAAAATGGTCTTGAATGAGTAACTATATTTTATGTGGCATAACATAAAATATGATAACATGATTTTTGACATAAGATCAAATATAAAAAGATGTTTGGAAGGCAAAGGTTAAGTTCTAGTGCCATAATGAAATTAAATATATATTTTTTTACAAAAATCATGATAAAAAGGCGAATTGGTGATTTTGGAATGAATGGAGGTCCTAGTAGTCGGACTAACTCTTAGACCTTATCGGTCGGGTTTTTGGTGAAAATGGAAATAATGAATAAATGGCGTGTTGATGAAATGGGTGGAATAATGTTGAAATTAGATAAAATTTTAATACACAATAAATTGGACTGAAATGACACCGAGATAAAGCGAGAAGGGCCCAGAACCCTTGGGTGAAAAACCCTAAAACACTGGCCAGAGCATATGGTGGCGTCGTCGGCGGTGTGGAGTCCGTTAAAGCACGTGGTTTAATGGTAATTCTGATAAATATAATAAAGAAGTAAATGGGTAATTGTACTTGTAACTTAAGTAGTACAATGTAATGTAGTTGTGATAAGTGAGATTAAGGGTGAAGTATTAACAACAAATCCATGGTTCTGAAGTGGGTGGTAATACCAACTAAGTGTGAGTATGAGCTCATCGCTCAAGTGCATTGCATGTAGTTGCATTAATACTAGTTAGATTGTCAACGTTTATTTATTCCTAAAAGACTCACGAGATATATGTGTATAATTGCTATGAAAACTTATAGAGTAATATTACCCACTCTATTAAGTGTTCGTTTACCCCTTCTTTTTATGTTAAAAACTCCACCCCCACCCCAGGTACATCCAATAGGAGTGTTGGTTAGGACTCAAGCAAGGCCCCAGAGGGAAATAGTCATTAGTATAATGATATGTACTTACTTTTCAAACAATAGTCTCCTAGTACCTTACGCTCTTGACGCTTAAACTTTTATTTCGGCCTTAGGCCATAATGTTGTAATAATTCAGGGTGGTGGTTTATTTCCAGCTTAAATGGTATGATAAGTTAACTCAATTTTAATAAATATATGTAGCAAATTGGTAAAATTACATAAAGTGATCACCCCTTTCCAAAAACTATAAAGTGAGATTTTACATCCTATTATATTAAAGGCCCACTAAGGATTTTCTTATTCAAAATTTTATTAAATTTTCCCCATCCCCCTTTAACTCCTTCACTCGGTGAAGGTTGATCCAATGATGACCCAAAATCCGGGTCAGGGCATTACAATCTACAATATATTTCCCCCAGACTAAAGACAACCCCTTATAAAATGGCCATTGAAGATAAGAGGCAACCCGAAGAAAAAGGAAATAGAGTTTTGTTGTACCTACTACAAAGATCACAATCACTAGGTTAAACATTGTTGACTCTTAAACATCATTTAGAGGACCTTTTTCATACAGGATATCTCAAAGACTTCATTGATTAATATAAAACCTTAAAATACGATCGAAAAATGATTTTAGGTAAATGAACGATGATGATGCCTCACATAATGGCATGGTGGTCACCATTCAAGGGTATATAGATTCCTCCTAATGTAGTAAGGGAAACCATAGGAAAAATATGAGAGATATACAGTCTTTGCAAGTTTTGAAAACTTTTTCTTAATAAATTCATCATAAAGTAATATGTCATAAGTGTGAGTGGAAGTATGTGATCCTGTATCAAATCTTCATATTTCTAGATGATTAATTGTTTGGGTTAAACCTCCCCTTCATAAATTTTAAGGTTATTAACATCAAAGTGAAGAGAATTTTGGTCAACCATAGGATTCGATATTATGTGTATGGACATTATTTAAATGATTGGGTGTAGGTTCAAGGACGTGGACTTAAGGTTGGTCAATATTTAGTTTTAATGGAAAAATTAAAACTCCATTTGGATATATTAAGATACATATCTCTCTGATGGAAATGTTTTTTATGATATTGTTGTAGGGTATCTTTTCAAATCAGCAATCCAATAATTACCTATAAAATGCTATAAAACAAGTATTATGGAAAGATAATGGCTCAATACATCTTCTAATGTAAGGAAATGAGTATTGAAAACAAGCGAAATAATTTTTTATAATAAATATAATTTTTCAAGGGTTTGTTTTCTAACTATATATGATATATCATAAAACTAAATATATAACAAGTAAAATGATAAGTGAGCTAAATATGAGGTGAATATGTTATAAAAAAGTTAAAGAGTAAATAATCAACCTCCACTTTCTAAAATTCATTATAATTAAGTATTTTCTAATTTAATTGCACTACAAGATATATATTTTTATCACTCTGTGATCGTCGTCACAAAAGAGATAAAATTTAACATAATTTAAGCAAATAAATACTATGCTCTTACAGACTCCACAAAAATGAGACCAGAACTCCTTTAAATGAACAACTCGCTCGAAAAATTTCAAAGAAAACATCTAAAATCTTTTTTAAAAAATAGGTTTTTGAGTGAGGAAAATCAAATTACATTATTAATATTAAGAAAAGACTTCTTGTAGTTTGATTCTTAAGAATGTAATGTAACCAAATTTCAAATTTTCTCAAGGCATGAACAATTGTAATATATTATTTTTAATAATCAATGGTGCATAAGTTGTTAAGAATCAATGTCATCCCACAAATGATCATTAAGTATAACTAACATTAACTAGAGAAGTTTGGTCATTACTGATGAAGTTTATTAGTGTGATCCTTGTACGATATTAACTTAAAATTTGGCTGATACTTATGCGGTTATAATTTCTCCTTTATTTTTTAATATGTGGTTTAAAATGTATTTGCCATACTATAAATATCACATGTCTTATATTTATGTTAATAACAAAGAAAAAATAAAACAAATAAGGCAATTAGCCTTTGTATCTTAGTTTGAGTGTATCATTATAAGAGTTGTTCTTCTTTGAGTCTTTTAAAAGAGTGTTATATTGTGTGCTTCCTTATAATCTTTTTTTTTCTTGTGAGTACTAGAGGTTTGTACTCAATATTCTCAACAATTAATATCAGAGCGGAACGGTCGGGTACCAGTATTTTGGAGTGAGTTTTCTTGAGTCGTGAGATGTTCATATTTTGTAAGTTTATTTCTTGAAATAAAAATTGTTTAGTATTATTAAAATTTTACCGACAGAATGGGTGATCTTAAAGTAGTTGAAGGAATCAAGAGACTCAACAATCAAAATTATAGCACGTGGGTGATGTTTAATACCTTTTATATGCAAGGTCAAGACCGTTGGGAGGTCGTTAGAGGTAGTGAAGTCACACAATTGAAGGGGGAAATGTTGATGGAACTTTACAGAAATGGAGGATTAAAGTGGGAAAAGTGATGTTTTCCTCAAAGACCATAATTGAAGAAGAAATATTGAAGAAAGTCTGGGATGCCAAAACACCAAAAGAAGCACGGTACACTTTGTCTACACTCTTTTCAAAGAAGAACATAACAATACTAGTACTTTCGCAAGGTAAAAAATTCATGCCACTAAATTTCATAATTATATCCAATAGTTTCTATCTATGAAACCGAAATAAAAAGAATAATTATCCATGGATTAAGGTATGAATACCAAATTTTTATTGCTACTGTATAAGAATGACCAGTTCAACCATCACTTATTGAGTTTGAAAATTTATTTACCGGTAATGAAACTATGGTGAAGCATATAGGAGGAATCTCGTTGATGGGTGAGGAGGAATCACTCTACACCAGTAAAAGAAAATGATGCTTCAAAATGCATGATGGATGAGGATCTATAAAAGATCATGAAAATATAAAAACTTATCAAGAAGAAGGAGGATCTTATCGAGGGGGAGCTTTAAAGAATCGTGGATACATTAAATTATTTGAGGGAAAATGTTACGACTGAGGCAATAAGGGATACATGGCTAAAGATTACTTGATCAATAAAAATCCCACTAAGAGAAATACTAATACTTCCATTCCAATGGAGATAAGTGAAGATGATTGGGATGATGAAGCATCTTTTTTTGGAAGAGGAGGAGTTAGCTTTTACAGTAATGATAGTTGAACGAATCGACTACGAGAATGACTGGATCATTAAATCAGGTTGCTCAAATCACATGACGGGTGATAAACAAAAGTTACAGAGACTGTCATAATGCGATAGAAATCGAGTTGTGGCAACATCTAATAGCTGAAAGTTACCAATAACACATATCGATAAGATAGTATTAGCAGCTTAATATAATTCTAACCAAGTGTTACTTCAAAATGTTTATCACGTTTCGGGTATGAAGAAAAATCTACTTCCAATAGCATAATTAACACATCAAGCCACTTTGTATTATTCGGTCCATGAGATATGAAGGTATATGGAGATATCAAGAATGCCAATAATGGAGGGATGGTTATTAGAGTCAGTCTACGTGATGTCGGCGAAGTCTTCATATGTACGAAAGATAAGAAAAAATGAAGCAACAAATTTATTGCAAATGCATTTAGGCTATGTTAGTTATTCTACGCTAAGAGTGATGATGAAGAAGTTGATGCTTAAAGGACTTCCTCAGTTTGATATGAGAACAGACACGGTCTGTGTTGGATTCCAATACGATAAAGCACATCAATTACCATACGAGGAATTAAAGTTTAAAGAAAGGAATCATTAGAGTTAGTTCGCTTTGATGTATTTGGACATGTCAAGCAACCATCAGTTAGAGGGATGAAATATATGGTGACGTTTATTAATGACTTCTACAAGTATATGTGGGTTTTCTTTATGAAAGAAAAAGATAACATGTGCTTAAAGCTTAAAGAGTTCAGAGAAACAATTAAAGCAAAAGTAGGAAAAAAATATTATTTGTTTACACATAAATAATGGAGGAGAATATACCTTAAATAAGTTTTTCCAATATTTACGAGAATGTAGAATATGTCATCAGTTTACCTATACCAATAAACCGCAATCGAATGGCATAGCAAAGAGAAAAAACTAACATCTTCAATAAATTTTTTGGAGTATGCTACATGCTATGAATGTACTAGGAAGATTTTGGGCTGAAATTATTAGAACTGCAACCCATGTTAAGGTCAGAGTTTGTTTAATCCTTTTAGAAATTTTGGGATATGAAACCTACAATTAGTTACTTTTGAGTATTCGATTGTGTATGCTATGTATTTATTCCTAACCATATATGCAGCAAGTTTCACAAGAAAGCAGTCAGATGTATCTTTATGGGATACGATAGCGAGAAGAAAGGGTGGAAATATTGCGATCCTACAACTGGAAGATGTTACACATTACAATATGTAGTTTTTGATTAAGAATCTTCTTGGTGGGACTCTGTGACACCCCGACTAATTAAACACCGGGTAGCTACTCCTTTATAAAATTAATTCAAAATGCCAAGTTGGCTCAGTTAATAGCATCACTGTCGAAAACGTTTTATATTTACTAACCACCTAGTATTTAAAAAGTAAGTGCCAAATTTTATTAAATCTGATTAACATGCAACAAGAGTAATGAATAACTAAATAACACCATTCACCATACTGAAGTAAAATGAATAACCATCACAATATGTAAATAAAACCTGGAGGAAAAACTCCTCAATACAAATCCCACAACTGATAAGTAAACTGAAATAAATAACTAAAACTGAATACTGAGCAATACATGCTGGAGTCTGAAAACTGAAATGTAAAAGATGCTCTAAATAGGAATGGGCAACATGCCCTACAACTGATAGATAGTGACTCTGGAATCCAAAAGATGGAAGCGTCTATGAACAAATCCCTGTAGCTTCCACAAGCAGCTACAGCTCGTCACCTGAATGAGTACCTATGCTTGGTGTCCTTGTGGCTGGGCACCTAAAATGGTTTTACAAGAAAAAGATTTGAAAAGCAAATGGGTCAGAGCCCGAATGTGTTATATTTTAAAAACCTGCAAGTGCTTTAAAAACATTTAAAACATTAAATGCAAAGTACATGTTAGGACGTGCACTCACATTATATTCTCACCTCTCGTCTAACTGTGCACTCCTAACGCAATTACCCATCTATAACTACCCTTACCACTAGCTAAGTGACAACGTATCTAGCTAGGCTGCCAAAGGTTCTACCCATAATACTTGGTTCCATTAGCATAATAACGCTCTTAATTAAATAGGGTTTTAACGTAAACTCAGTTACTAAATATGCCATTGATATAACTATCAGATAACTTGTTATATTTCTCGAAACAATACCGTAATACAGTTACAACATTAACATGAGGATTCCCATTAATTAAATGTATATTATTCACATCATAAATATACGATACAAGCACCCCGCAATCTAAGCTGTAGTTCACACATACTCTGCTATCCATCCCGGTACATCACGTACATAAGGATCACATATTCCGAATCTCTCAGGAATAGTTCAGATAACACAAATCACAAATAGTGGAGGCGAACATAGTCACCATCACATGGGTCACGCACATACCTACGCTCCCATGGTCAGCGGACTTATTAATGTCACAATAAGTCTTTCTATGACCTATGTTCATCAAGGTACCAGTCTATATCCCCCCCGTAGGCACACAAGGATTAGAGGGTCCTAAGCGAACGTAACCTCCCGTGATAGCAAGTATGGTAGGTATGTCATACAAACAATCTATATACTAATACTAAGTAAACACACATCTTAGTAATACCGTATTTTAATCGTAGTACATATCGCATTCTCGTACTAACTAATTATCACAACTTATTTTATTCCGGTTCATAATTATACGCGCTATAATTCATCCTCACATCGTAGTAGTCACTCACGTCTCAACCCAAATGATTCATTGAATATAACTCTCGTATATGATTTACTCATCCCAACAATCCAAAAGTCCCAAATCAATCACTATTTCATCAAAGGGATGCTAACTCTACCCTTGAACCATCTCCCGGAATTCCAAAAGTCAAAACAGTCCAAAAAGGGTCAAACTGTCAACTCGTTAGAAGTCTCGTTCGAACGAGGCTTCGAACGAGTTTGGACTGTCAGGTCGTTAGAAGTCTCGTTCGAACGAGGTTGTTCGAACGAGATCCCAGTTCATTCGAACGAACTGACCCTTCTAACGATATCTCGTTCGAACGAGATATCGAAAGAAAATCCTTCTCGTTAATAACGACTGGTCAACTCGTTAGAAGCTCGTTCGAACGACCTGGGGGCTGCTTCTAACGAGATGCCAGTTTCGGCCCAGAATTTCCCAAAAATCGTTTTTCACCATTTTTACTCCTCAAACCTCTTCTAAAATTCGTTCCCACAATATATTGAGTTCTCTAATCATCCTCAAACATGTTAAGGGGCTATACTAACATCATTAAAGGGTTTGATATCATCTAAACATCATTAAATCACAATTTCTACATTAATTCCCAATTTTCTTCAAGAACAAAAACCCTAACTTTTTCTCATCATAAATTCCCAGATTTTAAATTCGTTTATGCATCACCTAGATATGAAATCTCCGAAATTAAATCTCCCAACAATGTTTCTACATGCAAACCTATCCCAACATCCAATAATAACTTCAAATTTCATGGGTTTTCTTTTAATCTTTCAAGAACAATCAAGATTCTTTCAATTTCTAACATGGAAAAGACATTCTTCGAATTTAAATGAAATAAAGTCACTTGCCTTGGTTTGATTTCTGGTTTTGATGTAGGTTTGATGAAGTTTCTGCAGAGTTTCCTCTCTCTCTCTCTCCTTCTCCAAGCTTTCTTCTCCAAAAGGCTATGGTGGCTAGGGTTTGCTTTGGGGAACTTATGAAAACCTAATTTTAATAAACCTCCGTAGCTTGTTGGGTTAATAAGGGTTGGTTGGGGTCAATCCTTATCAGATTACAACTCTCAATTTTCGTCACTTTTAATTACCCAAAAATACCAATTTACTAAAATACCCTTTAAGTTACCGGTATGGTCTAAAATTACCCCGGGACCCAAACTATACCCCCGGCTAGTGTTTTCTGACTATCTCGACCCTTCCGGACGCGTTGGCGCACTCAAAACGACCATACGGATTATAAATTTTTAATTTACTTTTATTAACAAAATATTATACCGTGACGCGGCGGTCCCACGCGTCTCAACAAAATTTCTAAAATGCCGTATATAAATCTCACGACAAATTTTATAATACCAAATACATATATAATCATATGTGTACATAATCAAATACCAATTCGCATCTCATTAGTATTTATAACCCGGATTAATTTCCAATTAATACGCAATTTAATTAATTAATCCCAAAAATAAATATAGCCAAAAGTACGGGGTATTACATACTTCCCCCCTAATAACTGAATTTCGTCCCGAAATTCGAAACTAGAAAGTACCTGCTAAAAATAACTCTGGATAACGTTCGCGCATCTCATCCTCGCGCTCCCATGTGGACTCCTCGACATTGTGATGTCGCCATTGAACACGTACTAACGGGACTATCTTTGACCGTAGTTTCCCCTCTCTTCGGTCCAAAATAGCAATCGGCCCTTCCTCATAAGAGCTATCCGGCTGGAGATCGATGTCCTCCACAGCAATGTGAGAATGAGCCAAATCATCCCTAAGGTATTTCCTCAGCGAGGAAATATGGAACACGTCGTGAATCCGATGCAAATGCTCCGGTAACCCGAGTCTATACGCAACCGGTCCGATCCGCTCAATAATAGGAAACGGCCCCACATACCTCGGTGCCAACTTCCCCTTCTTCCCGAAACGCATAATCCCCTTCATAGGAGATACCCTGAGCAAAACCTGGTCCCCCACTTGGAACTCCCTGAAAAACCTCTTTGCATCAGCATAACTCTTCTGCCTGTCTTGAGCTACCCGAATGCGACTTCGAATCAACTCAATCCTTGCCGAAGTATCCTGAATAACTTCCGGCCCAAGCAGTTTGTTGTCCCCCACCTCCAACCAACATGCTGGGGAACGACAAGGCCTACCGTACAACGCCTCAAACGGAGCCATGCCAATCGTGAACTGATAGGAGTTGTTGTAAGCAAACTCCACCAGTGGAAGGTACTGTTCCCATCCATCCCCGAAGTCAATAATGCACATGCGGAGCATGTCTTCTAACATCTGATTGGTGCGCTCTGTCTGCCCATCAGTCTGCGGATGATAAGCCGTACTCAACCGCAATTCCGTGCCCATGGCCTCCTGGAAACTCTCCCAAAACCGCGAAACAAATATCTTGTCTCTGTCAGACACGATATTCAGGGGCACACCGTGAAGTCTCACAATCTCTGAAATGAAGAGCTGGGCATACTGACCCGTAGTGTAATCAGTCCTTACGGGTAAGAAGTGAGCGACCTTGGACAACCTGTCCATAATTACCCAAACGGAGTCGTGGCCCCTCTGCGACGTAGGCAACCCCGTGATAAAGTCCATGGATATGCTCTCCCACATCCACACCGGAACCTCCAATGGCTGTAGCAATCCTGCTGGTCTCTGATGATCCACTTTTACAAGCTGACAAGTGGCGCATTTCGAGACAAACTCAGCGATATCTTTCTTCATACCGCTCCACCAATACTGCCGTCTCATGTCTTGGTACATTTTGTCCCCTCCGGGATGTACCGCGAACCGTGAGCCGTGCGACTCTGCCATCACATCGTGCCGTAATTCTTCCCCTTCCGGAACTACCAATCTCCCATTGAAGTGCAATCCCCCGTCTGAGCTAACGGTATAGGACTCGGCTCCCTCTGCTAGCAATCGGACTATTTGCTCCTGACAGAACGTGTCATTAGCCTGTGCCCATACTACCTTCATGACAATCTGCGGGGTAACGGTCATCACAGACATGAAAGATCGGGCCACTGCATCTTGGTGTCCCAATTCCTTCCACTTATCTTTCCACACCTCTGCCACCTCATCTGCTGGCCTACGGCTCAACGCGTCTGCTACTACGTTAGCCTTACCCGGGTGGTACTGGATGTCGAACTGGTAGTCCTTCACAAATTCAAGCCACCTACGCTGCCGCATATTCAATTCCTTTTGCGTGAACAGGTACTGTAGTGACTTGTGGTTCGTAAACAGCTGAAACTTCTCCCCCAAAAGATAGTGCCTCCAAATCCGTAAGGCAAATACCACTGCCGCCAACTCCAAATCATGTGTGGGGTAATTCTTCTCATGAGGCTTAAGCTTACGGGAAGCATAAGCTATGGCCTGTCTCTCCTGCTACAAAACACCTCCAAGCCCTTGCAAAGATGCGTCGGTGTAAACCAAATACTCAACTCCCGGTCTCGGCAATGCTAACACAGGTGCTGAGGTCAATTTGTCCTTCAATTCATCGAATGCCAACTGACAGGCTTCACTCCAGATGTATGGCACACCCTTACGAGTAAGATGTGTCAAAGGACCTGCTATCTCCGAGAAACCCCGAATAAACCTCCTGTAGTACCCTGCTAGTCCCAAGAAACTACGAATCTCCGTTGGTGTCGTGGGCTGTCCCCACTCCCTCACCGCTGATACCTTTCCTGGATCAACAGATATTCCCTGGTCGGAAATAATGTGACCCAAGAACTGGACTTCCTTTAGCCAAAACCCGCACTTCTCATATTTTGCATACAGCTCATTCTGACGAAGTGTCTGCAAAACCTGCCTCAAATGCTCGGCGTGTTCCTCCTCTGTCTGAGAGTAAACCAGGATATCATCAATGAAGACAATGACAAACTGGTCTAAGAAGTCCCTGAACACTCTGTTCATCAAGTCCATAAACACTGCTGGAGCGTTGGTCAAGCCGAAAGGCATAACCCGAAATTCATAAGAACCATATCTCGACAAGAACGCAGTCTTCGAGACATCCTCCTCCCTGATACGCAACTGATGGTAACCTGACCTCAAGTCAATCTTCGAGAAGAAAGAAGCTCCTCTCAACTGGTCGAATAAGTCATCGATTCGAGGCAACGGATACTTATTCCGTATCGTGACCTTATTCAACTCTCGGTAGTCCACGCACAATCTCAGTGAACCATCCCTCTTCTTCACAAACAAAACTGGAGCGCCCCAAGGTGAGGTACTCCTGCGAATAAAGCCCTGCCCTAACAGCTGCTCTATCTGATCCCGTAACTCCCGCATTTCAGCCGGAGCCATACGGTACGGTGCACGTGCTATAGGTCTCGTACCCGGTAGAAAATCAATAACGAAATCTATCTCTCGACTGGGTGGTAAGCCTGGTATCTCCTGAAATACATCTGAATACTCCCTGACAACCGGGATCGAATCCAAAGGAATCACAACCTCCTTAGAGGTATCCTCCTCTATATAGTACAGATGAGCGGTCGATCCTCCCTCTGGGCGAGGCATCGCCACCACAAACATCTCTTGCCCCGGAATGGCAAAAACAATGCTCCCGCTGAAGCAATCAATCATGGCCCTATAAGCTACGAGCCAATCCATACCGATGATCACATCGTGAACATGCATGTCTAACACTAACATGTCCGCAGGCAATACCAAACCACCAACCTCTACCCCGACTCCCCGGCATATAAAGAAAATAAGTGACCCACTCCCTAATGGTGAGTCGACACACGTCACTGTGCTCTCTGCCGTAGCTAACAATCCTAAAGCTTTCGTGAAGTGTGTAGCAATAAAACAGTGTGTAGCACCCGTATCAAATAACACCCGACCCATAGTGCCATGGATAGGAAACGTACCCTCGATCGCGGGCGGTGCCTGTGGAACTGCAGCCTGGTGAACGTTGTAGACACGTCCATACTGTAGCTGCCCCTGCTGAGCTGGGACTGCTGGAATGGGTGGCAATGCTGCCATCTGTGGCGGTGCAGGAAGAGCGGCGGGAAACATAGGTCTCTGTGGCTCCTGGCGAGCACCCTGCTGCTGCTGCTGCGGGGCCCTGCCCCTATCAGGACAATCCTGCTTCTTATGGCCAGTCTTGCCACAAGTAAAGCACTTCCCTGGGAAGTTCCCTCCCCTCTGCCCCTGCTGTCCCCGGCCCTGGTGGCCGTTACCATTCCTCCCTTGGCCCTGCTTGCCCTGATGGAACTGCTGTCCATTCTGCCCCTGTTGGCCCTGATGGCCGTTTGGACCCTGATGGCCCTGGCGGAAACCTCCCTGTCCCTGCCTGTAGTTCCCTGACCGAAACCTCTTATTGTCCCCCTGCTGGGTACCCTGCTCAGTCTGTCTCTGCCCCTGACCGGTTTGTGCCCCGCTGGCACCATGTCCTCCAGTCCTGCCCTGATGGCTAGACTCCCCTGACCGCTTGCCCTCGGCCATATGAAAACGGTGGTCCTGGCAGTGTAGTAATGCAGCGTTAACCACATCAGAATACGTGGCCAACGATAGGTTCCCTAGCAGATGCTGACGGATCCTCCAATTCAACCCATCAGTGAACTTCTCTATCTTCTTCTTCTCTGTTGGAATCTCGTCTGGAACGATATTCAACAGGTTAGTGAACTCGGCCTCATACTCGGCCACTGTCTTGCCCTCTTGCTTCAAACTCATCAGCTTCCTCCTCATCTCTGTATGAACTGCGGATGGAAAGTACTTGCGGTCGAACCGCACCCAGAACTCCTGAATCGTGAGGGTATCCCTCTCCTCCGCGGTGGTAATAGACTCCCACCACTGCAGTGCAGATCCAACTAGCTTGAAAGTAGCTAGCACCTGTTTCTGAACATCAGTGCACTCATGCATCCTCAAATGCCTCTGCATGTCCTTCCTCCATTGGCTCGAGATAACCACATCTGAGCTTCCAGCAAACTCTGGTGGATGCGCTTTCTGAAAAGCGTCACGTACACGTTCCCAAGCAGACGGGAATGCATTAACCTGTACTGGCGCGGCAACCGGCGCCTGCGGTGGTGCCTGCTGAATCACGACAATCGCGGCATTTACCGCTTGGGCTACTATAGCAGCAACCTCAGTGGCGTTCAACATGCCCTGAACTGGAGCGGGCTGGGGTTCGGGCGTAGCATTCCTGGGAACTCGTCGTGCACGTCGTGGAGGCATCTGAAATAAGAACAAGGTTTATAAGTTCGCGGTTTATAAACTTAAAATAGCTGAAGAACGAAGCATACACAATAAGAGTACAACAGTCCTAAAATATAGGGCTCTATATCAAAGAAACGTAGCGGAAACATAATAGCCGTACAGATCCTAAAGGACACTAGAACCTGATGCTCTGATACCACCTGTGACACCCCGACTAATTAAACACCGGGTAGCTACTCCTTTATAAAATTAATTCAAAATGCCAAGTTGGCTCAGTTAATAGCATCACTGTCGAAAACGTTTTATATTTACTAACCACCTAATATTTAAAAAGTAAGTGCCAAATTTTATTAAATCTGATTAACATGCAACAAGAGTAATGAATAACTAAATAACACCATTCACCATACTGAAGTAAAATGAATAACCATCACAATATGTAAATAAAACCTGGAGGAATAACTCCTCAATACAAATCCCACAACTGATAAGTAAACTGAAATAAATAACTAAAACTGAATACTGAGCAATACATGCTGGAGTCTGAAAACTGAAATGTAAAAGATGCTCTAAATAGGAATGGGCAACATGCCCTACAACTGATAGATAGTGACTCTGGAATCCAAAAGATGGAAGCGTCTATGAACAAATCCCTGTAGCTTCCACAAGCAGCTACAGCTCGTCACCTGAATGAGTACCTATGCTTGGTGTCCTTGTGGCTGGGCACCTAAAATGGTTTTACAAGAAAAAGATTTGAAAAGCAAATGGGTCAGAGCCCGAATGTGTTATATTTTGAAAACCTGCAAGTGCTTTAAAAACATTTAAAACATTAAATGCAAAGTACATGTTAGGACGTGCACTCACATTATATTCTCACCTCTCGTCTAACTGTGCACTCCTAACGCAATTACCCATCTATAACTACCCTTACCACTAGCTAAGTGACAACGTATCTAGCTAGGCTGCCAAAGGTTCTACCCATAATACTTGGTTCCATTAGCATAATAACGCTCTTAATTAAATAGGGTTTTAACGTAAACTCAGTTACTAAATATGCCATTGATATAACTATCAGATAACTTGTTATATTTCTCGAAACAATACCGTAATACAGTTACAACATTAACATGAGGATTCCCATTAATTAAATGTATATTATTCACATCATAAATAGACGATACAAGCACCCCGCAATCTAAGCTGTAGTTCACACATACTCTGCTATCCATCCCGGTACATCACGTACATAAGGATCACATATTCCGAATCTCTCAGGAATAGTTCAGATAACACAAATCACAAATAGTGGAGGCGAACATAGTCACCATCACATGGGTCACGCACATACCTACGCTCCCATGGTCAGCGGACTTATTAATGTCACAATAAGTCTTTCTATGACCTATGTTCATCAAGGTACCAGTCTATATCCCCCCCGTAGGCACACAAGGATTAGAGGGTCCTAAGCGAACGTAACCTCCCGTGATAGCAAGTATGGTAGGTATGTCATACAAACAATCTATATACTAATACTAAGTAAACACACATCTTAGTAATACCGTATTTTAATCGTAGTACATATCGCATTCTCGTACTAACTAATTATCACAACTTATTTTATTCCGGTTCATAATTATACGCGCTATAATTCATCCTCACATCGTAGTAGTCACTCACGTCTCAACCCAAATGATTCATTGAATATAACTCTCGTATATGATTTACTCATCCCAACAACCCAAAAGTCCCAAATCAATCACTATTTCATCAAAGGGATGCTAACTCTACCCTTGAACCATCTCCCGGAATTCCAAAAGTCAAAACAGTCCAAAAAGGGTCAAACTGTCAACTCGTTAGAAGTCTCGTTCGAACGAGGCTTCGAACGAGTTTGGACTGTCAGGTCGTTAGAAGTCTCGTTCGAACGAGGCTGTTCGAACGAGATCCCAGTTCATTCGAACGAACTGACCCTTCTAACGATATCTCGTTCGAACGAGATATCGAAAGAAAATCCTTCTCGTTAATAACGACTGGTCAACTCGTTAGAAGCTCGTTCGAACGACCTGGGGGCTGCTTCTAACGAGATGCCAGTTTCGGCCCAGAATTTCCCAAAAATCGTTTTTCACCATTTTTACTCCTCAAACCTCTTCTAAAATTCGTTCCCACAATATATTGAGTTCTCTAATCATCCTCAAACATGTTAAGGGGCTATACTAACATCATTAAAGGGTTTGATATCATCTAAACATCATTAAATCACAATTTCTACATTAATTCCCAATTTTCTTCAAGAACATAAACCCTAACTTTTTCTCATCATAAATTCCCAGATTTTAAATTCGTTTATGCATCACCTAGATATGAAATCTCCGAAATTAAATCTCCCAACAATGTTTCTACATGCAAACCTATCCCAACATCCAATAATAACTTCAAATTTCATGGGTTTTCTTTTAATCTTTCAAGAACAATCAAGATTCTTTCAATTTCTAACATGGAAAAGACATTCTTCGAATTTAAATGAAATAAAGTCACTTGCCTTGGTTTGATTTCTGGTTTTGATGTAGGTTTGATGAAGTTTCTGCAGAGCTTCCTCTCTCTCTCTCTCCTTCTCCAAGCTTTCTTCTCCAAAAGGCTATGGTGGCTAGGGTTTGCTTTGGGGAACTTATGAAAACCTAATTTTAATAAACCTCCGTAGCTTGTTGGGTTAATAAGGGTTGGTTGGGGTCAATCCTTATCAGATTACAACTCTCAATTTTCGTCACTTTTAATTACCCAAAAATACCAATTTACTAAAATACCCTTTAAGTTACCGGTATGGTCTAAAATTACCCCGGGATCCAAACTATACCCCCGGCTAGTGTTTTCTGACTATCTCGACCCTTCCGGGCGCGTTGGCGCACTCAAAACGACCATATGGATTATAGATTTTTAATTTACTTTTATTAACAAAATATTATACCGTGACGCGGCGGTCCCACGCGTCTCAACAAAATTTCTAAAATGCCGTATATAAATCTCACGACAAATTTTATAATACCAAATACATATATAATCATATGTGTACATAATCAAATACCAATTCGCATCTCATTAGTATTTATAACCCGGATTAATTTCCAATTAATACGCAATTTAATTAATTAATCCCAAAAATAAATATAGCCAAAAGTACGGGGTATTACATACTTCCCCCCTAATAACTGAATTTCGTCCCGAAATTCGAAACTAGAAAGTACCTGCTAAAAATAACTCTGGATAACGTTCGCGCATATCATCCTCGCGCTCCCATGTGGACTCCTCGACGTTGTGATGTCGCCACTGAACACGTACTAACGGGACTATCTTTGACCGTAGTTTCCTCTCGCTTCGGTCCAAAATAGCAATCGGCCCTTCCTCATAAGAGCTATCCGGCTGGAGATCGATGTCCTCCACAGCAATGTGAGAATGAGCCAAATCATCCCTAAGGTATTTCCTCAGCGAGGAAATATGGAACACGTCGTGAATCCGATGCAAATGCTCCGGTAACCCGAGTCTATACGCAACCGGTCCGATCCGCTCAATAATAGGAAACGGCCCCACATACCTCGGTGCCAACTTCCCCTTCTTCCCGAAACGCATAATCCCCTTCATAGGAGATACCCTGAGCAAAACCTGGTCCCCCACTTGGAACTCCCTGAAAAACCTCTTTGCATCAGCATAACTCTTCTGCCTGTCTTGAGCTACCCGAATGCGACTTCGAATCAACTCAATCCTTGCCGAAGTATCCTGAATAACTTCCGGCCCAAGCAGTTTGTTGTCCCCCACCTCCAACCAACATGCTGGGGAACGACAAGGCCTACCGTACAATGCCTCAAACGGAGCCATGCCAATCGTGAACTGATAGGAGTTGTTGTAAGCAAACTCCACCAGTGGAAGGGGAACTGTTCCCATCCACCCCCGAAGTCAATAATGCACATGCGGAGCATGTCTTCTAACATCTGATTGGTGCGCTCTGTCTGCCCATCAGTCTGCGGATGATAAGCCGTACTCAACCGCAATTCCGTGCCCATGGCCTCCTGGAAACTCTCCCAAAACCGCGAAACAAATATCTTGTCTCTGTCAGACACGATATTCAGGGGCACACCGTGAAGTCTCATAATCTCTGAAATGAAGAGCTGGGCATACTGACCCGTAGTGTAATCAGTCCTTACGGGTAAGAAGTGAGCGACCTTGGACAACCTGTCCATAATTACCCAAACGGAGTCGTGGCCCCTCTGCGACGTAGGCAACCCCGTGATAAAGTCCATGGATATGCTCTCCCACATCCACACCGGAACCTCCAACGGCTGTAGCAATCCTGCTGGTCTCTGATGATCCACTTTTACAAGCTGACAAGTGGCGCATTTCGAGACAAACTCAGCGATATCTTTCTTCATACCGCTCCACCAATACTGCCGTCTCATGTCTTGGTACATTTTGTCCCCTCCGGGATGTACCGCGAACCGTGAGCCGTGCGACTCTGCCATCACATCGTGCCGCAATTCTTCCCCTTCCGGAACTACCAATCTCCCATTGAAGCGCAATCCCCCGTCTGAGCTAACGGTATAGGACTCGGCTCCCTCTGCTAGCAATCGGACTATTTGCTCCTGACAGAACGTGTCATTAGCCTGTGCCCGTACTACCTTCGTGACAATCTGCGGGGTAACGGTCATCACAGACATGAAAGATCGGGCCACTGCATCTTGGTGTCCCAATTCCTTCCACTTAGCTTTCCACACCTCTGCCACCTCATCTGCTGGCCTACGGCTCAACGCGTCTGCTACTACGTTAGCCTTACCCGGGTGGTACTGGATGTCGAACTGGTAGTCCTTCACAAATTCAAGCCACCTACGCTGCCGCATATTCAATTCCTTTTGCGTGAACAGGTACTGTAGTGACTTGTGGTCCGTAAACAGCTGAAACTTCTCCCCCAAAAGATAGTGCCTCCAAATCCGTAAGGCAAATACCACTGCCGCCAACTCCAAATCATGTGTGGGGTAATTCTTCTCATGAGGCTTAAGCTTACGGGAAGCATAAGCTATGGCCTGTCTCTCCTGCTGCAAAACACCTCCAAGCCCTTGCAAAGATGCGTCGGTGTAAACCAAATACTCAACTCCCGGTCTCGGCAATGCTAACACAGGTGCTGAGGTCAATTTGTCCTTCAATTCATCGAATGCCAACTGACAGGCATCACTCCAGATGTATGGCACACCCTTACGAGTAAGATGTGTCAAAGGACCTGCTATCTCCGAGAAACCCCGAATAAACCTCCTGTAGTACCCTGCTAGTCCCAAGAAACTACGAATCTCCGTTGGTGTCGTGGGCTGTCCCCACTCCCTCACCGCTGATACCTTTCCTGGATCAACAGATATTCCCTGGTCGGAAATAATGTGACCCAAGAACTGGACTTCCTTTAGCCAAAACCCGCACTTCTCATATTTTGCATACAGCTCGTTCTGACGAAGTGTCTGCAAAACCTGCCTCAAATGCTCGGCGTGTTCCTCCTCTGTCTGAGAGTAAACCAGGATATCATCAATGAAGACAATGACAAACTGGTCTAAGAAGTCCCTGAACACTCTGTTCATCAAGTCCATAAACACTGCTGGAGCGTTGGTCAAGCCGAAAGGCATAACCCGAAATTCATAAGAACTATATCTCGACAAGAACGCAGTCTTCGAGACATCCTCCTCCCTGATACGCAACTGATGGTAACCTGACCTCAAGTCAATCTTCGAGAAGAAAGAAGCTCCTCTCAACTGGTCGAATAAGTCATCGATTCGAGGCAACGGATACTTATTCCGTATCGTGACCTTATTCAACTCTCGGTAGTCCACGCACAATCTCAGTGAACCATCCCTCTTCTTCACAAACAAAACTGGAGCACCCCAAGGTGAGGTACTCCTGCGAATAAAGCCCTGCCCTAACAGCTGCTCTATCTGATCCCGTAACTCCCGCATTTCAGCCGGAGCCATACGGTACGGTGCACGTGCTATAGGTCTCGTACCCGGTAGCAAATCAATAACGAAATCTATCTCTCGACTGGGTGGTAAGCCTGGTATCTCCTGAAATACATCTGAATACTCCCTGACAACCGGGATCGAATCCAAAGGAATCACAACCTCCTTAGAGGTATCCTCCTCTATATAGTACAGATGAGCGGTCGATCCTCCCTCTGGGCGAGGCATCGCCACCACAAACATCTCTTGCCCCGGAATGGCAAAAACAATGCTCCCGCTGAAGCAATCAATCATGGCCCTATAAGCTACGAGCCAATCCATACCGATGATCACATCGTGAACATGCATGTCTAACACTAACATGTCCGCAGGCAATACCAAACCACCAACCTCTACCCCGACTCCCCGGCATATAAAGAAAATAAGTGACCCACTCCCTAATGGTGAGTCGACACACGTCACTGTGCTCTCTGCCGTAGCTAACAATCCTAAAGCTTTCGTGAAATGTGTAGCAATAAAACAGTGTGTAGCACCCGTATCAAATAACACCCGACCCATAGTGCCATGGATAGGAAACGTACCCTCGATCGCGGGCGGTGCCTGTGGAACTGCAGCCTGGTGAACGTTGTAGACACGTCCATACTGTAGCTGCCCCTGCTGAGCTGGGACTGCTGGAATGGGTGGCAATGCTGCCATCTGTGGCGGTGCAGTAAGAGCGGCGGGAAACATAGGTCTCTGTGGCTCCTGGCGAGCACCCTGCTGCTGCTGCTGCGGGGCCCTGCCCCTATCAGGACAATCCTGCTTCTTATGGCCAGTCTTGCCACAAGTAAAGCACTTCCCTGGGAAGTTCCCTCCCCTCTGCCCCTGCTGTCCCCGGCCCTGGTGGCCGTTACCATTCCTCCCTTGGCCCTGCTGGCCCTGATGGAACTGCTGTCCATTCTGCCCCTGTTGGCCCTGATGGCCGTTTGGACCCTGATGGCCCTGGCGGAAACCTCCCTGTCCCTGCCTGTAGTTCCCTGACCGAAACCTCTTATTGTCCCCCTGCTGGGTACCCTGCTCAGTCTGTCTCTGCCCCTGACCGGTTTGTGCCCCGCTGGCACCATGTCCTCCAGTCCTGCCCTGATGGCTAGACTCCCCTGACCGCTTGCCCTCGGCCATATGAAAACGGTGGTCCTGGCAGTGTAGTAATGCAGCGTTAACCACATCAGAATACGTGGCCAACGATAGGTTCCCTAGCAGATGCTGACGGATCCTCCAATTCAACCCATCAGTGAACTTCTCTATCTTCTTCTTCTCTGTTGGAATCTCGTCTGGAACGATATTCAACAGGTTAGTGAACTCGGCCTCATACTCGGCCACTGTCTTGCCCTCTTGCTTCAAACTCATCAGCTTCCTCCTCATCTCTGTATGAACTGCGGATGGAAAGTACTTGCGGTCGAACCGCACCCAGAACTCCTGAATCGTGAGGGTATCCCTCTCCTCCGCGGTGGTAATAGACTCCCACCACTGCAGTGCAGATCCAACTAGCTTGAAAGTAGCTAGCACCTGTTTCTGAACATCAGTGCACTCATGCATCCTCAAATGCCTCTGCATGTCCTTCCTCCATTGGCTCGAGATAACCATATCTGAGCTTCCAGCAAACTCTGGTGGATGCGCTTTCTGAAAAGCGTCACGTACACGTTCCCAAGCAGACGGGAATGCATTAACCTGTACTGGCGCGGCAACCGGCGCCTGCGGTGGTGCCTGCTGAATCACGACAATCGCGGCATTTACCGCTTGGGCTACTATAGCAGCAACCTCAGTGGCGTTCAACATGCCCTGAACTGGAGCGGGCTGGGGTTCGGGCGTAGCATTCCTGGGAACTCGTCGTGCACGTCGTGGAGGCATCTGAAATAAGAACAAGGTTTATAAGTTCGCGGTTTATAAACTTAAAATAGCTGAAGAACGAAGCATACACAATAAGAGTACAACAGTCCTAAAATATAGGGCTCTATATCAAAGAAACGTAGCGGAAACATAATAGCCGTACAGATCCTAAAGGACACTAGAACCTGATGCTCTGATACCACCTGTGACACCCCGACTAATTAAACACCGGGTAGCTACTCCTTTATAAAATTAATTCAAAATGCCAAGTTGGCTCAGTTAATAGCATCACTGTCGAAAACGTTTTATATTTACTAACCACCTAATATTTAAAAAGTAAGTGCCAAATTTTATTAAATATGATTAACATGCAACAAGAGTAATGAATAACTAAATAACACCATTCACCATACTGAAGTAAAATGAATAACCATCACAATATGTAAATAAAACCTGGAGGAAAAACTCCTCAATACAAATCCCACAACTGATAAGTAAACTGAAATAAATAACTAAAACTGATTATTGAGCAATACATGCTGGAGTCTGAAAACTGAAATGTAAAAGATGCTCTAAATAGGAATGGGCAACATGCCCTACAACTGATAGATAGTGACTCTGGAATCCAAAAGATGGAAGCGTCTATGAACAAATCCCTGTAGCTTCCACAAGCAGCTACAGCTCGTCACCTGAATGAGTACCTATGCTTGGTGTCCTTGTGGCTGGGCACCTAAAATGGTTTTACAAGAAAAAGATTTGAAAAGCAAATGGGTCAGAGCCCGAATGTGTTATATTTTAAAAACCTGCAAGTGCTTTAAAAACATTTAAAACATTAAATGCAAAGTACATGTTAGGACGTGCACTCACATTATATTCTCACCTCTCGTCTAACTGTGCACTCCTAACGCAATTACCCATCTATAACTACCCTTACCACTAGCTAAGTGACAACGTATCTAGCTAGGCTGCCAAAGGTTCTACCCATAATACTTGGTTCCATTAGCATAATAACGCTCTTAATTAAATAGGGTTTTAACGTAAACTCAGTTACTAAATATGCCATTGATATAACTATCAGATAACTTGTTATATTTCTCGAAACAATACCGTAATACAGTTACAACATTAACATGAGGATTCCCATTAATTAAATGTATATTATTCACATCATAAATAGACGATACAAGCACCCCGCAATCTAAGCTGTAGTGCACACATACTCTGCTATCCATCCCGGTACATCACGTACATAAGGATCACATATTCCGAATCTCTCAGGAATAGTTCAGATAACACAAATCACAAATAGTGGAGGCGAACATAGTCACCATCACATGGGTCATGCACATACCTACGCTCCCATGGTCAGCGGACTTATTAATGTCACAATAAGTCTTTCTATGACCTATGTTCATCAAGGTACCAGTCTATATCCCCCCCGTAGGCACACAAGGATTAGAGGGTCCTAAGCGAACGTAACCTCCCGTGATAGCAAGTATGGTAGGTATGTCATACAAACAATCTATATACTAATACTAAGTAAACACACATCTTAGTAATACCGTATTTTAATCGTAGTACATATCGCATTCTCGTACTAACTAATTATCACAACTTATTTTATTCCGGTTCATAATTATACGCGCTATAATTCATCCTCACATCGTAGTAGTCACTCACGTCTCAACCCAAATGATTCATTGAATATAACTCTCGTATATGATTTACTCATCCCAACAACCCAAAAGTCCCAAATCAATCACTATTTCATCAAAGGGATGCTAACTCTACCCTTGAACCATCTCCCGGAATTCCAAAAGTCAAAACAGTCCAAAAAGGGTCAAACTGTCAACTCGTTAGAAGTCTCGTTCGAACGAGGCTTCGAACGAGTTTGGACTGTCAGGTCGTTAGAAGTCTCGTTCGAACGAGGCTGTTCGAACGAGATCCCAGTTCGTTCGAACGAACTGACCCTTCTAACGATATCTCGTTCGAACGAGATATCGAACGAAAATCCTTCTCGTTAATAACGACTGGTCAACTCGTTAGAAGCTCGTTCGAACGAGCTCATTCGAACGACCTGGGGGCTGCTTCTAACGAGATGCCAGTTTCGGCCCAGAATTTCCCAAAAATCGTTTTTCACCATTTTTACTCCTCAAACCTCTTCTAAAATTCGTTCCCACAATATATTGAGTTCTCTAATCATCCTCAAACATGTTAAGGGGCTATACTAACATCATTAAAGGGTTTGATATCATCTAAACATCATTAAATCACAATTTCTACATTAATTCCCAATTTTCTTCAAGAACATAAACCCTAACTTTTTCTCATCATAAATTCCCAGATTTTAAATTCGTTTATGCATCACCTAGATATGAAATCTCCGAAATTAAATCTCCCAACAATGTTTCTACATGCAAACCTATCCCAACATCCAATAATAACTTCAAATTTCATGGGTTTTCTTTTAATCTTTCAAGAACAATCAAGATTCTTTCAATTTCTAACATGGAAAAGACATTCTTCGAATTTAAATGAAATAAAGTCACTTGCCTTGGTTTGATTTCTGGTTTTGATGTAGGTTTGATGAAGTTTCTGCAGAGTTTCCTCTCTCTCTCTCTCCTCCTCCAAGCTTTCTTCTCCAAAAGGCTATGGTGGCTAGGGTTTGCTTTGGGGAACTTATGAAAACCTAATTTTAATAAACCTCCGTAGCTTGTTGGGTTAATAAGGGTTGGTTGGGGTCAATCCTTATCAGATTACAACTCTCAATTTTCGTCACTTTTAATTACCCAAAAATACCAATTTACTAAAATACCCTTTAAGTTACCGGTATGGTCTAAAATTACCCCGGGATCCAAACTATACCCCCGGCTAGTGTTTTCTGACTATCTCGACCCTTCCGGACGCGTTGGCGCACTCAAAACGACCATACGGATTATAGATTTTTAATTTACTTTTATTAACAAAATATTATACCGTGACGCGGCGGTCCCACGCGTCTCAACAAAATTTCTAAAATGCCGTATATAAATCTCACGATAAATTTTATAATACCAAATACATATATAATCATATGTGTACATAATCAAATACCAATTCGCATCTCATTAGTATTTATAACCCGGATTAATTTCCAATTAATACGCAATTTAATTAATTAATCCCAAAAATAAATATAGCCAAAAGTACGGGGTATTACAGACTCATAAAAGGAGGTGTTATCAGACTAAAAATAATTTGAAGTGAAGATGAAATAAAAAATGGGGGATCAAACTTCTCAAACCCTAAGAAGTTCAGACGAGACTAATGATTTATATGATGATGACAGTGTCGACTAAGATATAACTCAGAATCCTTAGCAAACTGATGTGTATTAATAACCAGATGAAGAAGCTGGACCTAGTGAAATGGAAGTATTAACTCCACAATCAAAACTCAAAAGGTTAATAAGGATCTAAAAGTCAAATCGCAAATATGCCAACATAGACATAACAGAATAAATAATTGAGAAAGAATATGAGTTATTTGAAGAAGCATCACAAATTTCTGATTGGATTAAATCCGTGGAAGAAGAAATTGACACGCTAGAGAAAAATCAGACTTGTGATCTGGTGCTAAAGACAAGAGATGTGAACTTCATATCTTGGAAGTGGGTTTACAAGATAAAGTGTCATCCAGATGGGTCAATCGAGAGGTACAAGTAACGGTTGGTAACTCGTAGTTTCTCTCAATATGAAGTACTAGACTACGATGACGATGTCAAAAATTACAATCGTACTAGTTTTAGTAATGCTTATAGGTAATAAAGACTATAACTTATGGCATATGGATATGCAAAATTCTTTTCGTCATGGAGAGTTGGATCAGAAATAATATAAGTGTAAGCTATGAAAAGATAACTACATATTTAGATGAGCACCCAGGGCATGGTATGGTAATATTGTTGAATTCCTAACACAAAAGTAGTTATTCAGTAAAACCTTCAGATTCTAGCCTATTTGTCAAAGCTAATAAAAGAAAGGTACTTATCCTGCTAGTATATGTGGTTGATTTAATCATAACCGGTAATAATGAGGCAGAGATTCTTCTGACAAAGGGGAATTTATCAGTCCATTTTTAAATGAAGGAACTTAGACTGATCAAGTACTTTATTTATCTAGAGGTTGATTGCACACACGCGAGAATATTTCTCTGTTAGCAAAAATATTCCAAAGATTTATTGAAGAGGCTCAAAATGTTTGAATATAGACTGACTTTGATGTTGATCAAACCAATGGATAAAATTATGCACATGAAGGAAAAGATTTGGAAGATGCGATTATCTATCGACAATTGGTAGGTAGTCTGGTCAACTTAACCTTAACTTGACCTGACATTTCTTATATAGTTAGTGTTATGAATTGGTATATGAAAAATCCAAATAAGAGTTATTTGGATGCAGTTCAACGAATACTAAGATATGGAAGGAGTACAATTAATTGTGCTCTTTTTTACAATAAAGGTGAATACTGCAAGTTGGTTAGTTTTGTGATAGTGACAATACAGGAGATCATGACATCAAGAGATCAATAACTTGTTATGTGTTTAAACTTGGTTCCAAAAAGATTTCTTAGTGTAGCAAGAGACAACTGACAGTAACATTATAAACCATAGAAGTTGAGTATCAACCACTAGAAATGGAAACTCAAGAGAGTATATGGCTGGTACAGTTGATGAATGATCTACATCAATCAGTAGATTATGCAATTATGTTGTACTATGACAACCAGTTGGCAATTCATTTGGCATAGATCTAGATCTTTCTTGCAAGAACTACACATGTTAAAGTGAACTACCACTTTAGCAAATATAAGGTTATGTCAGAAGAGATTACGATGAAAAATATCAAGACGGATGATTAAGTTGCATACTTGTTCACAAAAGGTTTAAGTATTGACAAGCTTGGAAATTTTTATCGTCAGCTCGACTTAATAAAGACAATAGTAACAAAATTCAGAGGGATTGTTGATAATCAATGTCATCCCACATAAGATCATTAGGTGGCGTTAACACTGAGTGGATAAGTTTGGTCATATCTGATGAAGTTTATTAGAGTGAGCCTTGTAGGATATCAACTTGAAATTAGGTTGATACATATGTGGCTTTAATTGTTCTTTATTTTTTTAATGTATGATCTGAAATGTATTTACCAAACTATGTATGTCACACCTCAAACCCATATCCATTCTAATCATTCCTTTTATAATAATTAAATAATAATCTTCAGCCAGATGAAATATAATTCGTATAATAATTATCATGCATAATATAAACAACAAACATAATCTTATTCTCTATAGCAAAACGTAATTAACATCAGAGTTATAATTAAGTAGACATATAGTACTATGATTAACTATTAGAATAAGCAAATCAAACCACTTTAACTTAATATATATAATGTATGAGTGTAATAAAACCATCAGTATGATAATAATAATAATAAAAAAAAAAAATAATAATAATAATAATAATAATAATAATAATAATAATAATAATAATAATAATAATAATAATAATAATAATAATAATAATAATAATAAAAATCAAATATCTAAACCCTAACTCTCTCTAATTGTGCGACTCTCAAAATCACCGATCATATGGTGTCCTAGCTGGCAGTAATATAAACTTGCAAAATGTTAAAATAGAACATTAAGTTATAAAGCTTAGTGAGATACTCCTTCCTTGTAATAACACAATACTTTTATATCAAATCTTTGGATATAAAATCCAAGCAATCCTTCCCATTAAGGCAATAACACATCCCAGAACAGAAGTTCCAAAAAATTCTTTTCATAAGGCAAAACAAATCATTGGATCTTTGTCCAATTCCAAACCTAGATCATAAGACCCAACTAATCCTGGATATTTGAATATCCAAACAAATCTTGAATACCAAAGTATTCAAACCAATCCCCTCTTATAGCTATATTCATATCCATCGTATCATTTACATATATATATATATATATATATATATATATATATATATATATATATATATATATATATATATATATGAAATGATCATTAGTACACTCCCCTCGATAACTTAATGGGCTTTTCCTTTGCCTTTCTCCGGCACTTGTTCAACCTGTTCTTCTTTTTTCCACTCCTTCATATAATATTAGTATAATAATAAAAATATTAATAATTAGGAGAATAAATGAAATGTAATCCAATTCATAAGAACTATATGATCCCATTCAAATCATTAATCATAAATGCAATTATATCTAAATTCATGTTAAGATATTTAACATATCTAAATCATGGGATAAATCATAATCAACCATTTCAATTCAACAATGTAAATTACAAACTCATAGTTAATCAATATCCTCACTATATCTTAAGAAGATATGGAACCTGAAGTACCTTATACTCTTGACTCACTTGAGTCTACATTGTATAAGTGCTCATCTAGTTTGGAAATTGTGACAAAATTAGAGTCCCATTCCCTAGATACCAAAGAGCCTTAGAATCTTCTTCTTAAGCCACACTTGATTCATTTGAAGGTATAATGCTCAATCGCACACACTAGGGTTGCATACATTGTCCATATATTGCATTAATTGATTATGTGTGTGTTGTGTGTGGTTAATCCCATTTAAATTGATTTTAATAATTGTTAGGGAATTTTTAATAATTTTTAAATGATTTTTTTAATTAAAACATGGTTTATAAAACTTTTGGGGTCATTCTGTAATTACTGTTATTATCTTTTTATACCTGAATGTTTGATTGGGTAGAATCCGAATGCGCTTGAGAATTTAGGGCGCGTGTGTAATTATTTTGAAAACACGCATGTGTGAGCTCATCTGGGCCTTACACCTGTCAGCATTATATCGGACTAATCTGTGTTTGTTGGTAGACTCATATCTTGTACATGATCTTAGCCTTTAGATCAATTCAATCAACAATCTGCATGTGTTTTATCCCAATCCCTGTGAACCTCTCTAGACCTATCAGCGTGCATTTAAATCACCGTTGATGATAAACCATTGGATCAAAGTCAAAAGGACAAGACCAAATCTCAGCCTTTAGATTTGCATAAAACTTCTTGATCCTGCCTAGCCTACTATCTAAGGAGGCTTACCCTCAGCATTTGGGAACTTTTGGCTGTTTGTCTAAATAGAGAGAGAAGATGGAGAGAGAGAAGAGAGAAATCAGAGAGAAACCCTAACCCATTTCAAACCCTAAACTCATTTTTCTTAAACAGTTTATCCCAAACACTATTCATGTATGTTTGAGTGTGTTGTTGGTGGGGGGTTTGAAGGTTGTTTGAGGTTTTATCCTCTGAGATCGAGATCTTATTTCCATCTTAGACATTTCAAGTTAGATCTCTATTTCTTTTTTATAGAAACTGTAGATCTGGCTATTGCATGTCATATTACACTTAGATCTACATTATTTAGTTTCTCATCTTAAGAAAACACATTTGTTGATTAATGTTCTGTAAATGTTTTTCAAAACGTTAAAATCAACAAATCTATTTTTTATTTCTAGTTATTATGAAACAAGACTGTTGACCTAGTTGGAATCGCAATTTGCGGTTTTTAATTTCAAAACCCTCTGAAATTTATTAAGACCTTGAACCATCTTTCGAGAAAGGTAGCCTTGGATTACGAGATTATTTAAAAGGTCAAATAAAGTCTTTTTATTTCTAAAGAAGAGAGAAACTGAAAACAACATCATTTAGATCTGATATATAATTTGTTAGGACTTGTTTATATAAATAAGTGTGTGTGTGTGTGTGCATGCATGTGCTAGAACACTTTCACAAACACTGGTCACACTACAACACAAAAGTGTTGCCTATAGGATCTTGAATCTACAAGAGTCGACGTAAAGACTGGAATAAAGTGGAGAAGTTACCAAACTGGGAAAGCAACATCAACATAAGATATGCGGAGAAGTTAGAATCAAACCAGTGGGTACATATTCTTAACTTGTATAGGTCTGTTTTGTGTGCATGTGTGTTATATAGTTTGTAACTTGTATATTTTGTTTTAATGGATTTTTGGTTTGTGACTTAGAAGTCACCGTGGATGTTTCCACAGTTGGGTGAGGTTTTACCACGTTAAAAATGCCTTGTCCTTAATCTTTCTACATCTCCTCATCTCATTCTTGATGGTGTGCTTATTTAAACCTTTTAGTTTTGTTTTTCAAAACTAGTTAACTAAGATTGAACAAATCTCGTGCATGTTTTATTAAACACATCTTGTGATTATTATATTTTGATTTAAAGAAAAGAGTTTCTTCAAAAAACAATTCGGAGTTACTTAAATAATTTAATCTTGTATTAAACGACCTAAGTAACACTTTTTCAATTGGTATCAGAGCTTTGGAAATTTTCTTTAAAGATCTTGTGTTTTTGAAATTATTTTCTTAAAATCAAATAATAGACGAGAAAAATAAAAGATTTGGTAACTTGACCACACCTCCTCTCTTTGATGGAAACAACTTTGCTTACGGGAAAGTAAGGATGGTTTCTTTCATACAAGGAACCTTACGAGATGATGTCTGGGATATTTTTGAAAATGGTTATACTTGTCCTACTAAACTAGCCACTGAAGGAAGCAATGAGAGGATTAAGAAAGAATTAAGCAAATTCACTCAAGAAGAGAAGCAAGTTTCTCGAAACAATAACAAAGGCAAAAATGCCATTTTTATGTCTATAAATGAACATGAGTTCAAAAGGTTCTCATCTTGTGCCACTTTTAAGGAAGCTTGGGATACACTGGTTACTACATGAAGGTGACATAAGAGTTAAGGCTGCTAAAACACAGATGCTTATCCGGCTGTATAACTCTTTAATCATGTCTGACTCTGAGTCATTTGATGACTTTTACATGAATTTGACTGATATTATGACCAAACTGCATGCTAATGGGATAACTTATTATAGACATGAAATTGGCTCTAAAATTCTAAGATCATTACCACAAAGATTTGATAACAAAAGATATGCTATTGAGGAAATGAGTGATTAAAATCTCACTCTTGAATTACTCAGTAGTAAACTGAGAACTATGGAAATGGAATTAGAATTTAAGAAACAATTCACCCAGTCCCATCGAAAACATACTAGTTCCAATTTGAGTTTTTCCTCTAAGCTGATGAAACCTAATCTTAGTATTCCCAATAATGACTCTAATGAGGAATGTGATATAGATAGTTTGGATAATCAAATTGCCTTGATGTCAAAACAGTTTAAGAAAATTGTCAAATTTAGAAATAAAATGGCAAACAGACAAGGCAAGCGAAATTATCCAACTCTGTCTAACCACAAACCTCATGAGAAAGGTCAAGAAAAACATCACAAGGACATTCATACGAGACCTAACAAAGACTTCAAAAATATTGAATGTTTTAGATGTGATAAATTGGGTCATATAGCACAAGACTGTAGAGTTAAACTAAACACGACCAATAAACATATTCGGGCCAACATCTGCAAGACATGGGATGATTCAAGTGATTCTGAAAATGAGGAACCTGGATCATCTTATGCTTTTGATCCTTGCATGTATTTGTTTGCCAAGATAGTCTATAATAATGATATGCATATGCCTATGTATAAGAAATATGTTAGTAGCTTTACCTCTATTGTTATGCACCATGCTGCTACTGGTTTAGATGCTTTAATTTCTGAGAACAATGCTAGTTCTACAGTGGGGTGTGAGAGTCAAAGGGAAAGCGATAATGACGATGTCAATGTGTGTGTGAGTTCAAGAAATGAATCCTTAGGGGTCACTTCACACACTTCACTTTGTGATTCTGACACTTAAGATCTCCCTGATATTCACATACGTTATGCCAAGACTCTCAAGAAAAGCACTAGACTAGAGAAGACTGTGAAAGATCTCACTAAGAAACTAGAAGAACTAAGTATGATGGTTAAACTTAACGCTGAGGAGTATACTACCCAATGTCAAACTCATGAGAATGAAGTCAAAACTTTTGATCAAAAATTAAAGATTTTGATTGAAATGAATAAAACTCTGGAGAAAAAATATAAAAGGACATTAGAATTGGAACAAGATAAAGAAAAGACTGCATCTATTTTCAAAAAAATTGCAAAATTTGAAAATAATTCCAACTATTTTGATGGTTTTGTTGCTGATTCAAAAACCAATTCTGATGATAAAACTGAAATAGGGTTTTGCCCAAATTTAAAGACACAAACTAAAAACTTTGAATCAATCAAGTTTGTGTCAGGAGGAAAAGACTTATAGAAACATGCCCAGACTTTCATTCCTTAAAAGATGAGTTTGATGAAAAACAACAAAAGTTTGATATTGGGGAATCAAGTTACTTTAAGTGTGATAATCAACCTAAGGCTAAATACATCTGCCCCCTGATTAGGAAGAGTGTTTCTTCATTCCAAACTGTACTCCTTAGGAATAAGATTCAACATCAAAATTCCATGAAACCTATGTTTAGAGACTTTCCTAAGGAGATACCCTCTTCAAGAAATCTATATTGCTCTTACTGTGACATATACGGTCATTCTTTTGAAGGTTGCTACTCTAGACGTTTAGTAAGACCTGTCTGTAATACTCCTCTATAGAAGAACTTTAACCACTCTAGGAGAAGCCGTAACAAATATGTCATTCCTAGACAACCAGACAAAAACTCTAACTATAGAAAGAGAAAGACCAAACCTAAAAGATCATTTCCAAGAAGGACAACAAGGCACTTTCCTAAACCAAATGCTCATATTTTCCATAAAATTCAAACTCATGCGCAAAACATTTTTCAACAAAAATCTAATGGTCGCAAATTTTATTAAATGAGAGCAAATATGCGCAAACAAAAAATAAGATTTGTTTGGGTTAGAAAAGATGACCTATTGCCCCAAATGAAGTGTAACATTGTGATTACTGCTTTAAAAGTTGAACACACTCCCTCTGGTTGGTATTTAGACTCTGGGTATTCAAAGCACATGACTGGTGATGATACAAAACTTTTAAACAAAACTAGCTTTGCTGGGGGAAAAGTCATTTTTGGTGATGGTGTATCATCTCAAATCATTGGTAAAGGAACACTCCAAGAAAAAGGAATGCCTGTTCTTGAAAATGTTCTTCTAGTAAAAGGTCTTAAGGCTAATCTACTTAGTATTTTGCAATTTTGTGACTCAAATCATACTGTCACCTTTTCAAAGAATAATTGCAAAATTTGAACATGAAAAAGGTGAGTGCATAATTATATGACTCAGGACTCCTGACAATTGTTATACTATCTAAAACAGTATTGAGGTCTGTATCATTTCTAGAATGGATGATAATGAAATATGGCATAATCGAATAGGTAACATAAATTACGATAGCCTTAGTAGATTGTCTTCACAAGAAATAGTTAGAGGAATTCCAAAGATCAAACCTATTTCTAACATTGTCTATGGATCATGTCAGGAGGGAAAAAATGTTAAAGAACCTCATAAAAAGGTTAAAGATATCCTTTCCTCTAAACCCTTGGAGCTCATCCATATGGACCTAATGGGTCCTTCTCGAACTGTTAGTCTGTGTGGACATAGTTACATTCTGGTTATGGTTGATGACTTCACCAGGTTTACTTTGGTAGCCTTCTTAAAACAAAAGTCTGACACTTTCAGAAATTTTTTTAAAATCTTACTTAGTATTGAAAATGAGAAGGACACTCAAGTAATAGAATTCGTAGTGATAGAGGTGGAGAATTCATAGATACCGGTGTTATAGAGTACTGTGACTATAATGATTACAAACATGAATTTAGTGCTCCTAAGACTCCTCAACAAAATGGAATTGCTGAGAGAAATAATTGTACCCTTCAAGAGATGGCACGTGTTATGATTCATGCCAAGTGTTTACCTAAATATTTTTGGGAAGAATCTATTCGTACTGCTTGTCACATTATTAATAGGGTCTATCTTAGGAAGAATTCTAAACAAACTATTTACAAACTATGGTATGGGAAAAATCCCAATCTTAAATACCTTAGAACCTTTGGTAGTACGTGTTATGTCTGCAAAGACAGAGAACACTTATCCAAATTTGAGACTCGTGGAGATAAGGCTATCTTCCTAGGATATTCTCTTGACACTAGAGCGTACCGTGTCTATAATCTTTACACAAATACCTTAATATAATCCATAAACGTTATTGTAAGTGACACTACTATTGAGAGTAAGATTGGAAAACCAACTACTGTGGAAGAGTCTGAAAATGTTTTAGAAAATGACTCTCCAGAAATAGATGATTCTTTACCAATTGAGACACCTAAAGTACCTAACTGGGTTTCTAAAGATCATCCCACAGATAATATTTTTGGTAACCCTAGTGAGCCTATACGTACAAGATCTCAATTAAGAAACTATGATCATTATGCATGTTTTGTTTCCCTTATGAAACCAAAGAATGTAAATAAGGCAATGAATGACCCTGATTGGATTTCTGCCATGCAGGAAGAACTTCTTCAATTTGTCATTCATGATTTTGGTATCTTGTACCTAGGCCTGATCATAAAAAGGTTATTGGCATAGGTTGGATTTTTAAAAATAAATCTGATGAAAGAGGGATAATCATTAGAAACAAAGCCAGATTAGTGGCTCAAAGATACTCTCAAATTGAAGGAATAGATTTTAACGAGACTTTTGCCCTTGTTACTCGCTTAGAATTTATTCATCTTCTTTTTGCAAAAGCTTGTTACTTGTATTTTATGCTTTACCAAATGGATATCAAATCTACATTTCTTAATGGAATCTTGATGGAAGAGACCTATGTTGAACAACCCAAAGTGTTCATCGACCCTCAATATCCAAATCATGTTTATCGTCTTAAAAAGGTGTTGTATGGTCTTAAACAAGAGCCAAGAGGCTGGTATGAACGTCTTTCTAACTTTCTCTTGTCAAAGGTTTTAAGAAAGATGGAAATGATCAAACCCCTTTTGTCAAACATTTTGACAAACATATTATTATAGCTCAAGTTTATGTTGACGATATCATTTTTGGATCAACATCCCCCTCAGAAGTTAAATATTTTTCTGAAATTATGCATAAGTAATTTCAAATGTCTCTTATGGGGGAGTTACAATTGTTCTTGGGTCTTCAAGTCAAATAGAATTTAGATGGTTTATTTGTGTTGCAATCGAAATATGCTTTAGAGATTGTCAAAAAATTCGGGCTTGAAAGTGCCAAAGAAGCTAAAACTCACATGAGTACTACGGTCAAATTATATAAGGATGAGAATGGAAAATCCATAGATCCCACTTTGTATCGTAGTATGATAGGAACCTTACTATACCTTACTGCATCCCGTCCTGTACACAGATTTTGTGTGTGCCCATTATCAAAATAATCCTAAAGAGAGCCATTTAGTTTGTGTAAAAAGAATCATTAAATACATAAAAGGCACTCTAAAGTTAGGACTTTGGTACACTAATGGTACTCATAGTACTATAATAGGATACACTGATGCCGATTGGTCAGGGTGTACTGATGATAGTAAGAGCACATCAGGAGCGTGTTACTATATTGGTAATAATCTGGTAGGATAAAGTAGTAAGAAACAAAAATGCACTTCCTTGTCCACAGCTGAATCTGAATACATAGCTACTGGTAGTTGCTGTGCTCAATTACTTGGCTTAAGCAAATGATAAATGATTATTATATTCAAGAAGATCAACTACATCTCTATTGTGATAATCAAATCGCGATCAATATCTCTAAAAATCCTATTCAGCACTCGCGAACTAAACATATAAAAATTAGACATCATTTTATACGCGAATTAGTTGAGACTAAGGAATTAGAAATCAATTATCTTCCTACTGATTTGTAACTCACAGATATGTTTATCAAACCATTGGATTACAATAGATTTCTTGCTTTACGAAAATCGTAAGAATTGTGTGTGCTGAATAAACTCCTATGACTTAAATTTTTTTCTCTTTGTCCATTTGACACAAAATGGGGGAGTAATTTGAGTCTTATGAGTTCATATTTTTTCTTGAACTTATTTCTAAAAAGCTTTATCTTAGCGTTATTTGCTGGAATCTGTACCGTTGTCTTCAACAGGTGTTATTAGGGTATTGATGTATAATTAGTTGAGTTATGTAATTTTCTCTTTCTAGGAAATGGGTAGATACAATTCTTGTATAGGAATAGGTTTTCCTTATTTCTTTGTAGCCCTACGAGTCCTAGGTGACTCAAAGGAGATTTTGTCTCATATTTTCAAAGGGGGATATTTAAGCACCTTATACTCTTGACTCACTTGAGTCTATATTGTATAAGTGCTCATCTAGTTTGGAAATTGTGACAAAATTATAGTCCCATTCCCTAGATACCAAAGAGCCTCAGAATCTTCTTCTTAAGACACACTTGATTCATTTGAAGGTATAATGCTCAATCACACACACTAGGGTTGCATATATTATTCATATATTCCATTAATTGATTATGTGTGAGTTGTGTGTGGTTAATCCCATTTAAATGGATTTTAATAATTTTTTGGGAATTTTTAATAATTTTTAAATGATTTTTTTTTAATTAAAACATGGTTTATAAAACTTTTGGGGTCATTCTGTAATTACTGTTATTACCTTTTTATACCTAGTTTGATTGGGTAGAATCCTAATGCGCTTGAGAATTTAGGGTGCGTGTGTAATTATTTTGAAAACACGCGTGTGTGAGTTCATCTGGGCCTTACACCTGCCAGCATTATATCGGTTTGATCTGTGTTTGTTGGTAGACTCATATCTTGTACATGATCTCAGCCTTTGGATCAATTCAATCAACGATCTGCATGTGTTTTATCCCAATCCCTGTGAACCTCTCTAGACCTATCAACATGCGTTTAAATCACCTCTGATGTTAAACCGTTAGATCAAAGTCAAAAGGCTAAAACCAAATCTCAGCCTTTAGATTTGCATCAACCTTCTTGATCCTTCCTAGCCTACTATATAAGGAGGCTTACCCTCAGCATTTGGGAACTTTTGACAGCTCGTCTAAATAAAGAGAGGGAGAGAGAGAGAGAGAGAGAGAGGAGAGAGAAGATAGAAACCCTAACCCATTTCAAACCCTAAACTCATTTTTCTTAAACAGTTTATCCCAAACACTATTCCTGTGTGTTTGAGTGTGTTGTTGGGGGGGGGGGGGGTTAAAGGTTGTTTGAGGTTTTATCCTCTGAGATCGAGATCTTGTTTCCAACTTAGACATTTCATTTTAGATCTCTATTTCTTTTTTATAGAAACTGTAGATCTGGCTATTGCATGTCATATTACACTTAGATCTACATTATTTAGTTTCTCATCTTGAGAAAACACATTTGTTGATTACTGTTATGTAAATGTTTTTCAAAACGTTAAAATCAACAAATTTATTTTATGTTTCTAGTTCTTATGAAATAAGACTGTTGACCTAGTTGGAATCGCAATTGGCGGTTTTAAATTTCAAAAATATTTTCAAAACCCTTTGAAATTGATTAAGACCTTGAACCGTCTTTCAATCAAGGTAGCCTTGGATTTAGGGATTATTTAAAAGGTCAAATAAAGTCTTTTTGTTTCTAAAGAAGAGAGAAACTAAAAACAACATCATTTAGATCTGATCTGTAATTTGCTAGGACTTCTATGTATAAATAAGTGTGTGTGTGTGTGTGTGTGTATGTGTGTGTGTGTGTGTGCATGTGCTAGAACACTTTCACAAACACTGGTCACACTACAACACAGAAGTGTTGGCTATAAGATCTTTAATCTACAAGAGTCGACGTAAAGACTGGAACAAAGTGGAGAAGTTAGCAAACTGGGAAAGCAACATCAACATCAGATCTACGGAGAAGTTAGAATCAAACCAGTGGGTACATATTCTAAACTTTTATAGGTCTGTTTTGTGTGCATGTGGGTTATATAGTTTGCAACTTGTATATTTTGTTTTAGTTGATTTTTAGTTTGTGACTTAGAAGTCACCGTGGATGTTTCCTCAGTTGGGTGAGGTTTTACCATGTTAAAAACGCCTTGTCCTTAATCTTTCTACATCTCCTCATCTCATTCTTGCTGGTTTGGTAATTTAAACCTTTTAGTTTTATTTTTCAAAACTTGTTAACTAATCTTGAACAAATCTCATGCATGTTTTATTAAACACATCTTGTGATTAATCTATTTTGATTTAAAGAAAAGAGTTTCTTCAAAAAACAGTTCGGAGTTACTTCAATAGTTTAATATTGTAATAAACGGCCTAAATAACACTTTTTCAGAACCATGGTTTAAACATAACCAATTCATACTTAGCATACTTATCCTCATTTTATGCTTTTATATGATAAGTTTCCATTTAATAGCACAAACATACCTTAATTTCTTCATAGGAATTCAGTCCTTATCAAATGACGTTTCCATTACAAATTTTTTAATTAAACTAACTTAACATAACATAATTGATTTGTATTATCTCTTAATAACATATTGGAGTATAGTTTAGATCAAAATAGGAACAAAATTGCACAAATTTCTAAAATTATAAAACATGGCTACATAAACCACCTGATTCAGACCATATTTTGGTCATCTAGATGACAAAACCTATAACGCCTTGACCCAGGTTTGGGTCACCGTTGGGTTAACCCATACCGATTCAAAGAGTTAAATGGGGAGGGGGAAAGTTTTATTTTTTTATTTAAGAAAAACCCTTTTAATTGCACCATTTATTTTAGACTGATTTACCAGTTTCAAGTTGGAAAAGGGGGTGGCTACTTAAAGTAATTAAGTCAATTTACAAGGTTTATTTATAAACATTGTATTTAATCCACAATAGTAATTAAATAACAATAAATCGTAATAATCCTTGTATTATTACAAACCATGGCCAATGACCCGAATAAAATGTTTAAAGTCCCGAATTACCAATTTCCGAAAACATGATTTAATTGATATTACGAAGCCACTAACGATGTTGATTGTCCTTTGGGGGCTTTACCAGCCTCCTTCCCTATGTCCCTACTCAAATTACATAGTGTGGGGGTGGATGTTTTAACATAAAAAGATGGGTAGAGCGAACTCTCAACAAGATCGATAATTCTAAGCTATACGTTTTTTACAAAAATACTATACATATAATCTATATCTTAGTCAATTCTGAAAAATGTTTAACAATTTAGCTAGTATTAATGAAATTACAATGTAACGAACCCAAACGATGAGCTCATACTCACACGTAACCGTTTCATACCATCCTTTGCAGGGTCCAGAGACTATTCATCATATTTTATTCATTAGTCTTTTTTTATCACATTTCATTAGGATATCTTACTTACACATTTTCTAGCACAACCATTATCACTTTATTTTTCCATTATATTTTCTCATAATCTTCCAATATCTTCATACTTTAATGGTCTCCACACTTAGAGATATTTACAGCTGATCTTATGACCCGATGGATCACTGCAGAAAAGAAGGATGAAGAAAGGTTGATCGGTCAATACTGAGGGTGGACCGCCATCTGTGGACTGCTCTGGATCTGAGTGGTTTTCTTTAGAGAAGTTTTTAAGTAAGTTGTCTTGTAAAACAATCTATAGTGCAGAGATAAAGGTTTTTCCCATAAAAATATTTTTTCCTCATATCTGTTTATGAAGGCATGCGTAATTTATTTTTTGTGTTTGGAGGAATTTAATAATATAAGTCAACCCATTAAGATTGTTCGCACTCTTAAGAGTGAAACACCATGAAGTTTGATTATCTCTCGGACATACAGCCTCGCTAACTTAGCCACACTATCCGTGACCTTGATTGGCAAGAAGTGTGCAGACGTCGTGAGTCGATTCACTATAATCCACACTTCATTATGGCCATGTTCAGACCATAGTAAGGCTATGAAAAAATCCATCGTGATATGCTCCCACTTCCATTCTGCTACGGGTAGTGGTTGCAATAGACTTACTTGATTTTTATGCTCGACCTTTACCTAGTGACAAGTGTAGTACTTGGCTATATACGTGGCCACATCCTTTTTCATGCCAGACCACCAGAAATCCCTACATAGGTACTTATACATCTTTGTTCCACAAGGATGTATACTGAAGTACAAGTGATGGGACTTTGCCATCACCTCATCCTGAAGTTCATCGATAATAGTAACAATCAACTGACCCTTATGTCGCACCCCACCGTCCTTTTCCATGATAAGAGTGTCTAAAACTTTGCCATTCTAAATTCAATCACCGTACTAGGAAGACTCGGGATCGCATGACTAGGCATCTATAAATTTCTGTTAAATGAGTGGACTAGCCACCATATCCCAAAGGTATGCCTTATCATAACCCCGCTGGATGTGAAAATAAAACTTCGGTAACTCACCAAATATCTTTACACGATTGTCACCTCATATCTTCAAGGTCGAGACTGGACTTTCTTCTAAGAGCATTGGCCACCACATTGGACTTACCGGGATGGTACTCTAATGAAAAGTCATATCCCTCTATAAATTCCATCCATCACCTCTGACGGAGGTTAAGATCACATTGCTTGAAGATGTACTCGAGTCTCTTATGATCAAAAAACAATTCAAACCGCTCCCCATACAGACAATATCTCCAGATGTTAAGTGCAAATACCATAGCGGCCAACTTCAAATCAAGGGTGGGGTAATTCCTCTCATGCACTTTTAGCTGATAGGATGCATAAGCGACTACCTTCCTATTTTGCATCAGTATTTCCCCAAGCCCTGTCCCCGAAGCTTCACAATACATGGTGTAACCCATGCCAAACTCTGGGAGGATAAGAATGGGCGCAGAAGTCAACCTAACCTTAAACTCCTAAAAGGCCGTCTCAAAGTCCTCCAAACACTCAAAGTGCACACATTTTGAGTCATCGTGGTCAGGGGTAATGTAACCCTCTATAAGTCTTACATAAATCTATTGTAACAATCGACCAAACCTAAGAAACTGTGCACCTCCACAATTATCCTTGGCCTATCCCATCCTAGGACGGCCTCCACCTTGGAAGGGTCAATATAAATCCCCTCACCAAAAACCACGAAGCCAAGGAACTTGACGTCGTCCATATAGAATTCGCACTTGTTGAACTTAGCATATACTTGGTTCTCCTTGAGCACTTGCAACGTCTCGAGAAAGTCCCCTCATGGTTTACATCCGATGTCGAACAAATAATATATCATCTATAAAGACCACCACAAATCGGTCTAAGTAGGGGTGATATATGCGGTTCATCAAATCCAAGAACGTCGTTGAGGAATCGGTTAAATCGAATGGAATCACTTGGAACTTCTAGTGCCCATACTAAGCTTGCAATGTCGTCTTACGAATATCCTCCTCTCTAATGAGCAACTGATGGTACCCAGACCGAAGGTGAATCTATAAAAACCTTCCCGCCCCATGTAATTGGTTGAACAAGTCATTGATATGAGGCATAGGGTATTCGTTCTTCATGTTCACCCTATTTAACTATTTTTGGTTGATGCCAAGCCATGAGGAATTGTCCTTCTTCTTATCAAAGAGGTTTGGAGCTCGCCATGGGGACACATTAGGACAAATGATGCCCTTGTTGGTCAACTCCTCCAACTAAACCCTTAGCTCTTGTAATTTTGTTTGAGCCCTCCTATGAGGTGGAAAAGAGATGGATGAGATACCCTGATTCACTTTTATGGAAAAATACACCTCCCGGTGTGGAGGAAATCCAAGACAATCATTCGAGAATACATTGAGAAACTCCCGCACAACTAGGTAGTCTAACACCATACTATCTGACTCTTCCTGATCCACCATACTGCTTAGCCATCCAAAGTACTATTTTTGCTAACACACGGTGGAGAACTTACAAGGATAATCAACACCCTGCTCTTTACTAAAACGATGGCGAGACCCATCTAGAAATGATAGTACGACACTATATCGATGTCATTAGATGGTATCAACTCGAACCCATCCATGTCTATAAGGATAAATCATACTACAAAACATAATCTCCAACCGTAACTGCACATCTACGATAGATACTGTTGAGAACTATACCGCCACCAATCGAAATCCATATGAAGATAGGAGGATGAAACTATTCAACCACTAGTTCCAAACTAAATGCTAAGGCACGCGAAATGAAAGAATGCGATGCGCCATAATTAAATAGTGCCTTAACCCATGTATTGTACAAAATAATTATACTTTCCATCACCGATGGATCGCCGAAAGGTGTAGCAAACTGTGACATGGCATATGCTCGTCTAGAGATGAACATACTGCTCTGGTCTTCGAGCACCTGTCTTGTCCCACAACCACTCTTCCCCTAACTTAGATATGAAACGTCCCCACTATTCATCATATGTTGTTGATAACCCAAGGAGATCCACTTCTGTTGTTGCTGCTGCTTCTGGGTGGGGCCTTTGTAACAAGAACTCTGGCCCAGCACAAAAGTAATAGCCTACTAACTACCCGAAGCTCACTGTGGGCAATATCTATCAAAATTATTCGTGGACCCATCAGTAAAATAAGTCATTTATATGGGGGATATAGGACCCTGATCGTTGGTGCACTGGGCCGATAAAGAACCAACCACTATGGAGGCCTTTAGCTTCGCAAAGATGCCTCGAGCCTCAACCTGGGACTTCTTGTGATCGCCGCTCTGGTACCCACTGGTCTCCATCTTCTTTTCCTTTATGTCCTTGCCATCCCTAGCATCTATCTCTAACCATATAACCTTATTCACTACCATCTTTAAGTTTGGAAGATCGATACCTGCCAGGATCAACCGAATGCTAAGGTTTAGGCCCTTAATAAATAGCGTCGTCTTCTCAATCTTATGTCTTTGCACAACATCGACATACTTAGACAATCTTGTAAACTTCACCAAATTCCCATTCACAGAAATCTTCCTTTGTATCAGATTAGGGAACACATAATTATTGGCATCCTTAAATGCTTGGGAAAAGTACTTGCCAAGGAAGGCAACCTTAAAGCTACCCCAGTCTATAGTCTCTATGGTACTGACAGAGTAAGAACTTAACCAGCACTGTGCTTGTTCCATAATCTGGAACGTAGCCATCTTGACTTTGTGCCCAGCTGGCACGTCAAGAAACTCCATGAATCTAGTGACTTCATCAAGCCTCTCTTCTATAGCACTGGGGTCAGTTTCTTCTTTAAATGTGGGTGAGTTTATCATCCTCACTCGTGTAAGATGGAGGCGGAGGTAGTACTTTCAACCGATCCACTATGGTTGGCCCTCTATTGTTGCGACAAGGAGTCGAAAAGATAGCACACAGCTTGCTCCATGTGTCTAAACTCTCTTTAACCCGACCCACCATCTACATCATGATGTGGGGGCATGTACACGGGAAAGGAGAATTCCATACATAATGATACGAATTGAAAGAAATAGAGAAAGCTATTTACTTAAACAGTAACTAAAGAATTAACAAGTCGAAAACGTATAAGGGAAGTAAACTAAGAAAGCGTAAACATTCCGTCACACTCAACGATCCTATTTCTATGATACCATTTGTAACGCCCGGGTTTGGGTCACCGTTGGTTCAACCTGCACCGAGTTAAAGAGTTAAAGAGGGAAGGGCAAAGTCAAATTTTTATTATTTAGGAAAAATCCTTTTAATTAAACCATTTCTTTAAGACTAATTTTCGAGTTAAGACTAATTTACCTGTTTCAAGTTGGAAAAGGGGTTTTGCCACTTTAAGTAATTAAGTCAATTTACAAGGTTTACTTTTTAAAATCCAATTTCATTAGTAATACTAATTAAATAAGAAATAAAACATAATCATCCCTGTATCATTACCAATGATGGCCAAGTTCCCGAAAAAAATGTTTAATGTCCCGAATTACCAATGTCCCAAAATATGATTTCATTAAAATTACAGAGCCATTAATGTCGTTTATTTCCCTCTGGGGACTTACTATCGTCCTTCCCTACATCCCTACTCAAAGTATTTGGGGTGAGGGTGGGGGTTTTAACATAAAAAGTAGGGGTGAGCGAACTCTCAACAGGGTGGGTAATACTAAGCTATACATTTTCTATTAAAATACTATACATATAACATGTATTTTAGTCAATTTCGAAAACGTTTTACAATTTAGCTAGTATTAATACTACTACCATGTAATTCACCTGAGCGATGGGCTCATACTAGACTTTACTGGATCTATAGACTATTCATCATATTTTATTTATTAGTCTCCTTTTTATCATATTTCATTAGGTTGTCTTACTTAAATATTTTATAGCACAACCATTATCACTTCCTTTTTCCTTATCTTTTCTCGCAATCTTCTAATATATGTATACTTTAACATGCTCCACACTGTCGTCTATGCTACTATATGCTATGGACAGTGATTTTGGGTCTTTCGCCCCAGGGTTTTGGTCCCTTCTTAATCATTCCAAGTGTCATCCGAGATTCATATGAATGTGTTTAAACATTTTTGGCTAATGTTCAGATTATTCCACCATTTTACCGTTTTCATCATTTCGATGGTTTATACCACTATTTCATCGTGTAAACATGACATTTTATCTATTTTAACCATTTTTATTAGTAACCAATCGATAGGGTCTAACGAGGAAACCCAACCACTAGGACCCTCAATTTTTTTCAAAATTACCAATTTGTCATTTCTATAACCATAACTTTGTGAAAAAACATATTTAATCCATTATGGCACTAAAAACCAATATTTTTTTCAAAACATCTTTTTGTGATTTTATGCCTAAAATCATTCCTCATTATTTTATGTCTTCTACATAAAATACATCAACCATTTAAATACCATTCTAGTCAAATGTCCACTACTTAACCCATTTTCATGTGACTTAAAATATCACTTTTCTTATTTCTAACAATATTCATAACACATATTTAGGGTTGTTTTTTCCTTTATTTAATTATTTCCTCATAAAACCCAATGTAACATGATTGATCAACTCTAAAATACCATTTTATATCATACTAGATGATTCTACACATGTTAAGAAGGATATCAAGCTTAGAAATTTCTCAAAAATGAACTAAACAATATATAAATCATTGGCTTACATTTTTCATGCTTTCTTTCAATATTTCAAGGTAAAAATGTCATTTTTTCATAAAAGACCCATTTAGGGTTTGTCTTCTTTAAAAATCCATATTTTCAAGTCTATATATTAGCAAATAACTTCATTTTGGCATTAAATATCATTAGCATGCATCCTACACATTTTTCATAGCTAAAAATGTTGAAATATTAGGAAGGGGAAACCCTACCTTATGGCTTGAAGAGGGGAAAAATAAGAAGATGAGGATGGAAATTCCTAGCTCCAAATACTCCCAAAAGCCCCCCCCCCCCCCCCCCCCAATACTCCAAAGCTTCCCCTATTTTTTTACTCTAGCTACTTTTACCTCCGATAATGCTTGACGATAAAGAACAAGGCTTGAAAACAGTGTATAATGGTGTATTGATGTGGTCGCAAGGAGGAACTATGGTATAAAATGGTTGGGGAAGAAGATGGACTCTTCAAACATAGAGAAAGAGGAAATATACTAAAGAAAAATGGTGGGGAAAGACCCACACTCACTCCCTCTTCTTATAACACCAAAACCCATATAAAATGATTTAAAAACCATGACCCAAAACTAAAAACACGTTTTTTTTTATCATCGGGTGCTCTCAGATGTCGACACATCATTAATTCAAGGGTCCAAAATGTGACCGCACATAAGGGCAACTCAAAATATTAAAATTCTGAAGCAATCGTTTGAACGAGATCACATCTTGTTCGATCAAGATTACAATTATGATTCAAACGACATACTAATGAGGGTAAAAATCTTAAGAAGTGGAGATCCGTTATCTTTATTAGAAGACTATTTCAAATGAGATGGAATTCTCGTTCGAACTAAAAGCATCTTCGTTCAAACAATATGGGGATCTCGTTCGAACGACTTTGATTTTCATTTGAACCTTATAATTCCTCTAAATTCCAAATTCTTCCAATTAATTTCCCACGAATTCAACAAGGTCCACAAGAACATTCATTTACCGATAACCATATATATTGATCCAAATCCCAAGAGTTCTACATATAATACAAATTACACGAGTAAAAGAATAAAATCACGGGCATGTGTATTACAAAATCAAAGTCTGATGTTGATACAAAAACCATAGCTTATTCAATTAGATTCGTATGGACGTCAATATGACTCCGGAGCTAGGAGATGTCACTGTTTTAGTAATAGGAATACAATCTGCGCACCGATTTTGTTAAATTTATTTCTCCCAATCTATAATAGTTATTAATATAATTCCAAAGCTTAAATTTTACCATCATATAATACTAACATAATTAATTTTCTAACATTTCCATAAAATTACTAAGACCACAAAATTAGATCCCAAAGTCCTATCTTTGTTTTTAGCAAAACTGTTCAAGTTTTGCACTTCATCTTCAACCTCAAGTTTCACAATTAAACTCCAAACCACACATGGCCAATACTCCAAACTATGACCAAACTTAAAATTAAGCATGAGAAACAATTTAACATCAATACATGAATTTCCCACTAAAAAACAAAGATCAACATCAAGAATCAACCAATTCCCATGATTTACACACACCAAACACCACAAAACACACACACATATCGCATATGAAGTTTCAAACCATATCTTGCTCCTAAATTCAGAATACATGATATTAATCATACGAGAAACAAAAACAAATCCTAACCAAATCAAGTCTAGCATATAAATCCCAAGTCGCACACACTAGAACATACGCTTAAAATATTTTTTATAGAAAACCAACACAATTTCTTCTCAAATTCATATATATAAGGCAAATCAACATAAGAAACATATTGTATGAATCTTACCAAGTGATTATTAGAAAAAACGTATTTAAATCAATCCAAGGTTTCCTTATCTATCTTCTTTTAGGTTACAAATCTCAAAACCATTTTCTATTTTTGTATATATGTTGAAAATAAATGAAGAAGCTATTCTCCCTAGGGTTTTAAGTCAAAAATTCCATCCCTAGCACATAACCACCATCCTCTAATGACTTAGTATAAATTTAACCACAAAAACTTAATTTTAACATTTCAAGGAATAATCAAACAAGAAATTACATTAAATGCTCAAAACATAAGCAATAATTAATCTTAATAAAATGGAGACATGTTAAAATCTTCCCCCGCTAGGAAATTTCATCCCCAAAATTGACATACCATAGTTGCTCAAATCAAACAATTACAGATAACGCAGTTTCATGATATCCTTTCTCTCCCGTGCAGCTTTCTCTATGGAATGCCTTCTCCACGTAACTTTTACAAGTGGGTTCACCTAGGATCTCAACACTTGTTCCTTATTATCCAAAATAGAAAGTGGTTCTCCCGCATAGCTCGGGTCTTCCTTCAAATCAATAGGCCTCTCCACCAATACATGTGAAGGATCTGCTACATACTTTCTCAGCATAAAAACATGGAAAACATCATGTAATTAGGCTAACTACGATGGAAATGCTAACTTGTAGGCAACCATCTGAACATTCTCAAGAATTTTGTAAGGTTCAATGTAGCGTGGACTTAACTTCCCATTCTTTCCAAACCTCATAACCCCTTTCCATGGCAATATTTGGTGAAACACATAATCCCCTTTTTGGAACTTCAAATCTTTCATTCGTTTACCCACATAACGTTTTTGTCTACTTTGAGTTGTTCTCATTCTATCATGAATAATATTCACCTTTTTAATGGTGACTTCAATTAACTTAGGATCCTCTATCTTCCTTTCACCAACTTCACCCCAACTTACAGGTGTACAACACCATCTAATATACAATGCTTCATATTGATCTATACCAATAGTAGATAGAAAAATAGTGTTATATTAAATTTCTATGAAAGGAAAATATACATCCCAATTACCCTTGAAATCAAGAACAAAATCTCTAAGCATATCTTCTAAAATATGTATGGTCCTCTCAAACTTTCCATTTATCTAAGGATGAAATATTCTACTAAAGTTTAAGTTAGTACCTATAGCATACTATAATCTATCCAAAAATCTTGATGTAAAAGTAGGATCCCCATATAAAACAATAGATATGGGTGCTCCATGCAATTGCCATAATTTGAAAGCAAACACAATAGTCACATGTTTCAAATCATGCATAAGATATTTACATTCATGTCTATGCAACTGTCGGGAAGCATAAGAAATAACCTTATCATGCTTCATAAAAACACAACCCAAGCCCTCATGTGAATCATCGGTATAAATAACAAAACCATTTCCACCATATGGAATATTAAGAGCATGTGCAGTTACCAACCTCTTCTTTAATTATTCATGATTGTTTTAACAATCAAAATTCCATTCAAACTTAACATTTTTCCAGGTTAATTTAGTCATTGGTAAGGAAATTGAAGAAAATCCCTTAATAAACCTCCTATAATACCCAGCCAAACCCAGAAAAATCCTCACCTCAGTCACATTATTAGGCCTCTTCCATTTTACAATAACTTCTACTTCTTGGGATCAACACATCTACCATCCCTATAAATAACATGGTCTACAAATAAAACTTGTGATAGACAAAATTAACATTTGTTAAACTTAGCATACAACTACTTATCTTTCAATACATTCAAAATAGTTCTGAGATGTTTTTAATGTTCAACCATATCACGTGAATAAATCAGAATATCATTGATAAAAACTATCATAAATGAATCATAAAAAGAATGCAGAACCCAATTCATAAGATTCATAAATTCAGTTCTAGCATTAGTCACTCCAAAAAGGCATCAAAAGAAACTCAAAATGACTATACCGAGTACGAAAAGTAGTTTTAGAAATATCAACAGACAATAACCTCGTCGCAAGTCTATCCTTGAAAACATTTTAGCACCTACAATTGATAAAAAAATCATCTATGCGAGGTAAAGTATACCAATTCTTAATTGTAGATTTATTTAGATGATTATAATCAATACACAAATGCATAGTACCATCTTTCTTTTTCACAAATAAAACTGGTGCACCCCACGGAGATACACTAAGTTTTATGAAACCCCTATCAACTAAATCCTACAACTGAATCTTGAGTTCCTTCAACTCAACAAGTGCCATTCTATATGGTGCCCTAGAAATAAGGGTTGTCCCCGATGCTAATTCAATACTAAATTCACATTTTTTTTCTAATAGTAAGCTACGTAACTCACTAGAAACACCTATGGAAAATACCGTACAATAGGAACATCATCTAATTATAAAATCCCCTCCCTAATGTCAAGCACATCTACAATAAAACCCTCACAAGCCTTACTCAACAATTTCCTAGTCTGAATAGCAGAAAAAATGCAACCAGGAACAATTTTCCTTTAACTCACAAATTTGAATTTAGACTCACCGGGATATTAAAGAAAACTTATATACGAAAATAATCCATAAATGCATGATATTTAAATAACCAATTCATTCCCAATCAAAACCAAAGATATTAAATGGAAGTAAGTCTATAATTGTATCTTTAACCCCTGCAGTCAAAACACAATCAGGAAAAATATATTCAGCTACAACTATATTCCTCATAGGCATAGAAATACCCAAACCAAGATCTAAACGAGTACACGGTCTACTCAAGTATATAGCAAAAGTATAGGATACAAAAGAATGTGTGGAACCGAGATCAATCAAAACATAAGCACTCCTATTAGTAACAAAAAGTGTACTTTTCACCACATCTGGAGTAACCTACGCCTCTTTCATCGAAAATACACATCCACCTGGCCTAAAACCACTAGCTTGACCTTTTTCCCCACCTTTCACTCCATTGCCTGGAGATAACCCTCTACTCACTTATTCACTAAGTGGTGTTGGATTCTCTCCCAACTATGAATTTTTTTTTTAACATACCCCACTTGGTGACAATGAAAGAATTACAGTCCTTTAAGATTAGGACACTCAGATTTACAATGCCCTTCCTATTTACAAAAGAAACATGTAACATCTTCCACTAGTGTCTCACCACTTTCTGGCCTCAAAACTGGACCAGAAGATTCTCCTCCCCTGATATCTTTACCAAGTCTCCCCGGACCTCTACCACTATCTCCAGCACCTCTCTGAAAATTTTGAGGTTACACCTTAGCACTTCCACCCTAAATTTCCTTAGATTGATATGAGTCAAATTTACTTCTCTTATAATTCTCTTTACTCGATGCCCCTTGGTTCATTTGCGTTTATACTATCGTGTATTTGTTCACCAAAAAAGAATAATCTTCTAACTCATAAGTAGCCACCCTATTTTAATTAGACCAAATGAGTCCCTCATGGAACTTACTACATTTATCTTCCTCATCCTTCTCATACTTAGGATAAAATCTCGACAAAGCTATAGATTTAGCCTCATACTCCCTCACAAATATTTTCCCTTGGGTCAAATTTAGGAATTCCCTCACCTTCTCCCTCCTATAAACTTTAAAAAAATACTTGGCATACAAAGCTTTAATAAATTCAACCTAAAAAATAACATCAATACCTTCCATCTTAGGCACCAACTATTATTTGGATTCCCACTAAAACTTGGCATTTTCTTTCAGCCTAAACATAGCCAAATTCACTTTCGAGCTAGCTGGAATTTTCATCACTCCAATGATAGTCTCTAGATTTCGAACCCACATCTCAGCTTTTGTAGGTTCAACTGACCCTGAATATTCTGGAGGATGAAGCTTTAAAAAAATTTCACGGATGGTATATTTAAACTCTTTCTTTGACTTTTTCTTAATTCTGTCTACAGTTTTAGATTCCAGATATTTAGTTTGTTGTTCTACCATTAATGCCATATTAATTTCCTGTTGTTCATCAATCCTCATCATTGCCTTTGCCATTATTTCCATCTCTATATGATGACCAGGCTCTCTAACTATACTCTTCTGTACTGAAGTATCCTCTTGTGTATGAGAAGCTACTCCCCCATCTCTATGTTGCCCATCTAAAATTATCCAAAAATTCAGCAGAGTTATAATAACCAATACAAACATGAGAAATGTTAAAAAATAAACATTAAGCTATAAAGCTTAGTAAGGTAGGCCTTCCCTGTAATAAAATAATAGTTGTATATCAAATCTTTGGGTATAAAAATCCAAGCAATCCCGCGTGGTAAGGTAATAAAAAATCCTGGAATAGAAGTTCTAACAAATCCTTGTCATAAGACAAAACAAATCATCGGATCTTCGTCCAATTCCAATCCTACATCATATAACTCAACTAATTCGGTATATTTGAATATCCAAACAAATCCTGAATAATGAAGTATTCAAACCAATCCGCTCTTGGAGCTATATTAACATCCATCATATCATTTATATATCTATATATATGAAATAATCACAAATACACTCACCTCAGCAACTTAATGGGCTTTTCCTTTGCCTTTCTCCGGCACTTATTCAGACAGTTCTTCTTCTCTTCCTATCATTCTTATAATATTTTTATTATCATACAAATATTAATAATATAAATAATAACTTAAATGTAATCCAATTCATAAGCATCATATGATTCTATATAAATCATTCATCATAAATGAAATTATATCTTAATGCATGTTATGATATTCAACCTATCTAAATCATGGCATAAATCTTAATCGCCCATTTCAATTCAATAATATAAATTACTAACTGATATTTAATCAATATTTATCAAGAAGTTATGGAAACATGTTTGGAAATATAATCAATTCATACTTAGTATACTTATCCTCATTTTATGCGTTTATATGCTAAGTTTCCATTTAATAGTGCAAACATATCTTAATTCCTTCTTATGAATTCTATCCTCATCATATGAGGTTTTCAATGAAAAAAATTCAATTAAACTAACTTAACATAGGATAATAGACTCTTAATAATATGTTGGACTAGAGCTTAGCTCATAACAAGAACAAAACTGCATAAATTTTAAAAATTATAAAACAAGGCAGCATAAACCACCTAATTCAATCCGTATTTTGGTCATCCAAATGACAAAGTTAGAGCCTGGGGTCAATACAAAAGATGTAGATTATTGAATTATATCCGCACGGATGTCAATTTTACATTGGTATGACTTCGGATCTAGGAGATATCACTGTTTTATTAATAAGTATACAATTTGCCCAGGAGCATATTTTCTAGTGCACTGATTTTGTAAAATTTATTTATCCTAATAAATAATAGGTATTAATTTAATTCCAAAGATAAAATTTTTCCACCACATAGTACTAACATAATTAATTTTCTAATATTTTCATAAATTTATTAAGACCATGAAATTAGATCCCAAATTCCTATATTGCTTTTAGCAAAATTGTTCTAGTTTTGAACTTCATTTATAACCTCACGTTTCTCAATTAAACTCCAAACCAAACAGTGCCAACCCTCGAGACTTCAACCAAACTTTAAATGGAGCATGAAAAATATATTTTTATTATCAATACATGAATTTTACACTAAAAAATGAAATATCAAAATCAAGAATCACCCAATTCCTATGATTTACACACACCAAGCACCACAAAACACACACACGCATGTCACATTTGAAGTTTCAAACCAATTCTTGCTTCGAAATTCAAAATACATGATATTAATCATATTATAAAGAATAATATAAAATCAATTCCCATCCAAATCAAGTATAGCATATGAATCCCAAATCACAGATACTAGAACGTACACTTAAGCTATTTTCATAGCAAACCAACGGGAAGTCTTCTCAAATTCATATATATAAGACAAATAAACATAAGAAAAAAGTTTTATAAATCTTACCAAGTGATTCTTATCAAAACTTATTGAAATCAAGCTAAGGTTTCCTTATCTCTCTTCTTCTATGCTACAAGTCTCAAACCCTCTTCCAATATTAGTATATATGTTTAAAACAAATAAAGAAGCTATTCTCCCGTGGGTTTTAATTCAAAATTTCCAACCCTAGAACATAACCACCATCCTTTTATGACTTATTATAAATTTAACCACCATTATACCAAAACACGCCTTTAGTAATGGCATTTTACCGTTACTAAAAATATTAGTAACGAAAATTTGCCATTAGGGAAAAGGCACGGGGAACAAATTTAGTACTAGAATTTTACGGTTACTATTAGTAAGGGTAAAATTTTGTTACTAATTCTGCATTTACCAACAATGTTTTACCATTACTAATTCTGATTTAGTAACGAACTTTTGTGTTTACACTTTTTTTTATAACACTTTTGTCTGATTTTATAATGGTAAAGGTCCGTTTGTAATATTAATACACTAGTGTATTCATGTGCCTGAAGGCACGACAAAATTTTTCAAAGTACACAATCTCAAAACAGTGAAAAAATTTCAAACTATGTAATTGCAAAACAGAAAAATTTCGTTTCCCAACAAAATAAAGTGTAATTTTAAAAAAATTGGTTTTAATTTCCAAAGTGGTGCGTATCATGACTCCAACTCGCATGCCTACAACACTTCTTGCATCGTCGCACGACCAATAAATATTAGGCAAGATAAAAATTATATGTAAATAAAATAATATTTGACATTTGTTCAACGTAAATCACAAAAAAAAAAATCAAGAATAAAATCGTTGAGAAATATAAGTACCAAATTCGGTAAGGTGCTCAGGATTCATTTACAGAAGTACCAAGTTAATGTACCAGGTTAAGAAAATAGTAATATAACATTGCAGGAAAAAGGTACAAAATTAAAAAAAAAATCAAATGAAACCCCACATATGTTCTGAATTAATACCAAGGCAATTCATTTGACAAAGGAATGGGCATGGTAGAAAGTAACAAACCACTTCAAGTAACTAAGAATTGTGATTTAGATACATAATGTAAAAGTATTTTGTTTCACAAATACACCCTTCAATTTTCAAAAATTGAAAATCGCATTAATCCAAGGAAGCCTACGAAATCGAAAATGATGAATAACCTATTAGAGAAACAAGAATCGTGGCTTTTATCATTCACAGCATGAATACGATAGTAATCCTGGCATGTCCTTTGATAATGGGGACATCAATGCATATGGTTGACAGCAAAGGTTCCTCTTCAAGCTCCCCATACACCCGTGCTCAATGTACTGCTCGAACACTTGCGTCTTTCTTACTCGAATAGTACATACACCTGTGCTCATTAATTAAACAAACATATTTTAGTAATACATTACATTCTCTATAATTAGGAACTCAAAATAAATTAGGAACTCACAATAACATAATATATATACTTTATGAAGAAAACAGAATACATGAAAATGTAAACTCTTCATGGTTTTCATGAATAACCTATTAGAGAAACGAGAATCGAACATATCAAATCAAGAGGCAAAAATTAATCATTAAATTAAGTTATAAACCGGGAAGGTTTGTAGTGACAGTAGGCCTTAGGCAGTAGGTTATGTTAGGTAGTGAAATTTGGTTTGGGTTGCTTGATTGCATATGTTATCATATGAGTTAATTAATTATTAATTAATCACATCATGAAAATACAAAACTCTCTAAGTCATTTACCTCAGAAAGAGGACTGTAAACAACACCGCATGTTTGGTTGTTGTTCGAGTTATGTGAAAGAAACGGGTTTGGTCAGTGAGGCATTGAGTTGTGGGCATGTATCACCCTCCCATTTATTCATAAACTTATAGTTTGTACACACCAAAGAAATCCAAACCAAACAATTAATTCAATAACCAAGCTGGACTAAAAAATAGTATAGAATTTTATACATTAACAGTTAAACATAGATGTGGACATACCTGTTAAGAACACATCAACTTAGCTAACACATCATCTTCACTTACCAGAGGCAATGGATAACCGTTCCAGATAACAGTCCTGGCATATAATAATCGTCTGTAGTGCATAATAATTTTCCAATTATTCATTGTCCATAATCCGATTTAGTCAGTTGTAATATTTATTATAGTATTGTCTACATAGTATATATATAATGTAATCTCCTTTCCCATTAAGTTCTTTAATCACAATATCACTGGATAATTGTAGCACAATCACAATATCACTGAAAAATCACCTGCAGATGAAAACTATTATTCCGAAGTTGCGGCAGCTTTTGTCAAGAAAATTGACTCGTTGTAAAATCAAATCAGCAAATTAAGAGCAAATACATATTATTAACTATGATTCCATAGTTTATGCACCTACACATGTGACATGTCAAGAGAAAATATTTAATTGATTTAGGTCTATAGTTATCTATGGAAGCTGTAAGGACATTTTTCTCATGTCCGAAATGTTTCATTTATTTATGTCGTACGCCGCTACATTTGGCACGTCACCTCAAGATCTCACATGACGGCCTCTATCCGAATTCCGGGAATCAAACATGCATTATCTCCACTAATATGTCCCACATCTGCCTCAATGACTTCACGTTCCAAGATTTTAGGGACTTAATGCAAGTGGTACGCAAGGGAAGTCAAAACAGTGAAAAAAAAGGCACAATAGGAGAGTTCAAGGGCATTTTCGTAATTTCACATCCATAGTTAGGAGGTCTGGTCAACTAGAAAGTTGAAGAGCTCTCCGCAACGAAGATACTGGAAAAAACGGTACCTCAATCCGAGCTACGGTGAAGGAGTTATGACCTTTTGAAGATAGAGAAAATTCCTTAAAGAATGCTGTTTTTTTTGTACGCTGGATAGAATTTTAGAGTTTTAAGAACGTGGGACTCTTCATATTTTTTCCTATAAATACCAACTTCGGGGGAGTTGTTTTGCAAGACTTTAGGAGACGAATTTGAGAGTCCAAATACATCTAGTCTTCATATTTTTGAGTCCCAAGACTCATGTTTTGATTCACACATCATTGCCAAACCTTTGTGAATCCTTTTGCAACCCAAGAACACAACTTTGGTTTGTTCAACCCTTGTGGAGGAGACCGTTCTTCTTCTTCATTGCAACCCTACTGGAAAGGGATAATTCCAGCCGCGACTACAGAATCCGATACCCGAGGGTAATTCTTAGTCAACTTGTATTTTCATTGTAATCCGATTGTAAGCCGTTTTCTTACAAATTATAGTGAAAATAAATGGTTTTGCCCCTGAGGGGGATTTTTCCTTAATTGCATGTGTTTGAATGTTCTTGCGTAGATTATCTATTTATTCAATCACATACTGCTGCATGTTTAGGGTTTGTTTGTGTTAAAAGGGTTTTATATATGGTTTGATCATTTGAACGCGAGCACACACGTTTCTCAGAAGCTCACTAGTTTGCCTAGAATATGGTAAACAAGGGGCATTTCCAATACAGTAGCATAACAAATGGGAACCTAGCCAATATGCAAACCCTATGAAATATAAAATAGAGAAGAGGGTATACAATTTGAAATATTTACAATCACTAAAAAATATTAATCAAGGATATAAAATCATAACAAAAGCCTGATAAGAAATAGGTATCTAAACCTCTTCGTTGGTGGGAATAAAATTAGGTTTATAGTATTTCACTCCTAACACAAAACCAAAAAAAAATATGAAATATTGGCATCTAAAAATATTCATTGATAAGAAAACTAACTAGGAACAACTTTAAATACATCTCTCTTATATAAACATGAATCCCTCTTGACTATTTTTCTAAACACGTACAATGTAAGTAAATGCTCAAAATTCTAGTAATGTTATTCTTGTAAGACTTGCACTTTTAATAAAATAAAAAAAAATAGTTAGGAAAGGAGAAGATTAACTTAATGTTACTTTTCTAAAAGAAATCAAATAATATGTCCACAATCAACACGAAAGGTCTCACTGGATATAGCTAACCATGTGAAGTAATCAAAATATAAAAAACGTACTTGTTACGACAATTGAACGATATGTTCTTGGACGTATATTGCAGTAGTCTGGAGAGATGTTGTTGCAGCCTGGACAACATCGGGTAATGAAGTGGCCTTCTCGTTAAATGTTATTGTAGCAGCTGGTGCAGAGATGAATACTCATTTGTTAATGGATAAGAACCAAATTTGAGATAGCCAAAGTAGAAAATTCAGAAACCAAACAAATTTTAAACCTCGATATCAAACCTTTCTATTGAACATTTGATAAATCTAAATATTGGCAGAAAATTACTAAAATTATGCATTTTCTTCCATTGCATTATTGATATTTCTTATTGATATTTCAGCATGTCCATGCAATCTAAACCTTGGGTGGTATATGGTAATTCTTATTCTTCAAACATGATACTTGGCAGCAAAATGGAAAAAAATAAGACATAATTATAACCCCTGCCTAGTCATTTGAACAAAGTGATCGTCTAAAAAATAGAACACTGGACACATAATAATCACCTGATGTCGTGGTATTGTCAAATTTGTTGAGCTATCTCAATCCCATTAGATAGGTCTTATTTATTCTGAATGTTCATTCTCATACTAAATATATAAGAAACATAGAAAACATGAAAGGTGAGACTTTTATCAAATCATTTTTTAATGATGTTCAAAAGTCATAAATAACTAAAACAATGTTATTTCAAACTTAGCACACCAAACAAAAAATGGAAAGAACCTCAAATAAATGAGTAAAAGACCCGTTACCTAGTTTTTTGTTATATCTCCACAACTCAGTACCTCAAAAACTCAGGTTATTATTCCGAGTAGGACATAAAATACCTTTACTTTTACTCCAAAAGGTGACCCACGATAATCAATCATTTGGATACAATTAGACTACGCCAACTATCATATGAAATCAGATAATGACCGGTTCCCATACGAAATGAGATAATAACTGAGAAAAGAGATAACTCTGACTTCGAGGATAAAAATAGAAAAAATGTATCTCGTAGATTCATGAACCAAATAACATAACTAAAAGAGCTGTAAGGACACACGTCTACGATTGAGTCTTAATGTAGTATTGGCTCAATTCCGGACAAAAACATTCAAGTCATAGGATAGTGTTCTATTGTATCCATCCAAGCCTATGACGTGTTAGTTGAAGACGTAGTGGCCAAGATTATAAAGCTTCATCATATGTCGGGTTTAGTGTGCCTCATTTCTACGTCAACAACATTATTTCCAATGCTCTTAAGGTATGAATGCATTTTATATATATATATGAGCTTGGAAATTTATTGGGTGTAATTTATAATTTTTTATAAATTATTTTAACGACTTTGGTTTACTCAGAAAATACTTTTTATAACTTTTCATAAAAAAGAGTTTTGTATTTTCTAGTAAGTTGTTCAAACCAACTGGAATCTCGTTCGAACGAGATTCCCAGGTCGTTCGAACGAGACTTCTAACGGAATTCCTTTTATGCCTCTCGAACATCATTAGTAAAGTCGTTCGAACGAGAATTTTGTTCGAACGGAAATGTCGTTCGAACGACTTTGGCGGAAACAGTTTTTTGACAGTTTTAAGCAGTTTTTTCC